>JAOWCC010000019.1:85909464-86180834 GCA_030867875.1 Actinernus sp. WN-2022
GGGGGGGGGGGGGGGGGGGGGTGGGGCAAAAGCAAAAAAAAAAATTCCTGTTACCTAAAAAAAAAAAAAATTTGCCACCTGAAGATTGGTGTGTCATTTTTTTTATTATCACAGTACAGCAGCATTCCTCCATAATTATCAGAGTAATATGCAAATATTAAATATATACTTAATATCTTTGCTCAAATTGACCTGCATTAGCCATATTGCCTATTTGAGGCATGCAAGCAATACATTTTAATACTAAACAAAATACAGATCTTTAAACCAACCTTGCCAGCTGAAGATTGGTGTGTCATATTTTTTTGTATTATCACAGTACAGCAGCATTCATCATCATCATCATCATCATCCTCCATAATTATCAGAGTAATATGCAAATATTAAATATATGCTTAATATCTTTGCTCAAATTGACCTGCATTAGCCATATTGCCTATTTGAGGCATGCAATCAATACATTTTAATACTAAACAAAATACAGATCTTTAAACCAACCTTGAATATTAAACAGGCTTCAATGACGAGATTCTATCTATCAACTACTATGATACTTGGTATTTTAACATTTCAAATGCTATTCTTTTTGATACAGTTTGTTATATATGTTATGTTTTTTATATTGACTGTTCCTGTAATTCAGTTCTCAACTGCAAGAGGTCCAATATTAAAACACGTATTATTATTGTTACATTATTGTTTTTACATCACAAACAAAATTGATATGCTGCAAAAAAAATCACCTTAAAATATATATATATATTCCCAGCGATCAAATGAAAAAAAAAAAATTATTCCACTTAAAGTGGCCAAAAATAAAAGATTTCATCTTCGAAACTCCCACCCCCCCCCCCCCCCCCCCCCCCCCCCCCTATCACTTTTCTAATGGTCCGTCCCTTAGATGGAAACGTAGTCTGGCGGTGACCCTGAACCTGTTGAACCACGATCTCGCTATTGCCGTGCTGTTTCAGACGCCTGCAAATCGCTGTCTCCTCTACTAACTATGCTGACATTCAAGGCGTGATCTCTATAAGTGTTCACCTTGGCTTTGCCCCTCGAGGTCTTTTTGTCTTTCCCATTTTTCTAGCCTGGGAAACCAGCTGACTCTTACCGCTACCATTTTTCAAGTCACACAAAAGATAAAAAACATTTTCTCGATGCGGCGCGTTGCTTTGATCGGAAATCAACATTGGCGGGAAATCTTGACAGATAGTTGAACTGTGATGAGAAATGATTGGCCAAGAGCTTGCTAATTGTTGGAGAGGCGGGGCTTCAGATTCACGCACGACAGACGGCTAGATTTTTTGAAGTGCTATTTTCTCGCTTTCGATTTTCAATCAAAATAGAGTTTTAAAAAAGCTTCCACTCAAGAGGAATTAATTCCATTTGTGCGAAATTTTCACAAAATGTCAATTGATATCTCAGCTGCAAAACCGTGTCGGGGAATTGGGAAATTCTGAAATGAGAGCTCTTGACGACGTATCCCGCATATCTACTCGGATTATTTTTCGCCTGTTCACGGAAAGCATGATAACTTTTGAACTAAATCGAATTTTGAAATTCCCCGACACGGGTTTTGTAATAAGATTCCTCTGAAATACGACAAAGCAAACAGATTTTTAAACTTTAAAATATTTTCGGAGTCGGAACTTCTGAAAGCCATCTCACTAGATCGGAGAAACGGGATGGCGGAAAATTCGAGATTTTCAAAGAACTCAAAACTTTGTATGTATTCTTGTAGCCAATTTTATAAGCTTTAAAATGATACATGAATGATTTATCTACGATGTTTTCTCGAGGCGCTACATAACTTAGACTGGAAACGCACCCTGAAGGTATCGGGTAACCTTAACATTAGAAGGCGTTTCTTAAGGCTCCAGTTCGTGTATAAAAAATTGTACATAACATTAACTGTCCGCATCAGCTAGAAGGGTACCTTGTTAAAAGATCAGAAATGCATAATAGACATCTTAGGGACTCCACACTTTTACATGTTATAGCCACGAAAACGAAAATGGGCCAATTGTCTTTTAAATGCGCAGCCGCAAGAGAATGGAATGACTTACCTAGAGAGCTGCGGGAGTTAATACAAACACTATCAACTTTTAAGACTGGCGTTTTCAAGCATTTTTTAGAACTTGATGACAACAATCATCAATGTAGTTTACGATAATTTTTTAGATATCCTTTTTAAGCTTTGTACAGTTATATGTATTTTTTATTATTATAATATTATTCATTCATACATTTATTATTATACTATTATATATTGAGATTTTTTAGATACATTATCTATAATACTGGTCACCGGTTGATACCAGCTAATCATTTTCGATTAACTGATCGGTCTTTACAGTTTAAATAAAGTTATTATTATTATTATAATTATTATGGTAACTGTTGTATACCAGAAGTCCATAACTAATACCTTTTAAGAATTACCGAAAATAAAGATTTTGTGATATTCAAATGAGATGTCAGATGCTTGCGATTTTTTTTCTTTTCTCCAGAAAATCCCAAAATTTAAAGGTAAAGAAGTCCATGACTTCTGCGTATCATAAAGTCAATATAAAAACCCTTTGACACCAGTCGCCTGGCCGACCCTGTTTTGGTGTGGAAATAAAAATCCGCCTTGTGTAAACTGATGCAGTACAACAGTTAAGGAAGCCCGGACTCTTTTTTAAAGACAAACCGCACAATCCCGTTTTCTCTCCCGTTGCCGAGTACTCATTGAGTCCAAGTATTTCCCGGCTAAACACCATTTCCGCTCGATCGTCTAGATATCGTAGGGCGACAAATTGGCCACCGCCGCGCTCTCCAAGGCCAAGCGCAAATCTGCAGTGTTATATCCAAGTTGCTGTTGTGGAGGTGTATATATCGCCGGCCCTCTTTTTCGTTTCGATACTGGCGTTAAGACCAAGAAACAAGCCATACAACTACGTTGTTTAAACATAGGCCTTCGACCTTTCGGCCCTCGTCAGTGATATATGAATGACAACATTACACAGTGATGTACATGTATATAAAAGTGCAAAGCATTGTGGGCTATGTTGGGATCCCTGTGCTTAGTGCATATGGGTCTACCCTATTAATAATTATAATAATAATAACAACTTTATTTAATGAGGGTAACACTTGACAGATAAACTTGTGGCCCTTGGAGGCCCTAGGGTTCCTCCGTACGAAGTCTGTGTATCCACACAAGTAAACTATCAGGCGAAGCTTGTCAGTTATCGCTTGAAATGCAAAAACCTCGTTGAGAGCGGACTCCTTGTTGTTCCTATGCCCAATAATCATGTCTCTAAGTTATATACAAAATTTACAAGTAGCCAGGTACACTATGCATCCAGTAGAAATACACGATGCTCTCCAACCAACACGGAAACTCCGTCACATTGCTTGTGCTGGTAAATGTGTTGTTACTGGTTACCATATTACAGGTAAGGCATCGTGCATTCACCACATTACCATCACCCAACCCTTCGTCTGGTGTCGACACCCTTCTCCGCTTATACAGAAGATATTTAAAATTGGGCGCCCTACGAGTACGGCAGACCATTATTCTTACATTAAGGGTGTGTTCCTTTGCAATTGGGAGGAATCCAAATCCGGATTTCGGATCCAAGATCACTCAGATCATGTGTCCAAAGGAACGGCAATTTGTGAGAAAGGATCAGTTACCACAGTAACGCCATCGATAGTCGATTTCAATATGGCGCAAAACAACACAATGTTATTCTCTTGGGACTAAAGATGGTCGCTGCGTGAGAGAAAAGTTGTACAGGCTCATGTATTGCTGTTGATTTGATCCATTTATCGACTTTCATCTTCACCTAACGGAGGGAAAATATATCAGTTAGGGAAATGAGTAAATTGAGATAATCGAGGAGACAAAGAAAGTAAAAATTCGTCTGCTCTAACGAAGTATTTATTCATCAAAGCGCACGCCACTTGTCAAATATTTTCAGTGAAAGGAAAAGCACAAAATCAAAGTGGCCTAGCGGCTGCTGACCCACTAATCATTTTTGAAGAAAATAGGGGAAAAAATACAGAAATCTCACCTGCACTTCGTACTGCCACAGCGCGACAAACTGGTACGGATCGCTGGACACAATGATATTTTTCGGATCTGTTCCCAAAGGAACGCGAAGGATTATGCGGGTATCAGCGGCCATCCCGAGGGGGCGGCCCCCGGGCAACCCACGGGCAACCAGGGGCTTAGCAGGGGATTTGTAGCAAAAACATGCCCCACACGCGGGGCATTAGAGCGCTTTTGCGTTTTCGTCAAAATACCCCGGGGACATACCCAGGGGGTTTGCACGTAATCTGCTGTCTCGACGTTCAGCGGTTTTCGCCGCAGGACTCGCTCGATCGATCGACGTTCTTCGATTTCTTTGTCCTTGAGGTATGTCATATCATTATCATTCAAATTAAGAGATTAAATTAAGCCATCCACTGTCGGAAGACAGAACAAAGAAATAAAGGATAATATTTGTATAAAACTATTAAGATTTTTGACACTTACATACATACATACATAGAGTTTCGGAATTGAATAAGTGTTTTACTCTGTTGATTTGACACAAACGAGACAAGTTTTATGACATGGGCATCATAAGTTAGATTGGTGTCAATAATCACGCCTAAGTCTTTAGCTGAAGATACTGGAGTTAACTGCTTTCCTAAGAGTTCTACATGTATATCCAGGGGGGTCTTCTTCAGCATCTGTCGAGTGCCTAGATGTAATAGCTTGGTCTTGTCTGCGTTGATGAGTAAGCTGTTATCACAGCACCATTGTCCAACTCTCTGCAGATCTTCCACGAGTTTCTGGGTGCTGTCTTCCATATCACTTCTTGGGAATGATATGAATAGTTTAGAGTCATCAACGTACGACTTAAGTAAGCAATGACGGGCGATGGAAGGGAGGTCATTTATGTAGATGTTGAACAGCAATGGTGACAAAATAGCTCCTTGTGGGACACCATTCCGCAATGGAAGTGAGCTAGAGACACTGGGGCCAATACGAACAGCTTATCCCCTTCCAGTAAGATAACTCTCGAACCATTTGGAAGCGACTAGAGAGACGCCTACCCCTTGAAGCTTGCGCAGTAGAATCCGGTGGTTAATACTGTCAAACGCCTTAGACAGGTCCAGTAGAACAAGTGTGAGCACCTTTTTTTGGTCCATTGCACAAAGGACTGAATCTGTGGTATAGATATTGAGTTTCTCAGTGGAGTGGTACTGGCGGTTTCCGCTTTGATGAACGTTAAGACGTTTGTGCTGTGATAGATAGTCAGCGGAAAACTGAATCAGTGCTACTTTCTCACAGATTTTAGAAACGACTGGTAAGAGTGACAATGGCCGGTTGTTCGTAGGATCTTCATGATCGCCCTCCTTTAGCAGTGGTATAACCTCAGCTTGCTTCCAATTTTCAGGGTAAGAAGAAGTCATCAGGGAACAGTTGATGATGTCAGTTAACGCAGGTAAGATGTGCAGTAAGGAGTCCTTGATGACCCGAATGGAAATCTTATCCGGTCCGGGTGCTTTATTCGATGGCATCAACATAATTATATTATGTAACTCGCTGTATGACACTGGTTTGAAGTAGAAGAGTTCAGTTTCAGCATATACCGGAGTGTGGGTGGGGATCTCTGTAGTGGTACTGTTAACGTTGGACAATAGCTGGTTGGCAGCTGCAGCGGCTCTCTGACCCACGGAAGTAAATAACTCATTGAATTCTCTAGCTACTACTTTAGTATCTTTGGTATAGAGTGGTCTTGTGGAGAGCTTGCAGGGGAGACATTTGCGGATTACCTTCCACATGGAGCCAGTATTGCTCTTGTGTGTATTGATCTCCTCCTGTATATATTATGTGCTCAGACTTGGCCTGTTTTAATTTAACTTTAAAAGTATTCCTTGCATTTCTGTAAGACATCCAATCAGTAGGATCGCGAGACTGATACTAAAACGTTTATATAGGCGGTCTCTACTTCTCATACTGTCCTTGATTTCCTTGTTAACAAATATAGCCGAGCGGTTACGTATTTTCACTGTTTTCATAGGCGCACGACTGTTAAGAACATCTAAAAATGATTTATTGAAGATAGACAGTTTCTGATTCACCTCTGTGACGTTAAATAAACTATCAAATGAGACTTGGGAGACGGCATCCGAGAAAAGGTCAGAGTTATAGTTCCTATACGATCTCACGTAAATGTAGGAAGGTGGTGGCTTGGGTACTTTTAAGTTTAACGTGCAGTAAACAAGGAAATGGTCACTGATACACACGTTGATGACGCCACTTTCTTCAACGAGATCTTTATCCGATACAAGCTTAGGATAACGTCAATGAGTGAAGTAGATTTATCAGTAATTCTGGTGGGCTCGGCTTCGGCTTCTAAAACGTTTAGCTTCTAATACTTATAATATGTTGCCCAGGTTGCCCCAGTGGTGGGGGTTTTTGTCACAATTTTCTGCACCACCCGAGGGGTTTTAGCATGTATTTGTCATGGCTGCTGTGACAAATGCCCGTGGGTGCCCGGGGGCCGCCCCTTCGGGATGGCCGCTGATACCCGCATTACGAATCCATGATCCGGATTTGGATTCAATGGATTCATGATCCGATGAATCCTTTCTCGTTTTGGATTCACCGGATCACAAATCCGTTTTCGGATTCGGCCAAAGGAGCACAAAATCCGTTTTCGGATTCATAATCCGGATTTGGATTCGCCCAAAGGAACACACCCTAAGATCTCTTTTTTATTAGCGAAAATAAAACTAAACGTAGAACTTTCGTGCTCCCAGACTAAATAATGAATAATAAATACAACATTTTATATTTTATACAAAAAATTGGTTGCCACTGCACGGGCATTGCGGATCGCGTGCGACAATGACAATGAACTTCATGTGTTTTTGATTTCCTGCAGCGGCATATTAGGCTCACGGAAGTACCATTATATTCTTATCATATCAGGATATATCATGGGCTCCTGTCGGTGTGTGTATTTATATATATAGAATAATTTATCAGGACTTTTCTAATATTCAGATGCCGGTTACAGAGCCAGTTTCATGCCTAATGTAAAGCCCCCCCCCCCCTCTTCCCTCTTCCCTCAAATGTTCAATTGCTGGCTTCCCGGTCTCCCAGCTGGATGACGGGGTCTTCATATTTTACGTTCAAACACCTTAATTACAAATCGAGAATGTTCTCATATTTTGAAAGTAGTTATAAAAAAAACCACGATGTGTGTAACTCTCTTGATGAATTCCATACTTTATACAGTGGCATATCTATATGTATTTCAATTAATTTCAATAAAATGAAGTGAGTTACGTTAGCGAAATGTTCAGGGCTTGATTCGGCGTCAAATTCCCCGGGAAGATGATCGCTCTTGGAATAATTGACTACATACATAAGGTCAGGAGGGCCGGGACACATGCACGAGGAAGCATTGTGAGCAAGCTAGAGCGGGAAGGAAAACAATGGTTGTATTGTTTCGGCAAGCAAACAGGGAAACATTTGCTGCAGAAACAAAATTTGTTTTTGAAATCTTTCAGAGACTATTGGTGGGTTGCACTGACGGCCATGTTGGTTGGTAGGAACAAAAGAAACCACATTTGCTTCTTTTGCTTCTACCAACCAAGATGGCTGCTACGCTTTTGTGATTGTATTCCCTTAGGAATGATTGCAACCCAAGAATTCCGCAACATGTTTCGCACACTGAAATTCACGAATGTTTCCGTGACTTAGCAAATTTCCTCTGGTTTTCCGTGATGTGGACTCTTATTTACCACGATTTACGTCATCACATGGTCAAAATTTGTTGTGGACTCACGAGGCGGAGCCACGTAAATCGTGGTAAATAACTGAGTCCACACCACGGAAAACCAGAAGAAATTTGTTTTTTTACAACAATATTAGAAAATTTTCAAACACTTTACCTAATACGTACGAGAAATGTTAATTATGATGTACCAGATCAGCATTCTCCTTGAGTAGTTTCTCCTGTAAATTTCCCCCCAGAAACGTTTGCTTGTTCAGTGTTGTCCCAAAGGCGCGTAGCACTGGCGTGAAAGGTTCGGAGACCTGCATTTTTACTACTAGTTGGTGTAACAAGTTTGTTTTCATTTGAAGCTCTTGTATTATGATGATGTGTGTTCTTTAGATAACTAATGAATGAAGTAAAATATTCGGTGCCGCAATGACTAAAATTGAAGACTTATTTTGTTCTAGCACAACGTTTTTGTTTCCTTAATAGTCACTGTAATTGTTCCTTAGAGCAATTTCCCCAGCCGATGAGACTGTACAGCAATATTCTAGTTTCAACAATTTGGTATTGGGTTCTTGCTCGTTTATCGGTACTTATAAATTAACCGCTCTGAAGATCCAGAGAACAAAACAACTACTTTGCGCCATGGAGAGCCTGTACCGTCTCAACAGTGCGCGCATTCAGTTTCCTAAAGTCCACGCAAATGCGAAGGTTTTTGTCCTTCTTTCTGACCAAGACAACATGAGATGTAAAAGGACTATTGGATTCATTTTTAAAAACTGTTTGAGAGCAATTAATGCAAGTCTTGCAGTGGTGTCCTGAACTCCTCTATTTGGCTGGGTGCATGGTACTCTGCGGTACGTTTCTTTAAACTGCGCGTTGTCCGTTAACTTTATTTCATGCTCTATCTTAGTAGTGCTTCAGTCCCAGATCGTAAAATAAATAAACAACTTTATTTACGTGTCTAGTCTTCTAGATGACCCTATAAAGGGTTTACTGATCTACTAATCGGGGACAGGAATTCCTCGGTCGCATTCGGGAATTTGGGTTGGTTTTTGAGGAGGGAGGAAAACCGAAGAACACGGAGGAAAACCGGCTCTCGGACCATGATACCAAACTCAACTCACACATGACGCCGAGTCCGGGAATTACAGACTTTCATGCCGTGACAAAACTCTCAGCCTCGTTTCCATGGGTGTCACTTTGCTATGAATTCTGGGTATAAAGATGGCTCTTTTCTCCAGGATTCGAGTACAAAGCTGCCTTTAATCGCATTATCTAATTCAATGTTATGTTTCGCCGTGGTTGGTTCTCTTACGATTTATTTTAAAGGTCAATTTCAAAATAACACTGAAGAGAAACTACGAGAAATCCGAAATGAACATGTACGGCTCATACCATATTTCAGACTAAAACAGCTCGAAAACCTTTGGGGCGACACATACCCGTATAGCTTATATATAGGTTCAAAACATAGGTTGAGGCCGAGACCGTAGTTTTGAACGTGTTTATCAACCAATCACGCCCCAAATTCATTGTTCTTATGCATCACATTTTTGCTGCCATTGAAATGGTTGTTCTAATGCAATGACAGTCTTGTGCATAGGGAGTTCTAACTTAATACACATACCGTTATATATGCTGTCCTTTATAACAGAGAAGGTTTCAGAAACCCACATCTCCCGAGCGAATCTGACTACCCCTACAACTCGGGCTTCACTCCGCGCGGGCAGAGGAACTCGGACTCAGACCCCGCACGAGCTAGCGTATGGCGGCCTAGCCTGTGTCTCAAGCATGTTAAGGCGTGGTTTATTCAGCAATTCTGTTAAACACTCTAAATTAGCTAACTTTGTCATTTTTCAATGAAATACCATATAAATCGGTAATTAGGCAGCAAGCATATGTCTTAACATTTTAAGTTAGTATTCTGTTGTTTTGGTGGTCACGTGACCTTAAGGCTGATAAAGCAAATAACTCAAAATGGGCCGGTCACAGTGCATTTTTAAAGTAACGATTTCTGCCTTATCTGATTACTCTTCTGGTTGTCTCTAAAGTTCTGTCTGGAATGGTTGACATTTTTCCATTGTATGCGAGAAAATTGGGGAAAACTGGTTCCAAGAACAGGTCACGTGACCTGTTTTCTCTATTTTCGCCTTAACAGTCTATCAGGGTCAACCATTCCATACAGATGTTTAGAAACTACCAGAAGTGTTATCAGATAAGCAAGAAACCGTTACTTTAAAAATGCGCTGTGACCGGCCCATTTTGAGAAGAAATTTCCAGATTTTGTAATCACGTGGCTGATCACGTGGCTGATCACGTGATAGACATTTTACAACAAAATATATTCAAACGACTCATAACGCTGAGATAAGTGATATCAACTATTTTTGTAGAATTCGGGTAAACATAAGCCACCCTATTCAATAAAATAGCTTGAGCCTCGATTTCATGCTCAAACCATGCCTTAACATGCTTGAGGTAGCGGTTCAAAGGGGAAGGGGTGGGGAGAAAAGCGAGGGGGACTACCCCCTCGCTTTTTTCCTCTCCCCTTCCCCTTTGAGCCGCTACGCAGGCTGATAGCGGCCCTAATTAGTTAGTCTAAGCCTGAGTTTAGGGATGTAGCCTGAACAATCCGCCATCTCATAGAACAATGAATTTGGAGCGTGTTTGGTTTTTAAATATTGGAGTACCCCCTCCTCCGGGACCCCGAGGTTCGTTCCGGCCACTTGCGGTCGCCATCTTATACCCATAATTCATACTGATGCACTCATGGAAACAGAGAGTTTTGTCATGGCATAAGAGTTTTATCATCATATGTAGGCCACCGTAGAGAATCGAACCGGATCACAGAGGGGAGTAGTCTAGGCCTGAGCGGATTGTGCTCCTAAAAGTGGCATATTATGCCGCTAGCACTGCTCCAAATTTTGTCGAATTATGCCCAAATTATGCCAAAGTTCAAAAATTATGCTCGTAGATTACACAATTATGCTCACAAAAAACGTTTTTCGAAGACGGCCGGCATAATAGTTGATGCGCGGCATTTTTAGTTGTTCACACAACATTTTATTAGGTGACCTATTTTTTAAAGGTTAAGTCACACAGTATAAAGTCAAAACCAGAATAGATAACTAGAAAGTGAAATTCAGGTATTTGCTTTGGAAAAATGTAGAATCTAAGCAAAATATACCAGCTAATAATTAGGAAAGGCACTATAAAAGCAATAATAGCATTGCTTTTGGCTTTAATGCTTCAAATTATGCTACAATCTGATAATTATGCTCGAGCAGTGCTTCTTTGAAAAATTATGCTCGTTTGCTCCAATTATGCCAAAAATTATGCTAGCACAATCCGCTCAGGCCTAGAGTAGTCTCCTTCGCGGTATCGCGGTATTTCCTTTCTTCTTCCCCCACCCCCTCCCTCCTCCATTTGTCACTCGGCCAATTATGGCGGCCGCTTCGATATCCGTTTTCTGCGATAACACCCTCTACCGCCTGCAAGCAGGCTACCTTCGCAGCCGTTCTTTAAAGTGTCGGTCCCATACTCTGCGCCACCCCAGCTCCCAACGTAGTCAAATCCTAAATTTGCTTGCTGTGGTTAAATCTATAGGGCACTAGTTGCGACTTCTTGTGACCAGGATCCCATTAGGGAAGAGGTCAAAACAATGGTACTCTGGCTGGACCCAATTTTGATGGAAGGGGGGTTGTACCCGGAACCCACCACCTATTTTGGCAAAATCTAGATTTTTGACCACAAATATCTTCTTGAATAAAATACTTATTGAAGAAGTAACTATATTTCTAGTTTATACAGGCAGAGAAGAACGTGTGTCTGCATTAAAATCAGGTATCCCTATTTTACAACGCTAGAAAATCATCCTCGAAAAAAGGGTAGGGGGTATTACCCGCCACCCACCACCTCCCCTGACAAATTTGGGTCCCATTCGAAATCCATTGTTTTGAACTCTTCCCTTGATGAACTCTTCCCTTAATGAACTCCTCCGATCAAATAAACAGATACAGAGACAGATACTCATTCGTTTGGAAAACTGAAGTATCAGGCCGGGCAAGGGCAGAGAGCACCGATTTTCTGGGCTACCTGTGAGTTGGCGAGCAGGCCTGGGCGCTAGTCGACAAACAAGATGGCGGCCACCATGCTTTCTTGTTGTCGGAAGCAGCTTTCTTTGCAGAATTTTAACAGTTTTTACTGTTCTAGATGGCCAGTTATTACAAATTATACACTTTGCGGATATTTTATTGCTACCAGAAAGTTTACAACAAGCGGAGTCGCGCAAGAGACGGTCGATACTTCAGCAGCACCAAAAAATCTATTTGAGGTGTATTTGAACAACCCTTCTTTGCTAAGTGGAAAGAGAATTGAACAGGAACCCTTGACAAGACAGAGCGTCGAGAGGGAAATAATGAGACAGATAAATCTGCAGAATAAAAGTCCAGTTAGTATAAATCCCGAGGAAGTCGTGTGGAAGAGCAGGTCTAAAAGAGTAGGTGCTATTGGTGTAAAGTTGGGTATGTCGGCCCTGTGGCTAAAGGATGGGAGAAGACTACCTGTTACGTTGATTCAGGTGAGAAATTACTTGAAATTGATAACATCTGAAAAACTTTCTGAATTTCTAACGGGACCAGAAACAACCATTGGGGCTAATCCACAGATCTAATTGGTATTTAGTAATTTTAGCATGTTTTTTTTTGGAGGGAGGAAAACTGGAGGACCCAGAGAAAAACCCTCGGAGCAAGGGTGAGATGCCAATAAACTTGATAAGCGTATGGCGCTGCATCCGGGAATCGCACCTGGACCACAGAGGTGAGAGGCAAAGAGCTTAACCACTGTGCCACCCCAGGGATTGTAAAAATTGGGGAACAAACATGAAGATTTTCCCCAGGGGTGGGAGAATCTTACGAGTTGGGGTCCCCTGGGTCACAGTTTCCTAAACAGAAAATCTCGTATGACTGAAGGAGAGAAACCCTAAGAAGAGCTGCGGGGGAGGCTAGCATTTTCCCCTACCCAGGGGTGAAACTTATATGTACATGTACATTGTACATTCAATCCCCTTGTATTCCCCAACGTGTTCCCCTGGTCGGCCCGAGGGACTACCCCTGGGGGAAGCCACTGATAAGTGCATTACCTTAAGCCACTGGCTCATCGACTTTATAGTAATTGACTAGCCAACAAGCTGCAGAGCCACTGATTTTATTTGCTTTCTATGACAGATGAGCCACTAAATATATACATTACAGTGATCCCTCATTCTTTAAAAGGTACAGGAGATGACATCAAGATTTTCTTCATAAAACCATTTTTGTATCTTTTTTTGTTACATTTTTGTTACAATAATGTTGCTGTCAACTGATCCAACTCCTAACCATACATTTAAAAACACCCTAACTGTCAACATGTGCCAACTAATTCAGTGTTTCTTTTGTGCTAATCACTAAACAACACAAAAACAATGATTCTTAAATTTTCCTGTGAATTAATACAAACCCTAACCCTACGTTTATAACACCCTAACCGTCAACAATGGGTGATCACTAATTTAGGATTCTTTAGGGCTAATCACTAAACAACACAAAAACATAATGCTTCTTATATATTCCTGTAAATTAATACAAACCATAACACACCCTAATATTAGTGAAGATAATTGAGTGGCTCAGTAATTTAGGATTTTTGGGGCTAATCACTAAACAACACAGCCTGTAAACAACACAGCCTGTTTATAATCTCCTTCTTCAATGGTCATGTAAACTAATCCAAAACCTAACCCAACATTTAAAAAACTTAGGGTTTTTTGGTAAAATATGAGTTAGGTAAAAATGGTTAAAAATTTTTTGAACCGGTTAAAAAAAATTGAACCAGAATTAAAATTGAACCACAACATATATAACAAAAAGATGTGTTGCATGAAGATTACATAGTTTTTCAGGATGTTTAAGAAGTTATATTCTGACATTAAAATATAAAATAAATAAACAGCAAGGCACTAAACATTTCTCAACAATAGCCCACTTTCTATATATGCTTCAATTGTCACACACAAAGGCTTCAATATGAGGCTCCCGGTAAATTAAATTAATTCTATTGTCCGAGGAAATAAATATAATTTACCCTGAGCCCAATATATTGGACCTTTGTACTTGCATGACTATCGAAAGTAGGCTATTCTCACACTATGCATAACTCGCATGGTCACAACACAAAAAAGAGGCCGGTAGGTCCTCTGGAATGTTGAAGTTGAAATACTAGCAGGAGGTGTCAAATGTGTTGAACATGATTGTTTAGTTGAAAAATGTTGCTAATCTGTTCTCATTTATCCTTTATATTTCTTTATAGTACAACCAGCCAGGTGCATAGCAAATTAACGGCATTGTTTCACTGCAGGTGCTTCAATTTCAACATTCCAGAGGACCTACTGGCCTTGTTGACATGCTAGTTACCAGGAATTATGCATAGGGTCTATTCACACAACTTTTATTTTTCAAATAATGTTTTGAGGAGTAAAATTAATGCAAATCTCAATCTCAAACCAATGGTCTGTTTACCTGAAGTGCATGTTTGAATGATATGCCTTGTCATTGTTTTACAGATAAAAGACTGTCAGGTAATACAAGCCAGGGTTGCAAAGAATCATGGGGGTTCCGACCCCCAGACAGAACTACAAGTTGGTGCTGTTAATGAACCAGATCTGCACAAGGTCAGTTAAACTGTACACATTTATATGCTGTGGTTTATTACTGTTTTCTTTGAAGTGCAACCCTGAAAGTTTTCAGTCTTGTTTGGATAATTGCCGACTGTCAATCAAAATTTAATTAAGCATAGAGCATTAAAAGCTTTGTATGAGACTAGACAAACTAGACTCTGCATTTAATGATTGACGATTGGCTAGGCTAAATGCAATTGAATGGCCGTGAACAAGGATGTAAGTGTCAGACTCCTGATCACATTCTAAATTTCTCCTTCAAATTCTTTGTTTTCTAAGGGAGAATTTAGAACATGATCAGGAGTCACTTATGCCCTTCAATTTTCCAAACGAGACTTGAAACTTTCAGGGTCGCACTTCAACGAAAATGGTAATAAAATGTTCTCTCGGTTGAACTATTTTTGGTTATTGTTTACCTCCAAAATTGAGTCCCCCTCACACTAATCCTCTGAATCCCTTCATACCAAACATAAAAACCTGAACCATAACCTGAGAATGACATGCCAGAAAATGAAATATCATTGGTAAAAAAATTTAGACCACAACATAATTATACATCTAATGTGTACATTTATGGAGATAATAATATTAGCATTGTATCACGATTCACTGGTCATTTTCTTTACTTTTGAGACGCCAATATAACATGGTATTGGCGTCTCAGAATACCAGCCTCTGATTGCGAGAGCCCTTGCAGTTACATGGGTTCCCGGTCAAGTTCAAAAGTCGTTTTTCAACAGCATGTATTGAGCACGTCGTGGCAAGATTTCTACAATTTTACCTTCAAATCGTTGTAAATTACAAGATAAGAATTCTTCAATCCTAAAGGTAAGGTTTCGTCAGAAATTTAACATTCGTATCCGCTAAAGGTACAAATTTCACCGTCTCAAAGCAGTAAAATTGCAAAAGTCGTTCAAATCAAGCCTCAAAGTCAAAGCAAAAAGCCTTTCTTTCAAAGAAAAAAACAACTTCTTTTAAAATTAGATAACCCTTAAATTCGAAATCACTTATCAGTTTTGAAATTGATGTTTATTTGACAATAATTGATGTAGAACTAGAAGCGTTGAAGAGATTTCAAAACACGTCTTGAAAGTTTTCTCCACTCGAGTCTCAAGCCGTGAAACCGTTGCCATGGATATACTAAGGCGCCTTTAGAGAATTGAAATTACGATCAGCATGAGTTTGGTGCTTCATTTTCTTCTTTCTTCTAACAATTCCCGACTTAATTGTTGAATCGCGATACAAAACTAATTGCGATTTTGAGACGCCGATACCGAATTATATTGCCAGCGTTGGAAGAAAATATACTCCGCCCAATACGAAATATATTTTCTCTCAACTGGCCGGCAATATAATTCGGTATCGGCATCTCAAAATTGCAATTAGTTTATAGCATTGCATTGCAAAAATTTTAACCTACAGTAATTTAGACTTCAGGTCCAAGTTTTGTGTAAAATTTTGGGTTATAGATGGATGATTGAGAATAATCAATCAGGGTGGACATCTAGTTGCTTTGCATAATAACTTCGAAATCCATGGATAGAGCTACCTGTTTCTCATAAAATCTGGACCTCGTGGCTGCACATACCTATCCATTTAATATATAGCCCTTTCCTCTGCCCACCACCCCCCTGCCCTCAAGACCTCCTTCATTGGCAGCATTATCCTCATGTCTTCAGGTATGAGTAGGCAGCATTATCCTCATGTCTTCAGGTATGAGTATAGCAACTTTTAATGCCTGCTATGCATACATGTACTGGTACTTTCAAAATTAATTAAACCGTCCTGTTTGGTATATCTTTCTCTGACCAGTTTCCCCCAAGAACATTGAATGTTCTCTTCTTTTTACTTTTTTTCACACAAGTGAAAAGGAAAAAAACATTGTTCCATTACTTAAGGTGCCAACCTCACACTTCTGACATTGATCATCACAGTTCTCACACTGGGTTAATGAGAGCTATGTATTTAACCTTTTGCAACTTTGTCATCAGTATATTGAACAGCTACTTTTTCTTGTGTCACAGGTTAGGAAAGCTCAATATGGTCATTTCAAGAATTTTTCAGTTCGCCCAAAGAAGAAGGTTTGCAGCTTCCATGTTACTGAAGATGGTCTGTTAAAACCTGGTAAGTTTATGCCCAAAAGGCCTGGTCGAGGGCCAAGGTTTTAGGAAGTATTGTGTTTTCTAGCAGAAGAATTAACAGGCTGCTACTTTCATGATACAGCAACAGCTGATTGTAATCTGCCAGTTGCCTGCAGCTTCTACCAAGAACCCTGTGAAGTAAAATTTGAATACAGTCAAGTAAACTTTTTTTATAAACACAGGGCCAGGGCTGCAGTCATTAAGTTTTTAAGTTGCTGGACAACTGAAAAATAACTTGTCTTTTTGTGCCATAAACTACAACTCTGGCTTTAAGTTTTACATTAAGTAGCCAGCGATCATCATCTTAGTTGCTGGCAATAATTGCCTGTAGCTGGTTTCTAATGACAACCCTACTGATATAACATATTGGTACATGTATATGTTGTAGGTTGTTTCTCAATTCAGGTTGTTTCTCAATCATTCTAAAAAGGGATTTTTTTTATTTTTTTGGGATTCATAAAAAAGGGGGTTTAGTTTTTTTGGGGGGAATTTAAAAAGAAAAAAAATCACCCATCCCTCCCCTACAAAATACTTTTTGACAACCCACCCCTCCCCTCTACTTCCTTCCCCTCCCTTCCCACTGCCTCTAAATTTCCTCCTTGTCCCCCCTGACACACCTTACTGTACCACTTACCTTGACGGTCACCCATCCACTTACTAACCTTGCCCAGTCGGGCTTAACTTGGCCGAATCACAAGGAACGCCTGGTAGATATTAATCCAGTGGATTATCGCACTGTGCCACGAAAGTGCTTGTTGATTTGAAATCATCATTTATTCTCCATGTGACTAATCGTCAAACCCAGTCCCTCTCGTTATGTGCGCATGCGTCTACTAACAAAATCGGACTTTGAAACATCTTCGAAAACATTAGCATAGACGACATTAAACCGGGACGAAACTGTTTCACAGATGAAGTTTGTGTTGACTCTGCGTTCTTTTATGAAAGCTGCAGCAACTCAAGGGAAGTAAGGAAGCTAAATCCAGAAAAATACTTTGTTTCTTGACTTTATTACGACTCCACTCGTACTTCGAAACAAACTGTGTCAACCGAACCGACTTAGAGTAATCACTGACCTAAAAGAAAGCGCATCACCTCTTACATTGTATCTAGAAGAAGATTTTTACGATTCAAGAACTAAATAGTATCTTAGTATTAAAGTAACGAGTGCAGAGGATCTTAGAATAGCTGGCTTGTACTCGTTAGACTCAGCTTTTCCAATGGAATAAAACACTGACCACTAGCTGTGTCTAGAAAAAAATTGAAGTGGATCAAAGAATACTGTATTATATTGTCTTGATCTCCAATCAAAGAATTCCTCAGAGAATGTGAAAAGATGTAAAAATGGATAAATGATCGAGAACTTACACAGAAATAACTCAAAACGTTATTAACAGTTATGTTTTCACTTTGCCGTTTCCATGCGGAACAAGTGCCAATAACAAGCAGATTTATTAAAGCCAGTTAACCCCACTCCAAGCAAACTCATTCCTAGCACTATTATATTAAAATGGTCCTGCGAACTAATCCAAACCCTAGTCCAACATTTAAGTAACCCTAACAGTAACCAAGTGCTCGCTAATTTTGGGTGTTTAGAGCTAAGTCACTAAACTTACAACAGACAAGTATAATGCTTCTTCAATGGTCCTGTGAACTAATTTATCCAAAACCTAACCTGCATTAAAAAAAACCTAACCGTCAACAAGGGCTGCTCACTTACTTTGAAGTCAATAATTTTGGGTGTTTTGAGCTAAATCACTAAACAACAGACAAGTATAATGCTTCTTCAATGGTCCTGTGAACTAATTAATCCAAAACCTACCCCTACATTAAAAAAAAAAAACTAACCGTCAACAAGGGCTGCTCACTTTGGCTATTTTAAGAGCTACAATCAATAATTTTGGGTGTTTAGGTTTAAGTCACTAAATAACAGGCAAATGTAATGCTATCCAACATTTAAAAGACTCTTAAAATGTCAAAATGACCTAGGTAATTTAAAAAAATAAAAATGACCTAGGTTGTTTTAAAATAACCTAGGTTGTTTAAAAAATGACCAGAAATGAGAAACAACCTAAGTTGTTTGAAAAACAACCTGAAATTAGAAACAACCTACAACATATATTTCCTCCCAGTTACTGTAGCTCAGTAGTTAAGCTCCAGTTTGTCATGTGGGAGGCCACCGGTTCAAACCCTGGCCAGACCAACACTCAGGGTCTTAAAATAACTGAGTAGAAGGTGCTGCCTTTGTGAAACAATCTCGTTCTCAAACTGCAAATGGTTAGGTCTTCTCGAATTAGGACATAAAATCGTAGACCCCATATCAGCCTCAAGTTTATCAGCGTAACAGACTGTCACAAGTTACCAACGTCATAGTGCGACTACTGAAACTGGGTCCACTAGTACTTCAACAACGAGAACTAAACACATTGAAAAACGAAAACAAAGCATTCCAAAGTTAATTCCTATCTTATTTATGCAATCTTCAGAACTGGTCAACCAAACTCAGCTTTTACCGGATCAAAGCTCAAGCAAGTCGAAACACTAACGTATTGTAATCAACACTGATTGGCTCATTAGTAACCATAAGTTGGAATGCTTTGTTTCTGTTCTGCAATGTGATTGGTTCTTGTTGGAATGCTTTGATTCTGTTCTGCATTGCGATTGGTTCTCGTCGTCTAAGTGGCCATGGTTTCAGTAGTCACACTGTGAATAAGGTTGCTTTCAATCTGCTACCAGTCTAAACTGTTTTTTTCAGTCACTGCATGTCTAAAGGTGCTGATTGGTCTAGTGGTCTATCTTTTCAGGTACTGCTATCAGTGCAGCTCATTTTTATCCTGGACAGTATGTCAAAGTACAGGGTGTGACGTGAGTATATTTAACTAATTTACGATAGTTTACCATGGTGTGTCCTCTTATTTACCATGTTTTGTGTCATCACATGGTCAAAATTGTTGTGAATTGCATGAGGCACTAGCCGAGTGAATCCACAACAAATGTTGACCATGAGATGATGGAAAACATGGTAAGTAAGAGGACATACCACGGGAAACTATTGTTCATTTCTTTTTTACAACAACATCTGAGAAATAGTCAAGCAGAAGAGCCTTGAAAATGAGGGAAATTGTGATATAATATAATTCTAGCTCCTGCGCTATCATGTAATCCGTGATGCGAGCATTGACACAATCCGTGGTATGTCCTCTTAGTTCCAATGGCAATAAGCCAATCAGAAAATGTGAAACTGCAGGGAAAAAAACAGTAGGGAAACCATTTCAATGTCACTGCATACTGTTAAACAGTAACCGTGCCATAGTCATTCCCATTCATTAGTTTGTCCCACTCAGACGAAATCTGCTCTATTACAAATCTTTGTAATAATCTTACTGTTATCTTACTAAAATCAACCGTGAGTCGAGTGTAGTGTGTCCAAAACAGTTAATGTAGTGGGGAGTGTGTGAGGAGTAAAAAGCAGGTCCCCACCAGCTGTAAGTTGTAATACTCAGCCTGCTATATCAAACAAAATATTTTTTATTTTATATTTTAAAGGAAAGACAAAGGGTTCCAGGGAGTGATGAAACGTTGGGGTATGAAGGGTCAGCCAGCAAGCCACGGGCAGACGAAGACACACAGGAAAATGGGAGCCACAGGTGGAGGACAGGTAACCTTAAAATCCCATATATATATAGTCTTTAGGGGGTATTATACATTAAGGCATGGGGGTATTATGGCAGGTAAAAAGAGGGAAAACAGCCAATAGTCACATTCTTTGTGCTGTAGTACAGCAGTTAATAGCATTTTTTAACAGTAGGTTTTAGGTCTGAAAGTTCGGTAGCAGGACAACCTGGCCATCATTTTGGACGGTTTAATACCAGTGAATGCTTGGAATATCCTACTTTTTCCAAACCCAGTTGGGAATACAGTTAGAACATCTCTTCCAGACAAAATATCTTTAACAGCTTGCTCCTGTTCTTTCTTTATATGATGATAATAATAATTACGGTTCTTGGAATGCATTTTGCATGTCTCAGTGCGTTTACAAAGAATGATTACCATAACGAAAATATATAACAACCTAAAAATAGATATACAATACAAATCCTATGTTGTACAATTAAAAAGATAAATAGTAATGGATTGCGCGTTCCTATGTTGTAAGTTATTCCATTTTTTAGCAGCAATAGAAAAAGCACGAGCCCCATATGAAGTAGCGTGCGTTACATCCGAACCGAACCCAGGGTTTAGTTCAGATGCGACGCAGGCTACATATGAAGCAGAGGCCGATCTAGGGCCTGGGAACTGGAGTTTAAATTGCACGTGGGACGACGAGGTTTAATAAGGCTATTTGTATAGGATGACCCCTTATTCGTAACTAACATGGTTTTAAAGCCTTCCGGTTAGCTCAGTGGTTAAGCTCTAACCTGAGTAACAGGCTCACACTCTGGGTCAGTTAAAATAAAGTTATCAGGCTCTGATCCGAATGTCTCGAATCAAATCAAAGGAGATACGATCCTTATTGGGAGCCAATGCAGATTACGCAAAATAGGAGAGATGCTCCGTACGTTTTCCTATGACAACTAGTTATACAGCTTTTGAACTTCAGTAGAAGGTAGCCCATACATTAGACTGTTACAATAGTCAAGCTTGGATGTTATGAAAGCATGTGCTAGGTATTCGGTGCTAGACTGACTAAGATACCGATATTAGAGGCCATGCATGAATGAGTATTAATGGTTTCTGTCAATCACACATACGCGGTCGTCCGAGGCCGAGAGTTATCAAAATAACCAGGGTCTCGCTTCCTCTCTTCCCCACCCCGTCCCCCCTCTCCTTTTTCCTCGCCCCAATCTCCCTTAGCTTGCTTCGCTTCACCCCGATACAGAGCTCGCTCTGATACAACGCCGCAACGCAGGCTAATTGCGTTCGATGTTAGGAGAACGCAATCCTAATCTTCACGTGGGAGCCCTGTCTCACAGGTAGCCCACGATCGTATAGCGGGAATAAAGTCATCTCGATAATGTGGCGGGCAATGTACCAAGTCTCACGCGCAATCGTGCTGACCAGAGAACACGCAGGCTCATCCTCGTGCTCGCCCTCGAAGAAATTAGCTCGGCCGGGGAACTGGTAAAGTTCTACACGATGTTCGGCCTCCATCCGGTCCATGTGAACGTCGATAAGGGTTTCTCGATAAGTGTCTTATTTTCCCAATGCAATGCAATAATGTTTAAAAAGTTAGCAAGTACGATATATCAAAGCCTGAGGAAAGTGTGTGCCATCTCTGTAGTATAGACTTCCTGTCCCACGCACGCACAGTCTCTGCAGAACATTTTTCTTATTAACATGTGGAACACTCTACCGAATGATATTAAAGATTGTAAATCAATAATTTCACTTAAGAAACTGTACTTCCAATTTTCAATGTCTAAGTACACTCCTGATGATTTTCGTGTTAGTAAAACTTATTAATGGACTATGATATATATTTCGCGAACTACGTAAATTAGGATATATATTTATATGTTTTCATATATCGCTTTCGAACTTTTTTAGAGTGATCTTTGTATTTTTGTTATTTTCAATCCTTTTTGTTAGGGCCACAAGGGAGAATACGTTATTTACTGTAATTGTGCACCCTCTTTAAATAAAGTGTTATAGTTTATGTTCTACACTGGAGTGTACTTAGTATTGTGAATGCTAGGAACTGAAATGCAGTTTTTACACATCTGAATAGCCTCTATAGGGTTCATTTGTGTTCTTCACTAACTCCAATTATTGCTTTTAATTACCGGCACTGCATGTATACCACACAGCAAAATGTGCTACGAATGCTCAAATGAATGCCATAACCATATAAAACACATGTATATACATATAGCCACATAAGCATTGCATGTTACACAAAGATAATTACTATTTTATACCCAGATACATCACCTTGTATATTAACTTATGAGCAAGAGACCATTATGCTCTCTTGCTTATAAGTCATTAGACATCAAAATTTTCACATTAATTAAAAACAAGCATTTTTTATCAGGATTATTTACATCGTCCATATCATTGCAGTAATCTTTCAGCCTTTTGTGTTTAATACCAGTCCTTTCTCTTACCAAAAATAAGTCGAACGCACTTTGATAATCTATGATTACTTCTAGTTATAATCTTATATATTTAACAAGAGCCCATCTGGGCTTTCACTCGGGCCACTATCAATGCAGCCATTTTTTTTGGCCCCTTGATTGTGCAAGGCAGGCTTTTTTCTTTGATATTTTGCGTTCCAGGATTTTAATTTTAATTTTGGACTACCCTTCTTCAGATTTCTGATGGTGTGTTCTCAATGAGATTGAAGATGAAATACACAGTCATTTGAACTCCTCTTAGTAATAACCAAAGGGAAGAATTATTAGCTGAATTTAGCAGTCTTTAGGAGTGGCCTGTAGCGCGATGACTTTCATTCTCTGCTCCCCAAGTATATATGTAATTCAATTTAGTATTTTTGTTTTTCTCGTATGTAAATTAAAGAAGTTGACCTTTAATTTTACTGTAAACACTACTTATTCATGTAACACACGTTTACAATTTAGTCTGCTGTTCTGTTATACTGCAGGTTCCGAGTACTAATAGATGATTGTCTCAAATGTATGTTTATATTTGTACCATATTATAAGTTGTATCCTGTCCATCCTGTGATGGAGCTATCACAGACTATATTTCTCTACTGTTCTTTCTTCCCTGCGGCTCTTTATCGCAGCTCGCTGCCTTGCGGCTCTTTCTCCGCGGCTGTACTCTCTGGAAGTCATGTTAATTGTATTCGTGGTCAATTCGTGTTCCTCTGTGTAACTTTATCTGCTGTTCTTGCTATACATGATGAGCCATTACGAGTCCATCTTGGTATTTGTTGGATTAAAGATTATTAACTGAAATGCCTGTTGGCTATCTCTAATTAAAAGCTTTACCCTCATTCCCAAAACTTCAGTCTGCTCATTATATTACAGAACTATAAAGGGAATTGTTGGAAGCCTTTAATTTCTCGAACCAAAACCTCGGCCGTAAGAGGTTTCTTGTTTAAGTTTATCTTGAGAGTTGAATATTCCTTGTCTCATCATAAATTAATTCTGTGCTGAGTGTGTATTTCTTGCTTCGTGTTGGCGAGTGACAGTGTTGCTCTCACAGTTCAGGAGTTCAGATGTCTTCAGACTTCGATAGAGTATAGTAACCCATAACTGCTCAACCACAGTATATGTATTTGCTAGTAAATCGCTCAGTATACTTCACTATAAATCAGCTATTCAGTATACCTGTGTAACGTACACAGGTCTCGATACGAGATCGGTAAACCAGCCAAAAACACGGTCGAAAATATTTTAGTGTTGGCCTACCGATCACGGTGTTTGTGTTGGTATGTATTATGACCGAGAGTAAAATGAAATGTGATGAAATGTGGCATAACACCTACGAAACGTACCTCAAACAAGAATAGCGTCCGCATGCAGAATCTTAAGACGGCGACTGGACTGGAGAGAAATCTATTAGCGCCAACAATTAATGCATAATTTAACGCATGCGCAGACATTTTGTTGCACCGAACTAAAAAAATTACGGCCTGCAGATTTAGACTCGTGCCTGCCACAGGCAGCCCGAGTAACTAAGATGAGTGATGATTATACGTGCATGTGTTTAGGGGGAAAACATGCCGTGAAATAAGATTATTGATTGGTGTTATCATTGTTCTCTATAGGACCCTGGTAGAATTTGGCCTGGGAAGAAAATGGCAGGTCACATGGGAAATAAAAACTGTACCTTATTTGCTCTGAGGGTAAGAGAACTTCAGTAGAAATAGATGGTAATAAATTATTGCTAGTTTGAATGCGTGTGACAGTCAAATGCAATACAAAGAGATTATCACAAAGTTGTGTAATACGGCCAGTCATTTTTTTAAATTGACAAGTAATAATTTCTAGCTGTATTACATAACTTTACGTGTAATTAATTGTTTATTATAAGACGTTTAATAGCATAAAGGAAAACTGAGGAAAACTTCAAGTTTCGCTCTGTCGAGCCGCGCGCTGAAAAATGTTTTCGCGCGCTAAAAGCTGATTGGCTGCCTGTACACAGGAAGTTCCGGTATAAAAGGGTTCAAGGTTTTTTACACTATTTACAGGTAGGTACGAAGTTTGAGATATGTTTACTGTGAGGAAATATAATTAACAAGAAGTACTATATATAGTTTACAGGAATTGTGAGTAGTGGCCAAAGAAGCTTTCGAGTTAGCCACTACTATCAATAAATATACGAGGACGGGTTTATCGGAAATGTTATCAGAACTTCATATAAGTAAGGAAAAGAGGGCCTTATGTAACTGATAAACCTCTTGACTGAGATTTCTTCTGTTTTCAGGTTCACCGCATTAATACCAAGTACAACGTGCTGTATGTTCAGGGCCAGTGCCCAGGCTCCAGGGGAGGCCTCCTGCAAATCTGCGACGCCTGGAAGAAGCATGCCAATCCGCCGCCATTCCCAACGTATTTCCCTGATCCAGAAAATCCGCTAGCCGAGGATCTGTACGCAGATAATATACAACAGTTTGATGAGGACTCGATCAGCTTTGAACAGAAAACCCAGCAGAAAAAGAGAAGATAGCGAGAAATGGAGAGAAGGTTTTGTTAGATTCCAGTTACCCGGCCAAGTTTCGATCATGAGAGCTGAATGTCATTTTGACGAACAGGCGGGACAGGTTTCCCAGTCAGGCCGGAAAAATACCAGTCTTGGCTGAACTGAACCCATTTACACGCGCAAAAAACTGTACAGTACCCTCTGGTATCTCGGCGAAGTTCCCATGTTGTAGTCGTGATACGGGGGAAAGCAAACGTCACGCCCGGCCCATCATGAGTACCAGAGAATCGTCAATGTTTTTCTGTTTCATCACCTTGTACAATAAACAGTGCGAACGCGCGTATCAATTGTCGGTCGATAGCTAGCCTCCTCCGCTGTCAACTCTAAAGTCTCCCTCTCTTTTCTTGTTCCCAGACCCGGAATTAGAGCGGAGACTCGGTGTTGCCTGCGGTGGGATAGCGCTAAATCTGTAATCTCGGGTTAGTGATTATCAAGGATAATTGCTTGATCATTGATCGAACAATCGGGCCCAGGTATACAGCTGGCATCATTTTTACCGACTAATAAAAAAATGGATGTCATTTGGCCGTATTTGCCCTCGTAACGATGCACGTGGTGTACTACTTTGTTCTCATGTCACGTCATCTGTGCATCGGATCGTTTTCACTGACGTCACAAAACATTCCCTCAAGAAAAGACTGATATCAGTACCATATCCTCACTGTATGCTCATTATCCCATCGCGCAAAGTAAAGTTATGGGAAGAGTTCGCGACTGCAGAGGTAATGTGCATGTAATGGGATAAGACTAGGGCCTGTCAACCGCTACCAGGGGAGGTGGGTGGGTCGCAGTAAATGCGTCTCTTCCCGTAGTACCGTTGAAGTGACCCCGATTTGGGAGTGGCAGCTGAATTTATGCGCAGGGGGCGCAAAGCATCGTAGCCACAACAGGCATGCGAGATCCCGCTGGTATTTGAGAAGTTACGTAACTTTTCGCTATGAGCTAATTAAGTAATGATCCAGATAAGAACTGTAGTGTCTACGGCAAGGAATGTTAAAAGGTGTTAATTTTCTATTATTCTTTCTCGTAATTTCATTGGTTGATACTTATAAATTCAATAGAAATCCATCGAAATAATGCATTTTCATTCGATATTTTTTTGTGGTTTGAATTTATTTTTGATCAAACTAACTATGGTTTAATTTCGAAGAATACGTGTGTGGGGAAAGTTCTCAAATTTGCGATGGAAAAATCCTTTGTTTTCTCTATATCCGATTGGCTGGATGGTGGCTTCTCTGCGTTTTCTCAGATAAGAGCCAATAGCATAACAAATACTTTATTTTCGAGATGTAGTTTGGACTGTAGATACCTCCTAAAGCACTTAATGCATATTCAAGCAAAATCGTATGTGGGGGAGGCTCATTGCCGCAGAACAATGGATTCTACTACAGTTCTTATCTGGACCATTACTTAATAGGCCTTTTGCATCAATTGGTCACGTGACGATTTTCCCATAGCAACGCCTTCTGTGGAGGGCAAGCCATTCTAACTTTCCTTGACAACAGAGAGAGCGTGGGAGACGCGAACGTGAAACCTCAATACTAAAAGTTCTGCCGGTTCCTTTGTTATTCGTTTTCAGCTCAAATTTATCATAACTATTTAGCTTTAAATATTAAAGTTCAGTGTTAGAGGATTTTAAGAGCCGTAAGACGATCAGAAATAGCTTTCTGAAGCCAAAACCGAACCGGACTCTGCGAGTTTAATACTCGCAACATGATGGCGGCCTCAACAGACGGTACGGAACTGAGCTGACTTCGGGAATGTACTTTTCTTCCACGCTTTAAATCGTTTTTATGTTCTAGAAAAATTATCTGATGACAGGAGATGTATCTATTTAATACTCTACCATAGCCGAGGAGATGCTAGGAGACGCTGGTGTTGTATAAACACTTAAACTGAAACGCGCTGCCACTGTTGTGTGCCACAAATATGCAGTGGTGATTCACGCTATAACGATGGACTTTCCTTTCATCGCAAAAATTTCCCGGTAAAGACATGGGATTAAGGTCTCAGTGGATCACCAAAATACGAAGTAACGAGGGGCTTTATTTCAAGATTACAGACTCTAGTGTTGCTGGTCGGATTTGAAAAAAAAAGAGAACCTGTCACATAGGAAAACCAGCTACTCAACAACCTATAATATCAGGTTGTTATTCGTACATCAGTTTATAATATCTCTGTAGCCTGTAACGCGTTCAGATACATCATTCTCCTGTCATCACATAATTTTTCTAGAACATAAAGACGATTTAAAGCGTGGAAGAAAAGTACATTCCCGAAGTCAGCTTCAGTACCGGCGCCAGCTGTTGTCTCATGTTGCGAGTAACTCGCAGAGTCCGGTTCGGTTTTGGCTTCAGAAAGCTATTTCTGATCGTCTTACGGCTCTTAAAATCCTCTAACACTGAACTTTAATATTTAAAGCTAAATAGTTATGTTAAATTTGAGCTGAAAACGAATAACAAAGGAACCGGCAGAACTTTTAGTATTGAGGTTTCACGTTCGCGTCTCCCACGCTCTCTCTGTTGTCAAGGAAAGTTAGAATGGCTTGCCCTCCACAGAAGGCGTTGCTATGGGAAAATCGTCACGTGATCAATTGATGCAAAAGGCCTATTATGCAGTGAGAATAGTAAAATATTTTTAATATTGTGTATAGAGGAGGTAAAAATATGTAAATGACAGAAATTTTGGAGTATAAGAGTATTAATAGCGATTCACCTTATCGACGTAAAATTTTCAAAGAATACTGACAAGGGCACCCAACGAAGTTTTCGGTTAAAAAGCTTTTCGGGAGAGTTAAAGGGGCATGGTCACCTGGTAGTCATGCGCAGTAGGCGTGCCGAAAGTACTAATTAGCATATCAAAATCTTCCCGGTTGAGCGAGCGTACGTGAAAAGGTCGCAAAGGGGAGGATTTGTAGTAGCATTTTGAAGGCTGGCGGCCCTGTATTAGGGAACCACGTTGTAACAATGGCTTCAGAGTCGATGGAGGAAGAAGTTGAGTTGGATATGATAACATTTGGACAAATAGTTCTGTTCTTAGAATGTTGAACATGCTTGATTTGGACAATTTTGCATAAAATCTGATATCGGCGAATTATGTCCAAACACTGCACGAAAATCGAACAAAAAGTACATTAAAAATACTTTCTGATGCCAAACAATCCACAAACACAAAGAGCATAGTCTTCTGATCAACCAACATACATATTCATGAAGCTGTAAAATAAGTTCCAGTCCATAAAAGCCGATAGTTCGAACTAGTACAAACACGCTAGGTAAGCTCAAAGGATTTTCTTCACAAGTAAACATTGTAGTGTCAAGCACTACACAATGCTTCCAAAACTGTAGGAAAACTCCCGTTTAAAAATTCTCTGATGTCCAAATAATCATAGTAGCTCACACAGGATAGTCTTCTGAGCAATCTACATTCATTTGAAGCTATCAAAATTGTTTTGGAGTCCATAAAAACCGATAGATCGAACTAGTTAGGTTATAAACAGACTTCCGTTGCAAATAAACATTTTATGGTCGAGCGCGCTACAGTATGCTTCCAAAACTGTAGGCAAACTCCCGTTTAAAAATTCCCTGATGTCGAAATAATCACAGTGCCTCACACAGGATAGTCTTATGAGTAACCTACATTCATTTGAAGCTATCTAAATTGTTTTGGAGTCCATAAAAACCGATAGATCGAACTAGTTAGGTTATAAACAGACTTCCGTTGCAAATAAACATTCTATGGTCGAGCGCGCTACAGTATGCTTCCAAAACTGTAGGCAAACTCCCGTTTAAAAATTCCCTGATGTCGAAATAATCACAGTAGCTCACACAGGATAGTCTTATGAGCAATCGAAATTCGTTTGAAGGCATCGAAATTGTTTTGGAGTTGAAAACCGATAGATCGAACTAGTACAAACAAAGCTTGTTATTAATTCGCAGACTGCGTTACGAGTAAACAGCGCGCTACACTATGCTTGCAAAAGTGTACGAAATGCACCGTTCAAACATTCCATGATTCCAAATAACTACAGCAGCTCACACAGGATAGCCATGTGAACAATCGACATTCATTTGAAGTGATAAAAATTGTTTTCAAGTGCATGACATCCGATAAATCGAACTAGTACAAACATACCGTTAGTTCACGCCATGATGACTTCCGTTTTTTTCCGAAATTTTCTAGCTCATTTTCGCAAATCAAACAAAAAAAGGCTATAGAACTAATAAATATATACATCTAAAATACTGTACGAAGTTTCGAGGACTGATGGCCCACACAAGCTGTTAAATTGGACCAGATTATACCACGCTCGCATTGATGGCGGATAAGTTGAGTTTCCCGTGGCCCACGGAATACTCAACTATCTCGCCCCTACTGCGCATGCGCTTAACCGATGACCATGCCCCTTTAAGTTAGCCTAAAACTTTCCGATTTGAAAAAATTGTCCCTTGAAAATTGTTTTCTGAAATACTGGCTATAAAATGTTTTCAATCCCTAGAAAATTAAAGAAGAAAAGGGAGACTAAACTGTTTCCCTAAAATATTCGAACTTAGAGATCCTTCAGTTTAGAATTTTGATGACGTCACGTGACAGAGGCACGTGTCCAGTCATTTCTAAGAATGTTGGACTTGATGACGGCAGGAGCCCTTCACCTCTCAAAACCTTACATTTTATTGGACCCCATTTGGACTGCACTGATAAAGAAACAATTGTTTCAGGGTTCGTATCGTTTCAGGGTTAGGCATCGTACTATTCCAGGTTCCGAGGAGGTGAAGGCCGCCCCGACGACGGCGCAACTACGTCATGGTCGCCTTGGCCAAACCTCGCAGAATTCACTCACACGCTACAGCTCCCAAAACAGGTTCCGGTCTACAGCTTCGCGAATAGTAAACAACAGGCATAAGTAATAGATACAGAATAAGTAATCCGTGCTGGATCGGATTTACAAACTCTAGCCGCCGGAGAGGTAAACTGATTCGATAAAGCTCGGACACGAATTATGTATCTGACTTATCAAACGTCTAGATGTACAGAGTAGTGTTTTCCAGTTATTTTGGCGATACGACCTATCAGTTCGGCCGAGAAAATCGAAGCAAAAGTTTGTGCAAATCAGGACGAATCTGTAACAGATTTATAGATCACTTATCGCACAATGGTTTCCTTTGTTTTACCTTCATGAATTTTTAACGAGTTTATAAAATTAGTAACGTGCGAAATTCTGAGAACTTGCAAGGAGTATGGAACACAATAGATGGTTTGCACTCAATCCCCAGAAATTCAAATGACAAAGGCATGGCGGCCATGTTGGTGTACAGAACAAAAGAAGTTAACGAAGAATCTATTGTTACCTGTACACCAACATGGCGGCTATGACGTCACGTGCAAAGGGTCTAGATTTCGTTTCGTAGTGAAGAATTGGCCAGAGTTCAATTACCCATAGCCAGCCAATCACAGGAGCGAGTAATCACAAGTAACTCCTAAATGGCTTCCCTGTGAGCCAATGATAAACCAAACCAAAACCAATTTTGCGTTTGGTTTTATTTTGGAATCCGATTGGTTGGTTTATTTTCTCAGCCAATAGGAGAGCTTAGAAAACGCAAAACAAAACACTCCCGACACTCCATTGAAATCCGCTGTAGGCCTTGTCACGTTTCTCACTTTCACACAATATTTCCTCTCCTGAGAATACGAAGACAATAGTCTAAATTAGAGTAACAAAAGAAAAGTATGGTAGTGTAGGAAACATGCAGTGATTTTACTTAATCTATTCAATTGTGGGCGGGGCGTAAAATTATGCAATAGCGCCTGTCAATCATAAATCTCTATTTCTCAGGCTCTCTAGCGCTTTAATTCTTGCCACCCATTCACTACATATTCAGGCAAGTATTGCAGAAGTTCTGACATCATGGAATGATCTAGCTAAAGAATAACAAGTTTATCGAGGGCCGAGAGCTGTTATTTACCGGGAACACACTCGAGATTTTTTGTCCATTTTTTTATATTCCCGCCACCGCCAAGACATGTAAACGACTGCGTGCATTTCCACGTGCAGTTATAATTGTATTTTGTAATTAGGCCAGATAAAAAAAATTACTTGTTTAGCGTCCACCCGTTTCAATTTTTCCAGGTAGGGAGGGATAATTTTTTTTTCTATGTGAAGGTTATTTTGTCTTGACTAGACATTCTCTCACCTCGTGTTCATGACCTCGTGTTGTAGAAACAAAATGGCGCATATTTTAAGTGGTACATGTAGGGGCATTTACACTTTCTAAAGTTTTATGAAAATTAGAGGTCGGGGACGCTAAACAAGCAATTTTTTTATCTGGCTAGTTTTATGCCGTCGTGATTGCTTAAGCTCTCTGTTTACCGGTTGGATGGAAAATGAGGGGTGCGGAGTATGAAAGTGACGAGTGTGGAAATTGGAAAATACAGAGTGTGGAAATTAGAAAAAGAGTGTGTGGAAATTAGAAAGTGTGGAAAGTGGAATAGGCGGAGTGTGGAAAGTCGAAAATGAGGAGTGTGGAAATTGGAAAATGAGGAGTGTATATTGAGTGCGTATTGACATGGGAAAATAATTATGCAAAGTTTTACCTTGTTGCATATCGAAAAAGTTATAGGCGTAAAGTTTGAAATTATATGCAGAAACCTTTGGTAGGCAAAGCCTACCAGTATAGATTTCTGCTTAAATTTTCAAATTTTGCAAGGCCACAACTTTACACAACAGTTATCTCTATCCCTAAAAATTACACCGATGGCGATGCTAATATGCTCTACAAGCCATGGAATTTATTTACCTCTCTGTTAACCCCTCATACGTACAGTTCAGTGTCTTCAGTTATCTCGGACAGTGCGACTATAGTAACCGGAGACTGAGAACTAAACATAATAACAATAATAATAATAATAATATATTCTTTAACCAGGGTAAACCCTTCAGCCAATGCTGTTATCAGTGGGTGCCCTGGGAGATCAAAATAATGTAAATAACAAAGTATAAAAATATCAGACAATAATACAGTAAAAGTATATGTACAAAGTTATCCTACAATTAATTAAAAAATAACTACATAACTTTTAAAAATTAAAAAATCTAAAAAAAGATATCCTAATTTTGTTTTAAAAACTAACAATGATGTTTCTTTAACTTCTGTTGGTAGATCATTAAAATATTTTGCCCCCGAGTAAAAACAGCCTTTCTTTGCAATTTCTGTCTTAACTTTAGGAATTATGAGATCCAGGCCATTTCTCCTAGTGTTGTGGGCATGAGAGGTCTTATCATAATATTGACTAAAAAACTCTGGACCATTACAATGAAGACATTTAAATACAAAGATAACATGGTGCATAGTGCTTGAAGTGATTTCCATCCTAACTGGTGAAGCATATCTTCATGTGTAAGGTCATGTTCCTTTAAAATTATTCTTGCTGCTCTTGGCTGCAAGCGTTCTAGTGCATCATATCTGGTAGGAGCTAAGTTATTGTAAAATGAAAGCAATCCGAAGACAGACTTCATAGCTAGTCGACCGAATTCGCCTTTTACCGGATCGAAGCGAGCAAGTAGAAGTGGTTGTCTTGTACTAGACACGGATTGGCTCAAGTAACCAAAAGTTGAAATGCTATTGTCTTGTACTCGACACTGATTGGCTCAAGTAACCAACAGTTGAAATGCTGTTGTCTTGTACTCGACACTGATTGGCTCAAGTAACCGTAAGTTGAAATGCTGTTGTCTTGTACTCGACACTGATTGGCTCAAGTAACCGTAAGTTGAAATGCTAGTCTTGTACTCGACACTGATTGGCTCAAGTAACCGTAAGTTGAAATGCTATTGTCTTGTACTAGACACTGATTGGCTCAAGTAACCGTAAGTTGAAATGCTATTGTCTTGTACTAGACACTGATTGGCTCAAGTAACCATAAGTTGGAATGCTATTGTCTTGTACTAGACACCGATTGGCTCAAGTAACCATAAGTTGAAATGCTATTGTCTTGTACTAGACACTAGCCTGCGTAGCGGCTCAAAGGGGAAGGGAGAGGGAAAAAAGGGGCAAGGGAGAGGGAAAAAGCGAAGGGGACTGGGGAGGGAAAGGGAGAGGGAAGGGAGAGCCTGCCGGAACGCTATTGTTTCGGTGTTATCCGCCTCTCGTCAAGTGGTCACGAAATCGGTCACGAATATAGCTGTCAAAACTAACCAACAGCGGCGCTTGTTTACATTGTCAAGATAATGTACACTTCTTAAGAACTGTATTTCAAGAATGGTTGGTCCAATAGGTCAAACTATGACTTTTAGAAGCTACATGTACAGAAACAAATGGTATTTGTTTCAATTTTCTAGTTTAATAACTTCAGGCCGAAGTTCCTCCAAAGGGGGAGAAGATGCAGAGAGTCATTGTAAATAGTTTAGTTATTGCTGTCCTAGCTCGCGCTGTCCTAGCTTAGTTCGTTAGTTTAGTTCGTCGGACAGCGCGAGGAAGCCTTCAAACACATGGCGTATTATTGTTTTCTACTTAACTGTTGTACATTCGTGATTGTAATTGCAACTCTCGCATTTTTAGCCAATCACATTTCTCGTCTCCCGAGAGAACGAGTAAATACGCCGAAACAATAGCGTTCCGGCAGGCTCTCCCTTCCCCTCCTCCCTCCCCAGTCCCCCTCGCTTTTTTCCCTCTCCCTTCCCTTTTGAGCCGCTACGCAGGCTAACTAGACACCGATTGGCTCAAGTAACCGTAAGTTGGAATTTTTAAGTAATAAGTACATTGCGTCCAATTAATTGTTTTCATTAACAAGAATTTTTCTATACTGAAAAATATACTTTGTACTTAATAAGAATTCAGACTTTTCCAATCCTTTTCCTACAATGCAAGTACTTTTTAAGGACTGAATTTAGATTCAAGGACTTTTCATTGGATAAAACGTGATTTGAGAAGATTGAAATTGTTGATTTCTTCAGGGTTTGAATGGTTTTGTCTCCCAAAGCAACCAATTAGAATCAAGCTGAAAAAGCGCTGTATTGGTTGACAATAACAAAATAATCTATTGCCGAATCTTTTGTTGTCATCCAACATGGCCACCAAGACGTCAGTTGCAAACGAAGAATACGGAAAACGTTGGACAACAGAATTCTACCCTCCCTTTGGACCTAAAAGGAAGTAGTCCAAATTTCCGTAAAATTCGTTCTTTATTTTTCCCCAAGTAGCTACTATCTCAAGACCACTCGGTATTTGCAGTAGTCTTTGGACCTCTACACACGTATATACGTTCCTCTTTGTAACTGTTGGAGACAGTCTTTACCACTGCCCATTCAGTTCTTTGTCCTTCTACCAGCCTTGAACTTTGACATTCTCTTGGGGGCTGCTGGAGGTTCCTGACAGCAAAATAATTTTTTTTTTATGTACACTGTACTATTAAATTATAGTGCACCTAACGTTAATTTTTTTAATCATAAATATCGATTCTACTGTACATTGAGTTTTGAGTACTTCTGTGAAGAAATGTTTGTTCTAAAATCGCTCGTGAAAATTTTACCTTTCCCGACCCATAGTTTGCGAGTTGTTACTAAAGAAAAACTTCATTCAACATGTTAAGTATTTAAATTATTGCAAAGTCGAATTAATTAGATGACACAATCGACGCAGGCTTTTCCTTACGTGGTAATGGGGTCAGGAAAGGTCAATTTTTCGTGATTTCAAAAAAGCTTAGAACAGAGTTTTCACTGTAAACCAAAACTTTCTTCACAGAAGTACTCAAAACTTGATGTAGAATCAATATTAATTTTATGATTTAAACTTTTTTTAAAGATGAGGTGACACAATTTCTGCCATGACAAAGTGCTGGCTTTCAGTTCATCAGACCAGACAACCTTTGGCCATAAGGCCTTCAGTATAAGCATGGATATGGTTCATCATCAAGCCAACACTTGGATTGCACTTTGCACTGAAACATGCGTAATGTCATTTTTGGATATTGCAAGTTAAATATATGTAGACTACTACCCCTGCTTCAGTAGTGTCAGAACAAATATTACTGACAACTAAGGCAACTCCTAACTTAGAAACACAACAGCAGTAATGTAACAATAACAAGAATTACCTGTACCATGTCAGGGGTCTTCTCAGCTATTTGGCCAGACAATGCCTGTCGGTGGAAAATGAAGAACAATGAGATGTGCAGGTACAATGTACATGTTAAGTGAATATCTGAAAAGGAATCAGAATCTGAAAAGATCCTTGGCTTTCAGTTCATCAGACCAGACAACCTTTGACCACAAGGCCTTCAGTATAAGCATGGATATGTTCATCATCAAGCCAAGACTGACTACCCCTGCTTCAGTAGTGAAACATGTATACCAGTAGTAACACATACAGCACTTGCTTGTTTTGCAAGTTGGTGGAGCACAGATGATGGTGTTGCTTTCATGTTAAAGTGTGTATGAAGTGAACAATTCGACCCCATTTTTATTTTATAAATTTTTTGTCTTCCCTGGATCATTTGGTACAACAAAAAATAAATTTGAAGAGCGCACACATTTTTTTTTTCGTGTTTAAGTCAGGCATAATTGTCAAAATCATGCAAAAAAAATTATGTCGTTAAAGATATATGTTAATCACATGCATGATGTCAAGCAGTTTGCACTTTATATTCACAAAAGTAAAAATATGGCTGACAGCAAGGCTTCTTTGAGAACATTTTAAATATGACAGATGGCAAGGCTATTCACAGGAAACCCAAGCTCTGTTTGTGTTTTAAATTATAAGGGTTTGTATGAGATTTTTAACGAGTATTCGGTTGTATCCATTAAGCCAGAAATACTGAAATAAAATCAATGAAAGCAAACACAAACAGAGCTTGGGTTTCCTGTGGGCTATTTAGAAGGAATATTAGACAAAAATGCAATGTATATGGTATTATTTACGAAGACAACTATAGATGTGCAAACCACTTGACGTTATGCATGTCATTAGCCTGTCTTTAACAGCATAAAATTTGTCGCAAAATTTTAACAATTATGCCTGACTTCAACATGAAAAAAATAATGTTTGCACTCTCCAAATCTATTTTTAATTGCACAAACTGACTGAGGGAAGACTAAAATTTAAAAATATAAAAAAACAGGGTAGATTATTTCGCTTCATACTTACCATATCACAAAACATCCACTCTAAATACTGTACAGTAATAGTACAATTACCAACTGAATGATTGATTTACCAACTGATTTACTGACAGATTGATTTCGATTGATTGACTGATACAAATATTTTTTTACTGACAACTAAGGGAACTCGTAACTTATAAACACAACAACAGTAACAACAAAACCAAGAGGCCAATAACACAAATTACCTGTACTGTGTCAGGGGTCTTCTTAACTGTTTGGCAAGACAATGCCTGTTGGTGTAAAATGAAGAATGAGATATATGTGCCGGTACCTACATGTACAGGGAACATCTAAGTGAATATTTGAAAAGGAATTGGAATCTTACAGTGCGCCTACTGTAACTGGGCCCACTTAGACAACAAGAGCTAAACTTACACTGCAAAACGAAAATAAACCATCCCAACTTACAAATCCTTACAAACTCATTCGACAAACTTCAAAACTACAAGTATAGTCCACCAAATTTGCCTTTTACCTGATTGACACTCAAGCAAGTTGAAATGCTACTGTCTTGTACTCAATACTGATTGGATGAAGCAACCACAAGTTGGAATGCTTTGTTTTCATTCTGCAATGTGATTGGTTCTTGTTGTCTAAGTGGCCCTGGTTAGAGTAGTCACACTGTAAAGCAAGGCTTGGCTTTCAGTTCATCAGACCAGACAACCTTTGACCGTAAAGTCTTCAGTATAAGCATGGATATGTTCATCAACAAGCCAAAACACTTTAGATTAGATTGAACCATGATGTTTCTCCTTAAAAACCTAGTAAAACAACAACTCAGATAGAAGATAAATGTCTTGTGAATGTCCTCATGCACTTTCCAAACTGTAAGCAGACTGCATACAACAGAGCAGAGCAGGAATTAATGATGTCAAGTAATTTATACTCCTTTAAGGCAGTGCTTCAGCATTTATTTACCACCATCATGGTCTGGGGTTCTCATTCACCTATTACTTTGTAGATAAACTTTCCAAGAGATGTACATTAAGTGTTTACCTTTAGTGAAGTAGCAGCTTTTCTGGAATCCATAGATTCTGTTCTCTCAACAATTTCTCCTGTGAATGCCTGTGGGATTTTTTAAATTTATTTAGGACAATTGATAAGTATTGTGTATTTCTTAAAATAGCACACCTTTTTCTTTCCTTGGCTTTCAGTTCATCAGACCAGACAACCTTTGACCTTAAAGTCTTCAGTATAAGCATGGATGTGTTCATCATCAAGCCAAAACACTTTAGATTAGATTGAACTCTGAAGTTTCTCTTTAAAAACCTCGTAAAATAACCACCCAGAGATAGAAGAGAAATGTGAATGTCCTATGTAAAAATACACTTACAAACCCATGAGTAAATTGCATGCAACAGAGAAGACGAGGAATAATAAAGTAAATCCCCCTTAAAGGGTCATTGTCAATTGAAAACAAAATTACAACTTAAATTAATGCGACATAGAAGAGAAAACCATGTGAATATCTTGATATGCTTTTTATTCTTTTTCAAAAGAGGATGGCAAATATTAATGTGGATTGTAAAACTAAAGCTTATTGTAGAAACTTGATTTTTTGGTTATAGTGAACCGATTTCAAGTTACTCTAAATTTCTATTAAAAGCAGTATTTTTCATCCACTTGAATCTTTGCCATCCTTCATCAAAATTGTCTGAAATTTTCTCCAGTATACCTGGAAAGCATACTGTACTAATCTGAGTAGTTATTTTTATCTTTCATGACAAGAAAGTTTATCATTTGCAGTTCGACAACTGTGCCATTTGGAAGTGCACCTAACATTTATTTTGTTATAATAATTACAAATATTGATTTTACAAGAACAAGAATATTTGCCATTCATACTATTGTTCTTAGCCAGAGCATCACAAAATTCTATATTGATTGTATATCAAGTGAATAGTTGAATGATAGAGTATTTCTTGATGTGAGTGTTGTGTGTATGTGCTATAGACTAGAGGTTTACATCTCAAATACTAATGAATGTGATGTCAACCAGGAATTTACTGTAATTTCTTTCTCCTTGTGAATGAAACTATTACTTGATTTTTATAAAATATTTGGTAAAATCACTGATACAAACTACAATAATTATATAATAATAATTATTATATAATAATAATTAATATATAATAATAATTATATAATAATAATAATTATAAAATAATAATAATAATAGCATTTATTTAAACACGGTATTGGACATTCGAAGTTGATGTGACCATGATAATACAAAAGGAACAATGTGTTTTTTTTATCATAGATGTACCAGCATATTTTTGTATAATAAATTATTCCTGGGTTGACGTCAAATTCATTAGCATTTTGGAGATAAAACCTCTATAAATTATAAATGCAACACATCAAGAAATATTCTACTAATATTCAACACTATTCACTTGATGTAGAATCAATATTTGTGATAACTAAATAAGCATTAGGTGTATGTTAAGCCACTACTTCAGTATATATTTGCCACCATCATGGTCTGGGGTTTTCTTTCACCTATTACTTTGTAAATAAACTTTCCAAGCAACTACAAATACATGTGTTTACCTTTGCTGCAGTTGCAACTTTTCTGGAATCCATAGATTCTGTTCTCTCAACAACTTCTCCAGTGAATGCCTGTGGATGGATTTGTTATTTTTTAATGCAGTATGATAATTATAAACATTGTGTATTCCTGGACTTTATATTAAATAACAAAACATACTTTTTTTCTTTCCTTGGCTTTCAGTTCATCAGACCAGACAACCTTTGACCATAAAGTCTTCAGTATAAGCATGGATATGTTCATCATCAAGCCAACACTAACTACTCTTTTAATCATCAATAACGAAAATGTGACAATGACTTTATATACTGTATTGTACTTGATAGCACTCTTGTATAATTAATATACTTAATAATCTTTTCTCAATGTTGTCTCAATAATCATAATGGCCATATTTATATAGCACCATATCACCACAGTTTCATAGCGCTTTACATATGGCTGATATATCCCATCAGTAAATTATTTCGGACTGCTTTACGGCGCAAATAGCTGCCACCACTACTAGTGCAGTATGCTATGAAGACCACATGAAAAGGCTATGAAATTAGGCCAAGCTATGAAATATCCCATGAAATATTTTCATAGCACTATGAAGGTTTCTTTTCATAGACCTATGAAAGATTCAAAGGCTATGAAATTTTATAAAGGAAAATCACATCCTATGAAAAATGCAGTACCCTATGATTTTTTTGGCTTTGACTTTTACATCCTATGAAATGACTATGAAATCAGTATAACAAGAGGCTATGAAATTAAGGCACTATGAAAATACTATGAAAACTGTAAGTTACAGTGTAATTACTGCTCGCAGGGTACATATAGACAGCATATATAGTGTGTATTAAAATGAATACCATCAACTTAAAGATAAAAAAAATCAATGTTGCTGGATAAGATGGTGATAAATATTTTAAGCCCAGACAATGGTACCAGCTGGCACATTTTATGTTGTTCAAAAACCTATTTTTAATTAGCTGATTACAATATTAAATTTAACTCAACTTAACTGCAAAGGTACTTTTAATAATATTATTACTAATAACATTGTACGTTCTTTAATAATTCGTACCTGCAGACCCAGGTCTTTGTTCATTATTTTTTTTTGTTTCTTCGTCTGAGTTCATATTTGCACTTCAAGTTCAACTGGACACGGTTTCCGGGAAACTGCTGGTTCGACAGCAATGACGAGGTCACTAGATCTATTCCAAGGAAATTTGAATCGTCTCTCTACCAACCAAGAAGCACTTTATGCTCAGGAACATCTAATTACGCCACATGCACAGGATGAACGCGAAAAGAAAATTATCGGAACTGTTTGTCGATCTCTCACTCAATCCAAAGTATTCGATCAAGCTCCTAACAATCGCGTTCCTCCTACTCTGGGAAGTTTTGTTTGAAGAGTTCTTGTTTTGTTGCCATTTAGTAACTTTTAGTTTCAACTGATCGCCATCTGATGCTATGTTTTTATAAAAAAGCAGCGCAAATGGATGGCGCTTTGTCCATCGTGTCATGATCATGGCGAACGGACGACTTTGTTTATAACTTACGAATTAACCTTTGGAAACATCCGGGTATTAATGAGACAAACTAATATAGGAGCCAGGATCCGAGCCAGGATCCGAGCCAGGATCCGAGCGTTTCATTCTTAACTTTCCTTTACATCGCACTCATGACACAATCGGCTCAAAACAAATCCATGATGTCGCGATCTTCGTCGTCAGGACACAAGTTTTGTTCGATTTTGTTTCAGGATACATGGTACCCTGGTTCCAGAGGGGTATAATATAATGTGCCGCGATCGAAGGAGTTTTGATTCCGCGGAGTTTTTTTTGCGAGACGACCAGCCGTCCTCGCTGTCCAGGGTATGTAGAGTACAAGGACATAAATAATTAATTTTCCGCAGAGGAAAACCTCTGAAACATTTTTTTTGTTTCAGTTGTTTGCTCAAAAGAAATGCAGCTTTGAGGAGATTACTGGTTCAAAAAAAAACTGAATTAATAGCAGGCATAAGAGTAAGGGATCGTTTGGTGGATAATAAAGGGAGGCTGAGGCGGCGGCTGTATTTCAGGCTAATAAAGTTTTAAACATCTGTAATCCACTGAGTGACTTCATGAAGACAGATGTTTATGCGTTATGCGGAAACTGCGTGTAGCTTCTAGCGTTTCTGCTGTCTTTTTGTCGCGTTCGTTTCTCCTAAACTATTTCTCCAAATGCCACCAATTTTTTTCTTTAGCATATTAAGGATCTGTGTTCTGTTGTGCGCGAAAATAAGAACATTTGGTTAAGGATTTCATTTCGAAAAAATTTGGAATACTAACCAATACTTACGTTGGCAATAGCAAAATGTCAAAGTTTCAAATTTGAGCGTACTTTACGCAAAGGTTCTAGCGGTTTCTTCAGTATACTGTTCGATTCGGTCTATCGGCTCTCACGCAATGGATAATCACTTTTAGAGCTTATCCTGTATGAGAATTTTTCACAAGACTCTCTTTTGTGAATTACTGGGGTTATTTCGGTTTCAGAAGTTATATTCTAGAAATTTTCGTTCAGTTTTCAGAGCATAGTTGGAGCTGCCTTTGTTCAGCCTCGTTTCCGTGCCGTCAATGTTTGTCTTTTTGTCGCGTTGGTTTCTCCGAAACGGTTCCTCTAAATGACACCAATTTATTTCTTTGGTATGTTCAGGATCTGCGTTACGTTGTGTGTGAAAATAAGAATATTTGGTAAAGGATTACATTTTGAAAAAGTAGGAAAACTGAATGGTATCGATGTGTGCAATATCAAAATATGAAAGTTTCGAATTTTAGCGTATAAATTTATGCAAACCGTAGATGTTTCTAGAACTTTCCTAAGTTCGACCAATCGGCTAATCACTTTTACTAGAGCTTGAAACGTATGAGTATTGTTCACAAGGCTATCCTGACTCTCAGTTGCCTATGAGTTTTCGTTCACATGAGTCATTCAGACCATGGTGCATAGATTTTTATGCACAATGCCGTGCAGTTTCTAGAGCAAATCGTTCCAGTAGATGACTCGTGAAATAAGGCCTAAATCGACATGAACTACCCGCAAATCGTTTCGTTCTATCCGTACAGCTTGTCAGAAATTGAAATCGGACGTAATCCGGCAAAGTTATAGCCAAAACACTGTCAAACTCAAAAAAAATCATCGGTGGTAACGTACCTTAAAAATATATGCACCATGCTCTCAAAACTGAACGAAATCTCGTTAAAAGTAACTCCTGAAACCCAAATATCCCGAGCAATTGAAAGAATATAGCCTTGTGAACAATTCTCATACGTTTCAGACTATGAAAGTTCGTATCCACTGCATATAAGGGCAGATATGAAACTTTTCAGCTGCAGCATGCAAACTGGTAAATCAGTATCTAATAAATATATTGTATCCATAAAATGTACGCAATGATTTTTTTACTGTGTACGTGTTTTGTAGATAAAAGAACCTTACACGTCTAAACCTTTAATTTGACAATCATACGCTTATTCGACTAAAAACGTAAAAAGTTGGTCCGCGGTCCACCGGTTCGCAAGTGTCCGCCGGTCTCTGTCGCCCTTTTATCCACAGTTGTATAATCTCAGGAGTATTTCAGGATAGCCTTTCCTGCCGCGCATGGTTCGTAAAACTCTCTCGGATCCTGGCTCGGATCCTGGCTCGGATCCTGGCTCGGATCCTGGCTCGGATCCTGGCTCGGATCCTGGCTCGGATCCTGGCTCGGATCCTGGCTCGGATCCTGGCTCGGATCCTGGCTCGGATCCTGGCTCGGATCCTGGCTCGGATTCCTGGCTCGGCATTTAGGTAGACTCGGTATGAATATACTTTCAACCAATAACGTCGCAGAGAATATCAGGTATCGTGTTCAGTAACCAATCCGATTACGCTTTAATTTGGCGCTCAAATACTGAAGTATAATATTTCTCTTCAACCGTCGTATCCGTTTGCTGCAAACTCTCTGTCTTTATGTTGCTGTGGTTTTAGCGTTATCAAACTCTGTTTCTTTTATAACAATCTCCAGGATTCCTCGAGAATCGAAGGTAAGTACAGCATTCTCAATTTCGCTCAGAAAAGCATGTTGATTACTCTTTACAACCGATTTCAGTGTCCCGCAATTAAGCGTTCTCGATTCCTCGATTCGACAGTACTCGAAGTCCATAATTTGAGTACTTGGAATAAGCACTAAATTATTTGATTCAGTACCTCAAAACCAGGAGAAACAAGTGAGCCTGTTTACAAAACATGTCTGTGTTCAAATAGGTTGTAAATAATTATATTCTAGATGACTAGGTCTAGAATCTTAAGTTCTCACCGCGCACCGCTCGATCTCTATGATCATGCAAGTTTTAATATTTTTGCAGTTGTTGTACATGTACCTTGATCACCCTTGCCCCATGGCAAAGAGTTTTTTTCGCTTTGTCTTTACTGGCTCACATGTAAACGACTTTGAAGTTAATAACATATAGCTCGGTTGAAACTACAACGTTCGTGTTTCGTGGTAGGTACTTCATGTATGCCGTTATAAATATACCCAGATGTTTTCCACATACTTCCTCATTTTGGCCCTACTTCGGCTTATTTAAGAGAGTACTAGTGGGGCTTTTAATGTGTATATGTGTGTAATAATAATTATTAATAGCCCTTTGTTAATAGGTACATGTATATAAACCAGAAATAAAATAGGTACTTGTCAGTATAATTACTACCACAGTAAGTCTATTCTTTCTGATTATAAGTTACATGTACTTAATATTGATGGGTCTCTGTATGTTGTTGGTTTCTTGTAGGGAAAAGTGTATAGAAAGAGCTAGAAAGCTAAAACTTGAGCTGAAGAAGTCTACACAGGAGAGCTATTAGTGCGCTGAGTGAAAATCAATGAGATTGTACAAGTGATTTTTTTGCTTGAATACTACAAGAATGTTGGTGAAGTTCCTGGAACAAGCTATAAACTAAAGATTAGGTTTACGATTAGGATTATGCCTATCATAGTTGTATTATTCATTTATAATATATCCAATCATTAATTTTTTTATCTGTTAATTACCTAATAATTACTAACTATGCTACAACCCTTAGCTTATTGCTCCTGCACGTATGTCTGTCCTATTTCATAGGTTTAAACTGACGATCGAAACATTTCATAGGTTGTACATAAAAGACTTTCATAGGAAAAGCCTATGAAAAGTCCCTGTGAAACGGGACAACAGTTCATAGAGTCATATTTCATAGGAGCGGTCTGTGAAAACCCTGTGAAACTCTGGATATTTCATAGGTAATTGTTATGAAATCAATTCATAGGTATTTCATGGGAAGTATTTCATAGATATTTCATAGTCAAGTTTCATAGGGTATTTCATAGGTAATATATTTCATAGGTTTTTCATAGGTTGAAGATTTTCATTACATTCATGGTGTTTTCCTATGAAACAAGACTATGAAATGGGACAATGGTTCATAGCCTTTGTTCATAGCACTATGAAAAAAAGCTATGAAATACCCATGAACATCCCCCACCTTCATAGGGTCTTCCTATGAAAAGACTATGAAACCACCATGAATAACCATGGGGTTTTCATGTGGTATTCATAGGATACTGCACTAGTAGTGCACGCAGTGTACAATGTTAGGTGACTGTGTGGTTAGTGCAATGGCCAAGCTGCTGTACCTGGTGACAATTCCCTGCTCTTTTTCGAGCCCAAGGACGTGGCTGGGATTCAAACCCCCGACCTCCAGCACTCTAGACCATGCTCTACCAACTGAGCTAACCAGTGAGGCAGTTAATTATTAGGTAGTCAGCTAACCAGTTCATTAATACCATGATTGTGTATTTTCACAAGTAATATGTATTTCAATTCGCAAGCCTTCAGGTAAGCCGAAATGTGAATAACTACCGTATTTACCCGTGTATAAGCCGCACCTTTTCACCCAAATTTTTTGTTCAAAATCGGGGGTGCGGCTTATCTATGGGAACACCTAGAAAAGGTATCAAAAATTCGCATAAATTACCATTTGTTTAAACTCCACTGTATGTGGATACCACTAAACCTTTATTAAAACTAAACTAGAAGCATTGGTCATTGCTTTCGCAAATTTGGTGGCTCTTAAAAGAGCCGGTTGTGTTATGTGGTTTAACTAAACCATCCCTGTTAAAAGGTCTTTCAAGCGGTTTACAGTCGCTTTCCTTGAACAGCTAAACGTTACAAGACATGGTATTTCCATTCCTCAACAAAGTTTTCTGCAATGTCGCCGCTAACTTTGATCGCGATCGCGAGAGCTTATTTACCTTCCAAAACATGCTGATTCGCAGCGCTTGTCAAAGCATGCATCTAAACAACCAGGCATTCTTCGCAATTTTACACGTGGGAGATTGGCACTAGTTAATGAAAATCCAAGATGGCGGACCTGACCTACTCGTGCAAGTATTGTTTCGCCAGAAAACCTTTCTTGCTCTAGCGATTAAAGGAAAGCGGTTCCTTGGAATTGTTGTTAGTTGATTGGGGATCAAATGCGGAAGAATTCTGGAGTGATTTAAAGACTGCAGGTTAAAATATACACAAGAAATGACAACTAGGCAAGTTGAACCATATTCGATCGAATTAAAGTTGTGATTATTTATTTATGAAAATCTGATGAAGTTTTGCTTCAAGTACGAGTGTTTATGAACTCCAACAAAAGATTATTCTATTTTTGAAGAAGTTTGGCATCAAGTACAAGCGTTTATGAACTCGGACAAAAGATTTTCTAATTAATTTTTGTATTTTTCAGAAAAAGTTTTTTCCTAAATTCAAGCTTCAAAACTTGGGGTGCGGCTTATCTACGGGTGCGGCTTATACACGGGTAAATACGGTAATAAAAATGCTTGTCAGCTGTATTATGTAGGTAGTGTAGCCACATCCCTTGAGACATGTTTCTTTGCTTTTATCTCAAGAAAAAATAAATACACTTTACCTGTGGTATGTAATATTTACAATGCCTCAGTCTCTCAGGGCTTTATTCCTAAACCACTGAAGCAGTCTATTGTTAACCCAATCCCCAAGTGTCAACCCCCATGTGCTGTAGAGGAGGACCTCCTTCAATTTCACTTACATCACAGTCGATGTCTTATTCAAACACTCGATGTCTTATTCAAACAGGTTGTACTAAAGATTGACCCTAAACAGTTTCCTGTTGCTGGAAAGTCCACAATCCATGTACTGGTGTATTTTATGCACATCATCGTGGAGTCTCTGGACAAAGGTGACTGCTATGCCTGCATCTTTTTTAGTGACTTTAGTATTAAAGGGCTTTGATTTAGTAGCTAGACCATAACATTCTCCTAGCTGAAACACAACATCTTGGTGTTCATGAAGCCACTATCAGATGGATCTGTGCATTTCTTACTGACAGATCACGAGTCAAAATTGACCAATGTTATTCATACTTAGCCATACTCCTCGAGGGGGAATCCCCCAGGTACTAAGCTTGCACCTCTATTATTTGCAATTCTTGCCAATAGATTAGTCAGGGATTAGAATACCCATATAAAATATGTTGATGGTAAATCTCTAATAGAAATTATTCCCAGGAACTCTCCTAGTTACCTACTGCTCATTGCAGCAGATATAAGTAGCTTTGCAGCACAGTGCGCACATGCTGCACTGAAATGTCAAGAAGTGCAAAGAAATGGTGATATATTTCCTGCAGTACAATTCTAGCCATACATCCCCAATAATTCTTGGAGGCAGCCTAATCAAAAGGGTCAGCAGCTATAAGCCCCTGAGCCTAGGTACTTTATATATCATTAAATGAAATGTCCCAAGCACTAATATCTTATATTCTTGGTTTGTATACGTTCTATTAGTTTTTATTTAACGATATATGAAGTACCTACCCTCCTGAGGGTGCAAATATTCTGTGACCTTACATGCGGCTGCCATTGTGACTTTATCTACAAGAAAGCTAATTAAACAGCTGTATGCCCTATGTACTGACTGAAGAAATGTGGATTAACCACAAACGACCTAGTTTCAGTGTACTGTAGTTTAATACAATCAATATTTGAGTATGCCTCACCTGTCTGGGCAGCCCTCCCCATATTATCTCATTGATTTAATCGTGTACAAAAGAAAGCCCTGTATATAATATTCCCTAATAGCAATTATCGCAATATCTCACCTTTTCCCACTGAACCCATCTTCCAATTTGCATTATGATTTCTTACCTGTCACTGGCAAATAAAGAATCTAGACTTATTTACTTTTCAAATCAAAGTTGAAGTTGAACGATTGCCATTTATAATGTCAGATGGGTTTTGGTAAATGAACTTTTTTCCTGTGAAGGCTCTAACTGAAATTGTCTTTTACCTTGACTGGATCGAAAAGCATTCCAGCTGAATCTGATTCTGCAGCAGTGTTTACTTCATCTTCTTTGTCAACAGAAGGAGTCTTGAGTATGGATCTGGCTTTAGTGCTAATATATATATCAGCTGGACTCTTGATGGGATGCTGTGTGCCATTATAGCTGCTGGCCTATAAAAATCACACCAATAGAAGAGAATAATACTTACATATATAATTAAGTATCAATGAAATACCAGTGCTTATATCTTTCTAAACAAGTGATATCTTATCAATTTAAAATTTTCTTGCCATTTTATTAAGGAATGAAAACTGACATTTCATAGATAATTACATATTAAACAGAACATTACATGGCCGCTTGGAGATGCAAATTCTATCTTCTCATGTTGATGAAATATCTCACTCATTTGCTGCACTCACTCGGAAGATATTTCACCAACCATGGTATATCCTGTTTATCAGAAGTTGCACAAGGAATAATAATTTTACATCCTATACTGAAAATTTGACTCACATTCTATCAACTAAATCTAATTAAATTAAGTTAACTACAAAATTATGACCAACTTAGTTAGGCCTATATAAAGAATATTTTGTAAGGAATGGAATTCTTTCATATACATGTACTGTATTATATCACATATAAGCCACAGGGTTTTTCAAGTTTCATTTCAACTTTTTGTCGATTCAGAGGCACAAAGTTACGGGTGCGGTTTGTACAAGAGATGTTTATAATTTTTGTATCCTTGAAAACACAACTAAATGTGCATACAAAGTATTACATAATGTGGTACAATTTACTGACTCACATGGACTATATCCATTTTCAATAGTGTTTTCGTAAGGACTCTTCTTTGGCGTTTTTTAGAGTTTCTGGCCCTCAAACCCCCCAAGGTTAGCAGTAGACATTTACGGTTCATCAATGCATAGTTAATAGAGTGGAATGGTTATGAAACCCAGCAACCTTCTTTGTTATAATATTATGTCTTTGATAGCTTTTTTCAACCACTACCCTGCACAAAACACAATAGAAATTCCAATGTGTTAATCAATCAGCCAATAGAAACGTGTGAGTTCAGTCGTTCAGGGGACGTTAATGAACTATGACCCTGCACAATCTTTTGTCTTGCCCCCTTCCAACATAAATCGCAGCGCCTTTGTTAGTCCCTTTGAAGTTTGCCGGGTTTCATAACCATTCCACTATTAACTATGATCAATGTGACAAAAATACTGAAAAACTTGAGCTAAACATATGTAAATCTGTAAAACTGGCAACCACAAGATGTTGCATGCTCGAATACAGAATATGGTGGACAACAAAGGGGCTCCATGTTTTCGGTGATTTCTGAGCTTATTTTCCTGCTTCTTAGCTGAAAAGGAGTGTTGGGTATCATAAATTTGGGGTGTGGCTTATATGAGAGGGTTTTGCATTTCATAATTTTTGAAATCCTTAGTTCTTTGGGAGGCTCCCAAACTGGGGGTGCAGCTTATACACAAAGTGCAACTTGTATGTGATAAAATACAGTAAAAATCGTATGATTGAGACAGAATCAGTGTACTGTACAAGAGTTTTCAGTACCTTGGGTTGTAGGCTGATTGATGTATGGCTAAATATAACAGGGATTTTACATTTTCCTACTTCTTCATCTGTATCACTATCATAATCATAATCATCATCATCATCATCATCACTGTCAAGTTCTTTAAATCTTATAGTTCTTTCTTTCTCTTTACTTTCTTTTGCTGTTATTACATATCTATTTGATTCCTGTTTTTTCTGCCATCTCACTCCATCTTCTTTTTTCGTATTTTCCAAAAGTTCTTCAGGTTTTTCTTCTACAGATTCCTCAGAAAGATTTTCAAGTTTATTATTCTCACTCTCTTTTGCTTCCAACTTATCAAGTTTGGCAAACAAGGCCTTGTCTTCAGTGGACATGGGTTTTTTAGATGTGCTAGGGTTTCTTGATACATGTCTAGTCATTCTCAATCCCTCAACATGCCGAGGGCGAAATTGCTGAGCTTTGGCATGAGCTGTTCTTTTTCCCTTACCTGTAAAAAACATAAGAATAGCACTGTTAGGACAGTTAATTTAAAACATGGCGCAGTCCAATTCTAATTCAACACAACTCACTTTTGACCTCCTTTGCATCCTCTTCTGTAAGTTCCTCTTTGATCTCTACAATTCCACTTTCCCCCTGGAAAAAAAGGAGATACCTTTTATAGTACAGGTATGTCAGAGCAGATTTCGTATGAGTGGGACAAACTACGGCATGTCTGTAACCATGCTGTAACTGTGCTGTGCTGCAACTCTGTGATTTTATTGGATCAGCAGGTCAAAAACAATGGGAAACCATTTCAACGTCATGGCATGCCGTACAGTAACCATGCTGTAGTTAGTGCTGTAGTTTGTCCTACTCATACAAAATCTGCTCTTACTATGGCTCCAGTGATGTATGGTACGTTATATTTACTGGTTATTTCATGGTTTTCTATGGAATACGGGCAAATACATGTATTTCCTGAGGAATTTGTATTATTTGGTATACAACAAGTCTTTAGGCGAGTTGTATTACCAAACAAAAAAAAACAAAAAAGTGAAATGTTTGCTGGTATGCCATTAGAAAACCACGAAATAATTATTATTATCCTGTACATCCTTTATATTTATTATTATCCTTTATTATCATTTACATGTGTGAGTGACTCTAATGAACTCGGTGAATCAAAATCACTGTGAGACCAGAGATAGAAACACCTTTGTATGTTTCCAAAAGTTAAAGGTGGCTAAATCCCTCAAACTGATTTTACTAGAATTTTCTTTCAGTTCTGTCAGGTCAACTAAGCTTTGGACTTGGCTGAAAGATAGTAGATACATGTACTCCAACTAAGTGCTAATACCAGTGTACTAAAATATGAATATAGCTACATCGGATACTGGCTTCTACATGTACATAGTCTGTGAAATTTGGAGAAGCAATGGCATGGACTGAAGATGGATTTAAAAGACTAATTTAAGGGCTGTGTGTAACAAGGGTGTAAGTAGTGTCTCCTGATCACAATCTAAATTCTCCTTCAATTTCTTTGTTTTCTAAGGGAGAATTTAGAATGTGATCAAGAGTCACTTATGCCCTTTTTGCACACAGCCCTTCAACGGACAAACTCAAACTTTCAGTGGAAGAGAAACTGCCACCTATGAACTATTGAGTGTACCATGAATCATGGGTGAAGGACAGTCTACAGTCTACATCTATAATATAATATAATTTACCTTTGTAATATTTTCCAATTCATGAGAAACCCTAAGCTGTGATGCAAACCCTTCAAGGTCGGCCTTTATGCCTTTAATATTTTCAGTCACATACTCCTGCCTTCTATGTACAATCTCCGCAGCCTGTGAAGCTGATCTCTCAGCAAACCAGTTGTCCCCAAGTAGCACAAGGATTTCATTAGTATGGATTAGTTTACCAGGCATGAAGGCCAATGAGCCAAATGGCACCTAATAGGAGAATGGGAAAATTCAGTTTTGTCTGCTGTTGGTGACTGGAAATCACAGTACATGTCCTTGGAAAGCGAAGGAGAGCTTGAGTAGAAAAACTGGCTGACACTCGTACTCTGTAAATAATGCATGCAGTTACTATATTATTGTTTCTGTGGCTTTGTTTGCAGTAGCCAGGCTGTGAATACAGCCATCTCGCATCACAATCAAAACACTTCCCTGAGAGAGACATACATGTACAGTACCGTGCAAAAAGAATTCAATGCTAATTGGGGATATAACCCCAGGGATATAACCTTTAAAAGGGATAAATCTCCTTGTTGTGAAATGAAATAACCCTTTTGAAAATGGATATATATCCCTTAAAACTTCCCTCAAACAGGAAATATCCTTTATTCAGGGGATATATCTCTTTTTCAGGGGATATATCACTTCCCCCGTTGAAATCTTTTTGCACAGTACTGAATGTGATTCGAGACCAAAATTTCCATGCTGATGTCATTCCACAGCATTGTGTTATTTGATTGCCATTGTATAAATACATGTAACATATACCGACCAGCCAATCAAATAACGCAACAAGATCCTGGCTGCGAAATGTCATCAGCATGGAAATTTTGGCCTCGAATCACAGATGTCTTTCTCAGGGGAAGCGTTTTGATTGTGATGCTGTATTCGCAGTCTATGTTTGCAGTCATTGCAAAAAAAAAATACTTTCAAAATCTGAAAGTCAAAAAACGTGCAGCTTATATGTGATAAAATACAATACACGTATATTGTGAATTAGTGAATAAATAATAATTATTGCATCCTACAAAACCTGAGTGATACAGCATAAGTGATTGGTAAGTTGTCAAATAATGCCTTAAAGTAGTGAGAACTGCTTTCAGACATCTAGACTTATTTGATGGCTCTTGTGAGAAAAGCAAAAACTTAGTACTTATGTACTCAGGGATGTATTTAGAGGCTGGGAGCTGGGAAACATACCCATCTTTATGATTTTCTGTGATTTTTCCAGCTGTGGTGGCACCATATACCTGCATGTACTTGCTTATTAAAATCTTTCCAACTGTGAAAATTTCTAAATACATCTAAGTACTAGTACATCCCTGTGTACTAGTACAGTCCCGCTCAAAATTTTTGCAACCGTCGGCGGTACCAGAGCCGCCAAAATTTGACGGCTGGCTTGGTGCCACCGATGGTAAATGCTGGGTAGCAAGCTGTCAATGTCTCAAGACGTTTGGCGGCTTGCAACCAACACGGAAAATAAAATAACATTGGAGAAAGTAAGAGAACTGACTATAAAACTAACACTTACAATCTTTTATTTTCGCTGCTTTCTGAACTCAAACGGCTGGTACATGTAGAAACGAACTCAACAATAAAACTAACACTTCAGAATCTTTTATTTTCGCTTCTTTCAGAATTCACATGGCGCATGGTCGAATTTAGAATGTTTTATTTTCACTCACTTCAGAACGGAAACGGCAGGTTAAAATGCGCTGGTCAATAAAACTAACACTTTAGAATCTTTTATTTTTGCTTTGTTCAGAACTCACAGTCAAACGGTGGGTTGTTTATTTTTGGTGGCTAGCCGTCAGTGGCTAAAGATGTTTTGCGGTAAGCAGTCGATGGTTGATGGCACCTGGCGGCTAGCCATCGGCGGTTAGAGACGTTTGGCGGCAAGCCGTCGATGGCTAACGCCGTCTGGCGGTTTGGTGCCACCGACGGTAAATCCCAGGTGGCACCGACACTGCCGGGAAACACCGACACCGTCTGGCGTTTCGTGGTGGTTGCAAAGTTTTTGAGCGGGACTGTAGATGTAAATGGTTTTACAATGCAACTTGTTCACTACAGTCACATACATGTATGCAATTCTACCACAAAATGCAGGGCTGGAAATAACAGTCAGAATTGTCCGACCAAATTTTGCAAATGTCAGCGAGGTCTGTGCACTAAAATCACTGAAAATTATAAATTGTAAATTCAATATTGCGAGAAGTGAGTCATCCTATTTTGTAATATGTCTGAACAAAATAAAGGTTTGGAACAACATGTCCTGCTGATTGAGAATAATTATTTCCAGCCCTGGAGTACATTGTACAACAAATAAAAATGAAAAAAAACTTCAGGTGTTGTTTACCATGACTTCATGGCTAACTTTCTCAGGAAGAGTCTTCAGAGTGTTCTCTAGGGATTCATAGTCAGATTTGAATTTCTCCCTATAAAAGAAGACAAAGACAAATCTAAGAACATTAAGTTGCAGTCAAAACAGGTCAAGCGTTCCTCGGTAGAGCAAGAAGTGAAGTTCATTATTCGAAATTTGATTTCATTCTTCATTTCAAACTTCCATTATTAAAACAAAACATGCAAAATTCAAAGTGAGGCCCAATCAAATTTTGATTGTATTTATGTTCAAAAAGCTTATACATTATATTCCATAGCATATTTGAATTTTAGTCTCCTTTGCAGCCATTCATGTCATGTAAATGCTAGTCCCGAATAATGGCTGAAAAGGAGACTAATTTGAATTTAGGCTCATTTTGAACCATTGCTTCATTTCATCAATGAAAATATAAATGAAGAATGGAACCAAATTTTGAATAATGAACTTCATTTTTGGCTCAAAGGACCTCAGGTTACCATTATGAACAGGGATTCAGATTGTTGTCGGAGAGCAGACTATGACCGATCATTTCCCAAAAATGTCTGACACGTTTTTAACATGACAGCTCAATTGCTTTTGCTATATCTAAGTAGCTGTGCTCTTCTCCCTTCAAACTGCACACTAGCAATTTTGTTATGTATGTATGTAGAGAGTACAAATAAGTTATTGTTGTTGTTGTCAACTATTCTTCAGGCATGTTGGTAATTTGCCACATTGTACCAGAGTCGCTGGTCCAATCCACTGTACAGGAAAAGATGGTGCCATGTACTTTTATCTGCATGCAATCCTTTGCACACAAAAATCTTTAAATCCATTATAAAATCACGATAGAGTTTTTAAATCCTAAAAACAAACCAGTACAAGTAAGAGCCGTCTGGATTCCTACTTGTTATTTTGACTGTGTTAGGGTTGCAAAGGATTGTGGTCAAATGTGCAGCCGGCATCTTTTTAGGTACGGTCAGGTGAATTACTGTCTGTTTCCTTCCATTCAATATTTTTGCATAAAGTTATGAATTATTGTCCTGTGCACATGTATACGCCATTTCCTAAACGAAAAAAGGACTGTGACCGAGCATGTAAATTTAAAGAAAGATCCCTTGCCATCAAAATTAGTGTATTGACTGAGCTTGGAGACATTTGGATCATTATTAACAAGGTGGTGAGCTTTCAAAAATCACAAAAAAAGAGCTCTGTATGGTTTGGGTGGACGGCCATCCCTGAATACATACTGAACTCTTTTTGTTTTGTTTTCAGAAGCTTGCTATTCGGTTCTTATTTACTCAAACATCTTCAATCTTGCTAAACATACTATAATTTCAATGTGATCTTTCCTGTGGTGGGATTCATTAAAAAAACAATTTTATTAAATTTAGTCCCAATCCCTTACGAAACGACTAATAACTTGCCAATAATTAACATTATCAAACTCATTAATAATTCATGAAGCAAAAACAAAGGAAATCAATGAGCGTGGAGGGATCTGTAAATCTGATACAGATTTCGTCCTGATTTACATAAACTTTGGCTTAGATTTTCTTTGCCAAAATAAGTCGTATCGCCAAAATAACTGAAAACATGACTCTCTACATCTACATGTAGACATTTGATAAGTAAGATAAAGAATTCACGTCTGCTCATTCTTTATCTAACACTTATTGATTTCAACAAAATCCTTGTCATACAGTTTCTTTTTCTTCTAAATAAAATAAGATTAAGGGCACATTCAAGTGACCGTATTCCAGAATAAGATTACAGTTAAGTATTCCAGTGGCTAAAACATCCCAATATAAGGCATTTTTAATGATCATTCTGTATATTCTTATTCCAGAATACAATCAATCAAATGCACCTTAAGATTATCAGTAGTTGTTGCCTTTTTGTCACTTGTGTCAAGTAACTGTGAAACTAAACAGAAAGCCTCTGTGTGAGCTATCAGCCTCTTGTTGCAAGCCTCATTCAAAATTTTCCAATCCTAGTTTCTTCAGATACCAAAATTCCTTGATAAAATAAATTGAGGAAATAAATATTGGGGGAAATTAAACAAGGAAACCAAATAATACAATATAAACATTATATACAGGACTCAAAATTGTGACCAACTGGTCGCCAATGCAACTAAAAATTGAGCCTTGGCAACCAAAATTTCAGAACTGGTCACCAGTTGGTGACTTACATGTACAGTGACATTTTCCACGAACTGATTTGAATAATCAGACTCCGCAGTGTTTGTTTTGCTTTGAGATCGCACCAAATATTCTCTTCAGATTGTTGTTTTAGAAATCGAGATGCTTACAGAATCAAACGTTTTGAAAGTTTTTACTTCATTTGCATATCTGAACAGTTTCCACCTGGTGCGAAAAATGGTTTGAGTCCATTCAGTTTTAATTTGTTTTCTGTTAATATTAGCGTGAGTCATACAAACCACATCGAACTTTTGCAGTTTTGACTTCATCACTTTGTGATGTTAAATTGTTCGAACATTTAGGCAAGTCGTCCGAAAGTATAGGGCAAGCCATTCGAACATTTAGGGCAAGTTCGAACATTCAGGGCAATCCGTTTGAGTTTTAAATCAGACCGTTCGAATGCTTACATCAAGCCATTCGAACGCCTGCAGGAAATCGTTCAAAATTTAGCATGCCCGTTCGATTTCTTAATGGCCGTTTGAACGTTTTGGGAAATCGTTCGAACGTTTTTTTTTTAAAGCGTTTGTTGGCCGTTCGTTGCCCGGCAGTATTATCGTTTGCCGTGGAATAAACAGACAAAGACGCTGCATGGCTCAGTTGAAAGTGTGAAACGAAAATAAACTTTTGCCGGCAGTATTAGCGTTTGCCATGAAATAAACAGACAATATGCTAGCTTGAAGTGAGAAACGAAAATAACTGCTAAATCTTGAAAAGTTTGAGTGCATGAAGCACCGCTTGTCGTGTTAAAGTTTCATCACACGGAGCCATGTTGTAATAAAATTAACAAACAGACAGTATTTATTTCAATGAAGATCATGCAGTTAAATGAAAGTAAACCGGCTATGAGTATTATCGGACTCACATCTCTTGAAAAGTTTCAGTACATGAAGCATTTATCCTGTTGAAGTCAGTTTCAACACACAAACAAACGTCATGGAAGCTTGAATTCGAACAATAAACTGCATAACAAAGTAAAACTACACGCGTGCATTTACACTCAAATGAGTGTAGTACATGCGTGTACTACATGCGGAAAACGCGCGTGTAGATGTTAACATACTTCTGGGTGGTACTGTACCTTAAATTTTAACCTCTAAGCTGTTCGTGCTTCTAATGAAAACCTATTTAGGAAACAACCCTGAAACAAGGTTCCTACAAATAGGTTCACCAAACAGAGTTTTTACTTCTTGATCATCATGTTTAATGGGCACCATTTTGTATTTTAATCCAATTTTCTCCCAATAGAGATACAATGTAGCACGGGCACCATTCTGTTTTCTCCCAATAGATGGTGTGTGTGCCATTTTGTTTTTAATATGTGGTTGCTCCCAATAGAGATGGTGTGTGCAGCATTTAGTTTTTTTGTGGTTTCTCCCAATAGAGATTATTAGCATGTGCAGGGTCCAAAATTAACTTTGTCACGTAGGCGCCAACTGGTGACTAGCCCAAAAAAATTTAGTCGCCAAAAGACCAATATTATTGTGGTCACCACATTTCAAGTTTCATGGGACAAAGAACATTAATAATTATTTCGCTGGCATGTTTTATTGGCTAAATTTACTTAGAACATTGTGTGACTTCGGGACATTGTGAAAACATTGTGAAGACTTTAGGTAAGTCGCCGGCTGGCGACTAACTCAAAATTTAGCTGCATTGGCGCCAAATACTGCAAGGTGCAATTTCGGACCCTGATTTGCACCATTTTGTTTTATATGGTTTCTCCCAATAGAGATGGTGTGTGCGGCTTTTTGTTTTATGTGATTTCTCCCAATAGAGATGGTGTGCACCATTTTGGTTTTTGTGGTTTCTCCCAATTAGCCGGTAACAAAAGGAGCGGGGGACTGGAACTAAGTCAGTAAAACTACATGTAATTCAATTAATAACTAGTCAAAGTGAGCTTTATTTCCCAAAAGAACAGATAAAACTTAGCTAGTCTGGAGAGTTTGGTGAACTTTGGCTCAATATTGACGATGCTAGAAGGCATCAAATATGTCAATTTTCCAATACAAACTCTCTTATTTTTTAACGTTGTCCCTCCAAACCATACATTCATTGTAAAATTTTGAGGGACAAAGAAATTTCAATTGCTTATAATTCAAACAATATTCACTTGAATCACGTCAAACTTGGCACACATGCTAATTTCAACATGCTCTTCATTTTTGAATTAGAGTAATTCTGATAAACTCGGTCCCTGTCCCCTGCTTGTTTTGTTACTGGCCAATAGAGATGGCTTGGGTACCATTTTGATTCAACAGTTTCTCCAAGAGGTAGTGTGGGTGCACTTCACAGCAACATATGCTCCAATTGCTGTGCTGTTAGCAATGAATATGTATGAGAATTCTTTAGATTTATTTAAAGGTTTGTTGATTATAGGTGGCACAAAAGGCTAAAAAATGTGATAGAGGATTTAAACTTGTGTTTGGTTGGGCGATCTGATACAAAAGCCAATTTATTTATGCAAAAAATCAGCGACCAAAACTTACAATTTGGTCACCTGCTGGCACCCTTATAAACAAAGTTAATTTCAAGCCCTGATATCCTATAGCTATGACAGTACTTTCAATAATCACACTACTAGACAAATCAAAAGTAAAACAAATACAATGTAGAGACCCTGTTGATGTGGAGAAAAGTTGGTCTGAAGAACCTAAGCACCCCTCAAGCACCACAAGTCATAATATTAAATTTAGAGGAGAAAAACATGAGCTCTGGTTTAAAATAGTCCCTATTGGTTTTGTTATTTAAGGGCTGAGAAGACAATAAGGGGTTAAAGCGACATGGCCTCATGATGTGGTGAAAACCCAAAGGGGGGTAGGGGTGTTCAATGGTACTCCTACATACAAGTATGGGTATGTGCCGCTGGATGGGGTCAGGTTTTTAACCTTCAACATGTACATGGAGGTCTGAGATGGGGATCCAGTTTCACCCAATAAATCTGAGATGCTTATTGCATGGGGCAAACTTTTTTTGTAATGTTTTGGCATTTTGTGTTTGCCAGGTACTATTTCTGCAGAAAGCAGAATAATCACAGAGTTCTTAATAATTCATTTCTCAAACTTTTCATACAAACCATCTACTTGTAAAAACCTAAATGCCCCTCCCCCAGATAACTATTTTCAACCCCAAATCATTCATAGAACAAGTCACACACGAATTAAAATTGAGAATTTAGCACAATTTTCAAGTGATCTTTTTGGTGGAGGGCATTTTCTGCAACAGAGCCAAATAAATTAATATACCAATGGCGATATGTACATGTAAATTGCCAGTAAATTGCACAACAGTGACAATTTTACTGTTGCCAGTGTCAGTGTCCCCCTAATTGTAGTGCTTCTTTGATCATCAGCTTACCCAATTATAGCCATGTTCTGATTGACACACTTGGCCATGATGGCATAAAAAGTTTACCAGCCTCCTAATAGACTACCTTGAAGTTTTCAACTCCATTTTGTTTGGCATGCAAGAATTCCTGGCACGGTTACTCAGTCCTCATACAAACTTTTGTAATCCAGACATGCTTCGTCAAAGCGCTCTGCAGAAAATTGTAATTACGGCAAGCTGACCTGCAGTAATAATTCTACAAGAACCGACAACAGAATCAAAGGTAAGTTAGGATGACTTTTGCTGGATGATTTTTGATCGGGACTTCTGTTCGGGACTCCGAATACGGTGTAAACTGTTCAAAAACATGGTGTTGTCGTCATAAGCACGTGGCGTGAGGGGAAAACAAATTTCTTTCTCTCGAAATGAACTTAAACCACAAAGTCTTATTCCTACATATGTTTACTTTAACCCCTATTTTAATATTCAGTTCGCTATTTCAATACATTTGTGATTTGTAATTTCTCTTCTTTCCCGGTTCTTTGCAGAGTTCAATCAAAAATCATCTGGCAAAAATCATCCTACTGGGTTTAAATTCACAAATGATCTTCGTTATTATGCACCTATCAATGTCAACCCCCAGGGGGGGGGGGGGGGAGGCCGGGCAGATGTGGGGCATTTGACCGTTCTTGGTGTCCACACCCTGGGGAATTTGAGCAGGAGCCTGGACCCCAGGGTGGGGACATTTGACTTTTGGAAGAGAGGGACTGGTACTAAATGTTTGTCGGCCATTTTGGATTCGTCTAAAAGGTAGGTTTACCGTCCAGTTCACGTTAAAAATATAAATTAATTTAATACTTCAACGCTTCATTCCTATTTACTATAGATCATTCCAAATACTTCTTGAATTTGTGTAAATCAATGTCATACAAGGGTGGGGGATTTGATCCGTTTTGAACAAGAATTTAGTCCCCAGGGTGGGGATTTTGACCAAAAATTCTCCCAAAAAGTCAAATGCCCCACATCTGCCCGGCCTCCCCCCCCCCCCCTGGGGGTTGACATTGATAGGTGCATTATCTTACCTTTAAATCTGTTGTTGGTTCTTGTAGAATTATTAGGTCAGCTTGCCGTAATTACGGCTTTGATGAAGCGTGTCCGAATTACAAAGGTTTGTATAGGTACTGAGTAACCGTGCCAGGAATTCTTGCGTCGGCGTCGAAAACTTTGAGGTAGTCTATCCTCTCACCCCACCTCGGGGTGACCATACCCCACTCTAATTTTTTTACGAGATGACAATCACTGCAGTACACTACCAACCTTCAAAGGATAACTTGGAAACTGTGTTTTAGTTTAGGTGTATTAGATTCGTTTTATGAATGACTTGGAATAAAAAAAATTGGGGGGAAGTTTTTGGGTTAGGTTTAGCTTGCTGCCGGCCTCCTTCGTTCATCCCACCAAGCAAAGTTTATAATTTCCATTGTAAACGGTCGTCTCTCATTCATACCCAAAATGTAAAAGATCTGAACTCGGGGCTAGGGTGTACCGGTTCCCATAGCCAACTTTTCTTCCATATATTTTTGCGCTAGACACTCACCACGTGGCGAGACGATTCTCGCAATCTAAGATGGCCTGTAACGGAAAATACAGCATAGAACACTCAAAATATACACCTATACGAGAACTTGAACACATAAGCAATATTTTACCTTCCTCTGCTCTTCTTTTAATTTCACAATGTTCGAGAAATCATCCATTTTGTGCTGCAAACCAAAACTGTAAGACATCATCCGCCATTTTTGTGGTTCAACTACTGTAGCCTCGACATGGAGTGTTTTATGTATTACTTACTAGGGTAGGGCTACATTAATGATTTCAAAATATTGTTAAAATGCTTAATCTTGTAATATTCTTTTTATAATTAATTATCTAAATAAAAAGGGAGTATTTGATGTGAAAAACAAATTGTCCAATTTTCTTAATGTAGAGTGTGTATTACTATACTTGCGAGCCGTTCTTCGCCGTTTTTAACTCACTCCTCTCCCCTACCTAAACATAATAACTTTACCCACTACTCGTTTCGGGCTGTCATTTGACAACAAGATGGCGGCTAAGTTACAGTTGCTAACGAATTTTTGTAAAAGAATGAAAATAACTCTACTTATGGCGGACAAAATAAGATTGCGAAGACAATAAGGAAAAAGAATTCAAGTTGCTTCATCTTGGTTGCCGTATTAATGGAAAACTACGTTCTTTACGATGAAGTTGGTCGTGGTGAACGCTCAGTTGTGTACAAGGGCAGAAAAAAAGGCAGTGTGGAATTTGTAGCAATTCACTGCGTTGAGAAATGCAAGCGATTGGAGCTTCAAAACATCGTACGTCTAACGCACGAGCTAGACCACCCAAATGTTGTTAGGTTCTACGAATGGTACGAAACGACAAATCACATTTGGATGGTCGTAGAACTTTGTACTGGAGACAGCCTGGATGTTATTGTGTGTCAGGATAGCTCCCTTCCCGAGGTCACTATCAAGCACTTTGGAGCTGAGATTGCCAAAGGCCTTTTCTACATTCACTCTCTTGGCATAATGTATTGTGATTTAACGCCCTCGAATATCCTACTTGATGGCTCAGGAAACTTAAAACTGAGTGACTTTGCACTAGCCAGAGTTGAAGGGGAAGAGGACTTTTTTGATTTCATAGACAATAATGATGACCCAGATTCAGATGATGACCCAAATAATGAGGGGCTGAGAGGTGGTAAGATAAAGCGCCCCAAAGCATCACCACACTATATGGCCCCAGAGGTCATAATGGGGACCCCACATGGGAAAGAAAGTGACCTTTGGTCCTTGGGATGTCTGCTATATGAGCTCTTCTCAGGAAAGCAGCCTTTTATGGCCGAGTCATTTGAAGAACTTGCAGAGAAAATACTAGGTGAAGATTGTCCTGATGTCAAACAAAGGATAGAAGAAGGTTCTGTGGAGGGATCAGGAGAGTTTAGTAGCCTCATTAAGGGATTACTCCAAAAAGACCCTCCACAAAGATTTGATTGGTTAGCTGTCATTAGGCACCCATTTTGGGATCATGGCTTGGATTGTCTTCTTGATGAAGGGCATTCAGATAATGTAGAGCAAACAGGAAGCAAGGCTGATGTTTTGGTTCTTGATGAAGAACACAATGAAACTGAAGAGAAATCTAAAAAAAATAACGATAGCACAGCAAACCATTTGGAGGATGTAATTGGGGAGCACAAACATGAAAAACAAGTTCTAAGTGTTCCAGAGGAAAAAGGAATCAAGCAGGGGACATATACTTATAGGAGCAAGCCACAGAGTGCAGATTCTAAGCTGCGAGAGATGGAGGTGAAAGACAAGAAACTAGGGGGTACTCATGTCATCACAAGGCACACAAAGTCTAATGAGCTAATGGCAAAAAGTGAGCGACTGAGTGTACAAAAAGCAAAGAAAGAGCATCAGACTTCTAGTCTACCTGTTGACAATGGATCAACAAAAAGAAATAAAGCTCCCTTTAACAGGCATGGTACTGTTGTGAATGGTAAAGACCAAAATATTAGTCAGAGTGTGAGAGAATCAAGCATAGATACAAGTCCTGATGGAGAAAGTCATAAGGAAATATCTACTTCAGATGTCTCAGACCTAATATATCACCCTTCAGATTTTGTTGTGTCTCCAATAGTTGACAATCCTAAGATCAAGAAGATTTCTATACCCAAATTTGACTCAAAGGCACTTCCTTGCCAATCATTAAAACCAGATGAGATCATTGGCTTGTCTGAGGAGAAGCTTTCTGAACATTTCAGATCAATTGTGACATTGTTATCTCAAAGTGAAAAGAGTGGAAGCCATGCTGCATCATTACAAAGGAGCAAACTCCACACAGCATCATACTTGGCATCACTGTGTCGGCATGGTGCTATTGCAAACATTGTGTTTGAGTCTGAGTTAGTGCCTGTGCTGCTGCAACAAGTCAAAAATGGATTCTCATCTGACTTCAAAGGAAGAATAGGTGAAAAATATTTTTATCCAACACTGTTTCTGTATTGTCACCTTAATGTGTACATGTATATATATATGTTCCATTCCATTTAATTACAAATTGTAATGCACAAATAGCTGGGGCTGGTTTCTTAATTTTTATCTTGGTTTGTTGTATCAGCTAGAGTTGCATTGTACAATATAATTGGTTGCAGCCATCCAGGGCATGACATAGTAAGTTATGTTTGGTAGCCCAGGGCTAGTGAATTTTCATGTCTGGCTAGTAGATTAGTTAGACAACTTTCCTAATGGGTTAAGAGCCACAGTAGGCTTCTTAGTGAAATGAGATATTCGGGCAAGCTTCAATTTTCATTTTCTTCTATCCCTGCCATCTTAACATTCTGTTTTGCTCTGTTACTAGGTTACATCCTGGGTTTGCTTGCTGGTAACGCCACTTTAATCTCAGAGGATTTTCATATGACAGAGGTATTCAGCATTCTAACTGAGGTTATCAGGGATAATTTCCGTAATGCTCGTCTCAAGAAGCACCTGCTCCCTGCCCTGGGGGAATTCCTCTTCTATGCTGCCACCCAGGAAGAAAATGAAAAAAGGCAAATCACAAAGTGGGATGTCCCAGGTAAATATAGTACCCTCTCTTGGTTCATACATGCATGCATGAAAGCACAACAATTTTCAGTATTTCACTAGCAATATAAGAACAAGCAACACACACAGATGCAGTACTGTATTTATAATAATTTAGAAGTACTTGTTCTACTTAATTGATTTGATTTGATTTGAGACATTCGGATCAGAGCCTGATCGAGTGGGTCAAGTGTTTTCAGAAAAAAATTACCTGCATGCTGCCTTTTTTGCAAAAGAAAATCTTACAAAGGAACACAAGCGAAAACACAGCTTTGGGCAAGAAAAAAGGGCAGAATGAGGAACAATTATTATACACACATATTACCTGCCAGATGAGGGGAAAATATTGTACCATTTCAGGGGTGAACAAATAAATTACATGCACACACTAGATTACCAACCCCTCCCCTAAGAACGTTAAATGGTTGACCCCTAATATTTAAAGTTCAAATAATGCTCCTAGGGGTGACGTTTACAATCATCACACGCTGCCTACATGAAGGTGAAGACATTGAAGTACAACACTTTGCTGCCAAGACCATAGAACTTGTTGCTACTACACATGGGAGACACTGCACAAAGCTTGTAACCAATGATACTGCACAGGTAAGGGGGAGTGTTTTTACCAAACAACAACGACAACAACAAAATACTTTATATATATATATATATATATATGGTCCAGAGGATTTTACAATTAGTAAAGGAAGAAAAATTGATTGATTAGTGACTATTAATTGAAGGGCTGTGTGCAATAAGGGTGTAAGTAACTTCTGATCACGTTCTAAATTCTCCCTTAGAAAACAAAGAATTTGAAGGAGAATTTAGAATGTGATCTGGATTACTTACAGTATGCCCTTGTTGCACATAGCCCTTCAATAGAGCTACCGTATTTACCCTGGTATAAGCCACACCTTTCACCCAAAATGTTTGTTCAAAATCAGGGGTGCAGCTTATCTACGGGAACACCTAGAAAGGAGACCCAACATTAACATATATTTAGCATAATCATTGGGGAAAAAGCACGCACTTTCAAAGAGTTAAAGCAAAGACCCTTCTAAGACCCACCTTAGACCTAATATATTAGAATTTCGTGAATATTTAAACGTGATTAAGCTTATTTACCTTCCAAAACAGGCTGATTCGCAGCGGTTGTCAAAGCATGCATCTAAACAACCAGGCATTCTTCGCAATTTCACACGTGGGAGATTGGCACTAGTTAATGAAAATCCAAGATGGCGGACCTCAGACCTACTCGTGCAAGTATTGTTTCGCCAGAAAACCTTTCTTGCTCTAGCGATTAAAGGAAAGCGGTTCCTTGGAATTGTTGTTAGTTAATTGGGGAATAAATGCGGAAGAATTCTGGAGTGATTTAAAGACTGTAGGTTAAAATATACACAAGAAATGACAAGGCAAGTTGAACCATATTCGGGCTTTTTCTTCGGGTAGAAGAGCACAGAATGCGTCATCAGAATGGAATTTATGAATATATATTCAGTCCATAGAATTTAATGAACATGGGCTGAAATCACTGTAGATTTCCTCTTGATATGATTCTAATCAATATCTTTCATAAGCCTTGACGTACTGTCGGTAGGTAACCCTGTCGTTCTGTGAGGAAATGTGGAAATGTGACGGAACGTACTGGTGGTCACCCTGTCCTTCCTCCGAGTGTGGAAATGTGGAAATCTGGCAATGTGGAAATGTGACGGAACGTACTGGTGGTCACCCTGTCCTTGCTCCGAGTGTGGAAATTTGGCAATGTGGAAATGTGACGGAACGTACTGGTGGTCACCCTGTCCTTGCTCCGAGTGTGGAAATGTGGAAATCTGGCAATGTGGAAATGTCCAGTGAAAACAAATGGATCAATCACGGTTTTTGGGAAACCCCCACACTTGACCCTAACCATTATTGGTTAATTATTAATAGAACTACCTTATTGTAACTAATTTTCGCGGGACTTAAATTTCGCGATTTTCGCGATTTAAAAAAAAACGCGAACTTAAAGTCCCGCGAATAAAAGATACCGCGAAAATTAACGACGCGAAATTTAATGCCTTTGGTAAAACCCTTTTGTCTTTTATCAACTTTAACAAACGTTTACACGAGTATGCATAAACTAAAACGTGTCTAAGAGTCCAGAGTCCGAAAAATCAGCATGGTATCAGCTAAGAAACGACACTCTCTTCATCCTCTTCGACAACTGCCAGCTCAGGATCGCTATCGCTCTCTTCATCTAGAAGTTCCTTAAGCACCTCCTTTGTGCAGTCATCAAACATGCCATCTTGACCTGGCTCCTTGTATTTGGCAATCACGATCTGCTTATACCTTTCCAGTATTGCCCTGTTCTGTTAAGGGTAGGCGATTTTTAAATTGAAATGTAACATAAAGCAGTGAAAAAATTAAAATGTGGATCTTCATTTTCGCGAAATTTAGTTCAATCGCGAAAATAAAGTCTCGCGAAATCTGCCGCCTAATTTTTCGCGAAATTAAGTAACCGCGAAAATTAGTTACAATAAGGTATGCATATCCCAGGGAGAGATGGGTGGATAGTTTACCAGAAACCGGGATTGAGCCAAACAAACAGTGAAAATATGTATCATATTGAAAAACCCTGTTACTGTTATGATAATAAAATCATTTTAATCAACAAGGCAGTTTTGCCTATTGCAACTGCTTTAAAGAGTGATCATGGTCTCCCTAACGTCCTTGTACTAAAAAAAGGAGAAAGCGGCCGCGACAGCTCCAGAAATTTCAAGCAAATTTCAATGGACAAATAATTATTGTCCTGATCATGAGGGATCCAAAATACTGAAAATATTGCCTATATATATAGCGAAAAGTCAAGAGGTTATAGCCCGTTATAGTTTACAGTACAGTTCGATCGAGTTAGTCCGGTGCAAATTGTAAAGAGAGGTTATTAGCCGGCTGAATCGGCATCTAACATGCCTCTGTATTTGCCAAAAACGTTTTTTGTTTGTGGGAAGCCATTTGACTGTAATTAAACTCGAAAATATACGTTGTCGTTCTTGTGCGCGTTTCTGGCGTTCTTGGCAGAATTCTACAACAAGGCGTGTTAACACAAAATCCAGGGTAAAATATCATTAGTTCCAGAGAGGTAGGAGTTAGTTTTCAGGTTAGCTGGTGATCGAGTTACCTGAGTACTTACAAGTACGGTTGTAACTTCTTTGTGAAGCGAAGCAAAACATGACGGGCCCGCTAAGTGCCACAGGGTGACCAACAGTACGTTCCGTCACATTTCCACATTGCCAGATTTCCACATTTCCATACTCGGAGCAAGGACAGGGTGACCACCAGTACGTTCCGTCACATTTCCACATTGCCAGATTTCCACATTTCCACACTCGGAGCAAGGACAGGGTGACCAACAGTACGTTCCGTCACATTGCCAGATTTCCACATTTCCATACTCGGAGCAACGACAGGGTGACCAACAGTACGTCCCGTCACATTGCCAGATTTCCACATTTCCACACTCGGAGCAAGGACAGGGTGACCACCAGTACCTTCCGTCACATTTCCAAATTGCCAGATTTCCACATTTCCACACTCGGAGGAAGGACAGGGTGACCACCAGTACGTTCCGTCACATTGCCAGATTTCCACATTTCTACATTCGGAGCAAGGACAGGGTGACCACCAGTACGTTCCGTCACATTTCCACATTTCCACACTCGGAGCAAGGACAGGGTGACCACCAGTACCTTCCGTCACATTTCCAAATTGCCAGATTTCCACATTTCCACACTCGGAGGAAGGACAGGGTGACCACCAGTACGTTCCGTCACATTGCCAGATTTCCACATTTCTACATTCGGAGCAAGGACAGGGTGACCACCAGTACGTTCCGTCACATTTCCACATTGCCAGATTTCCACATTTCCACACTCGGAGCAAGGACAGGGTGACCAACAGTACGTTCCGTCACATTGCCAGATTTCCACATTTCCACACTCGGAGCAAGGACAGGGTGACCAACAGTACGTTCCGTCACATTGCCAGATTTCCACATTTCCACACTCGGAGGAAGGACAGGGTGACCACCAGTACCTTCCGTCACATTTCCAAATTGCCAGTTTTCGACATTTCCACACTCGGAGGAAGGACAGGGTGACCACCAATACGTTCCGTCACATTTCCACATTGCCAGATTTCCACATTTCCACACTCGGAGGAAGGACAGGGTGACCACCAATACGTTCCGTCACATTTCCACATTGCCAGATTTCCACATTTCCACACTCGGAGCAACGACAGGGTTACCTACCGACAGTACGTCAAGGCTTATGAAAGATATTGATTAGAATCATATCAAGAGGAAATCTACAGTGATTTCAGCCCCTGTTCATTAAATTCTATGGACTGAATATATATTCATAAATTCCATTCTGATGACGCATTCTGTGCTCTTCTACCCGAAGAAAAAGCCCATATTCGATCGAATTAAAGTTGTGATTATTTATTTATGACAATCCGATGAAGTTTTGCTTCAAGTACGTGTGTTTATGAACTCCAACAAAAGATTATTCTTTTTTTGAAGAAGTTTGGCATCAAGTACAAGCGTTTATGAACTCGGACAAAAGATTTTCTAATTATTTTTTGTATTTTTCAAAAAACGTTTTTTTCCTAAAACTTGGGTGAGGCCTATCTACGGGTGCGGCTTATACACGGGTAAATACGGTAATTCGCTCTCCTCAATGTTGCCCCAATACTGATCACCTGACCAAACGGCCTTGAGAACTGTTTTTTTTTTATCCCACGGGAAAATGCATAAATTACTTGTCATGATCTCCAACACAAAGCCATAAATCCCCTGGAGACATCATTTGATCTGTATTGGGGCAACAACAAATTACGTCTATTATATGGTATACATTACCCATAATAACTTTATAAACAGCTAATCTAAGCTGGGTAACAAGGTATTAATAATAAGATAATATAAATGTATATTGTGGTTACAACTAGAAAGGGAGAAAAAAGGGAATAAATAATAGCAATATAATGAAGAGAAATAAAAAGCAGTACAAAGGCAAGTAATTACCAGAAGAACATCAGACTATATGTACCATGCCATATTAAAATGCTATTTAAGGTTGGTATGACATGATAAAACCAATTGTCAAAGGTATATCTATTGCCGGGGGGGGGGGGGGTTCTTCAAGGTAAAAAGGGTAGGGGTGACTGTCGGAAAACCGAAAAAAAATACCCTAAAAAAATAACAAACCGTGAAAAATTTCCCACCCTAAAATGTACCTCATGGTCTAAATATCACCCTCAAAAATGGATTTCGCTTGGACACCAACCCCTAAAAAATACTAAATCACCGATTTAAAACCCTAAAAAATACGACAATCACCCCTACCAGCCGAATATAGGAAGAACCCCCTGGGATCTATTGCCGTGAGTATCTTTATATTGGAGCTCCAGCATGGGCAGAACACAGCACCATTGATATAGGAAGAGAGCAAAAATTGGCTGACTTCCAGTTTACCTTGTACCTGCGATGCGCGGCGAGCAACGTGCCTGAAAAAATGCTGCACCTACGTGCGCACTGTTGAAACCAGGTGACCAGTATTGAAACCTTGGTCAGTAGCTACAATGTAGTGATATTTTGTTTTTTTATTAATTTTCCGTTTTCTTCTTTTTTTTGCCAAACGTTTTGCACAGATTGCCCTTAATTCTACCAGTTATTTTTGTGCTTTTATCTTTGTTTCTTTATATAATTTATCGTTTTTTCAGGTTGTAAGGGACTGATCAGAAATTAGGGCGAGAGATGGTTTTTTTTTGGGGGGGGGGGGGGGGGGGGTGGAGAAGGGGGAGGGTAATAATTTTTTGGACCCCCAGAAATGGAGGGTCATAAAAATAATGGCAACTAAAAAGGGGGGTTATAGGGAGAAAGGAGCAAAAAGGGGGAGGGGTCAAAATATTTCATACTTATTGTCCGGGGAGGACTATGTATTTTTAGACTTCTTGATTTCATTCTCCACACCCTCCCCCCCTCCCCCCCTGCCAAATTCTGACCAGTCCCTCACCTCAGTTCAGATGAATGATTGGGATCTCCGCTTTTAGACTTGCCTAAATATATATATATTATGTTGTAAAACAGTTAAAACTCTGAATTTCTAACGGGACCTGAAACAACCATAGAGGCTGATCAAAGCCAGGACCCGGCTAATTCACAGATCGAATTGGAATTTAGCGTGTTGGTTTTTGTGGAGGGAGAAAAACCGGAGAATCCAGAGAAAAACTCGGTTCAAGGGCGAGATGCCAACAAATTCGACTCACATATGGAAGTGCGTCCGGAGATCGAACCTTTACCACAGTGGTGAGAGGCGAAGCACTTAACCACTGCACCCCCCTGGCTCCCAGTTACACCAGTATATATATGTTATATCATGGTTCCAAATAAACATGTTACTATTTTCGTTGATATGTTTCAGCTGCTGTGGAAGCTTTTCACGCACTGCACTGTGGATATCCAGAAGGTAACAGCAATATCTGCTCTGTGCCGTCTGACGTATCACTCGGCAGCCGTGTTCCAGCACGTTGTGGAGAAGGCAGGCTTCAAGGCTGTGATAGATTCCCTGTCAACAGGCGTCCCTCGGATACAACAGGCCATCGTTACTATGTTTGCTGCCCTCCTGATCGCAAGACCTCAGGCGAAGAGACTCGTTAAAGAGAAGGACTTTATCACCAAGGTAATGCATTTGTTTGAGAGCCCATCGACTGTGATCCGCGGTAAGACATTCCTGGTTGTCTTGGCGATGATTCAGTTGAGTAGAGAAGCTTTGTTGTCCTGCTGCCAGGCAAGACTTGTCACGCACATAGAGAAAGATCAAAAACGAGGGACCCCAGTCAAGGGAGAGTCGCCCGAGAATCATACATACCTGATGGCATGCCTTCGGATGTGCATGGAAGCTATCATCGAAGCAACGCCAGATGTCCTTCGAAATGTCATTACCGCTTTGGATGTGGTCAGTGGGCGACGACACCCATCAGCTGGTCAAACCAAACAACTACGGACACACCTACCTCTTCTGTCAATCATTCTTCATCTCGTGACGAGTCATGTATTTAGGGCTCGTATCATCACTGAAGTCTTCTTGCGTGACATTGGGTCTCTACTCGCTCACATAAAGTCTATAGATGCAGGGAGTACTAGTATCGGTTCAGCTGCAGGCCCGAGTGCAGCAGAGGACCTGACATATGTAGTGCTGTCCATAGTAGAGTCAATCACCCAGCATCCTCCGTTACTGCTCGAGCATCATGGTGTTGTGGTGGAGAGCATTCTTCCTTCCTTAGCCGCCATGGTCAGCAGTAGCAATGGTAACACGCGTGTGCTGTGTTTTCGTATGTTCTCCGATGTGGCGTCATTGTATCTGGATAACGAGAATGTCTACAACTCGTCTGGCACGGAAAACGTGATGGCGAGCACGAGGAAACTGGACGAGGTAAGAACTGAAACAGAGATCATGCATGCTGTTGTCAATTGAATTAACAAAACTACAAAAATAACACCGGGGGGGGGGGGGGGGGGGGGGGGGCTTCCCCCCCCCCCCAACACACCCGTTTTTTTAGCCCCCCCCCCCCCCCCCCCCCCCGAGATTTCGCAATGGATTGTGGGTATAACTGTCCAGCTGTGCGAAACGGATAAGCTACAGTCGATTCGCAGGAGATCATTAATATTCGTCTTAAAGTTTTTGACCCCAAAACAAACGGATTCGCCAGACTTTCTGGTACAACCACAATCCATGTCGCTTGTCATTTGTAAGGGACAACCTTTTTGAAATAGACAAGAAAGGAAAGGCTGGTTCAACGGTAGAGTTTTTTTCTTCCAATATTTCGATGGGCACGGCCGATCTTCGGGGAAAGAGGCTGTATTTGAAATAGCTGTAATATAAAAATAGGGGAGTGCCCAACAACCCCCTCCTAAAAAAATGGGCTAAAGTAGCCTTAACTCTGATCGTTCTTTCACAGGTCATCAGTCAGCATCTTCTTCCTCAATACCACATGATTCTACAAGATCAGGACCCACTTCCCGCTTACGGACTGAAACTGCTCGCCTCACTACTAGAACGAAGCCAAGAGATCGTCAAGAACTTCATCGACGAAGGGCTCCTCTTCACCCTGTCGCAAATCGTCAACTCACATGCCGGGGAGGGGAACATCGGTATGATACAAAGCATTGTGGGTTTACTAGACTGTGTCCTATCCACCCAGGATATTGACATGACTGTCCTGTACCAGCAGGGTTTGATTGACAGCGTGACGTCACTATTTGTAGATGTTGTCACTATTATGAATGAAGACAGTCCAGATAGTGAAAAGGTGTGTGTGGTACTGTTACCGTTACTAGACACTGTGAATAACATTTTAAAGTACGTCTCCAAGGAGGTCCGACGGGCTCTACAGGCTAAGAATGAGGGTGTCCCAAACAGCGATAGCCTCACCCAAGTTGCTGAGGCCCTACTGATGGAGACCAAGCCTCTCGCGCATCTCACTGGGGTACTGATAAACTACTTATGTCACAAGGATACGGATATCCAAGAGTGGGCCTGCAAGAGTTTATACCTCCTCGCGGAACTCTTTGGTGGCGTGTATGAAGATGCCATGAGTATCGAGAACATGGAGTGCCTCGCTGATGCTCTGGAGAAGTCTGATGATAAACGGCGAAAACAGCTACTTCGGATCATCAAGAGAATGGTGTCCTCCAACCCAAGCCATGCTTCTTCTGTAGTAAATAGTGGACAGAGACTGGTTAACATGCTTGTCAGGTTGAAGACTTCAGAGGACAGCTCGGGTCCCGAGGCTACGGCGATACAGGCACTTGCACACGATGTTCTTATCAAGATCGGTATAACGTCTTAGTACAACTGAGTGTGAAACAAATAAGGTCAGTCTATGTTACGTTAAGAGAATAGATACAATGGATGGCTAGTTCCTGTAAAAACTAGTGTAGATCTGCGTCGATGTTCTTATCAAGATCGGTATAACGTCTTAGTACAACTGAGTGTGAAACAAATAAGGTCAGTCAATGTTACGTTAAGAGATACAATGGATGGCTAGTTCCTTAGAAACTAGTGTAGGTATGCGTCGGCGTGGAAGATAAACACTGGTATAAAGAACTAAGAGTCTAACCGCTATGGAAAGCGAGTAGCAGCTGACGTTTCGAGCGTTATCCCTTTCGACTTTCGGCAGGTTTTGAACTGATAGACCCATTACGGATGCTGAGAAGCTGAGTTTCAGAAAATAGACTGAAAACAGCTCTCGTTATTACGGACGTACATGTACGGACACTTTGCTCGGTCCCAACGTAACAGTTTTATGGCTTTGACATTTTTATATGTAGTTTTTTTTTTATCAGTGACAACTTCAAAGATATCCTGTTCATTGTCCAGTATCGGACTTGTAACAAATACGTATCTAAATCTCTCGTGTTGGATTTTTTCTCGGCTTCCGCTATTATGGACAACAAATCGCAGTTCCGACAGTGTATTACCTATCGTAACTTTGCAATGTGGTTGGATTAGAAGGGGGAAACGAGGAAAGCGTTTTAGTGCTACATATGGATTTCGTACAAGTGGAAAAGAAATACGTCACTACAGTAGTTTTACCGTAAACGTACCGTAGCTTTTCCGTGTAGTTACTTGGCACTTCGATTGGAAAAACGTTTGGGCGCACGCAATTTGACGCAAGTCCTGTGGTGATAGGTTTGGAACTAAAGGACCACAGGAAATTCCCCACCACTACCTGAAAGGAGAACCCCCAGCAGGCCATGGAGCTTGTAAAACGTTTTAAATTTGTAATAGAAAAGACCCGTTTCGATGTAAAATTTACCGCTGTATTCGATAATTACATGCGCACTTACTCAACGTTAAGTAGTCTCATTCCGATGTAAAATATTCATAAATACCAGCGGTAAGAAGGATTATTCACAACTCTGTATTTTTGTAGTTTGAACTTTGCACGTTCTCGTTGTTATTTGTGAATATTTAACATCAGAATGAGACTAACGTTGAGTAAATGCGTCTGTAGTCATCGCATCCAGCGGTAATTCTTGAATGCAAAACTGGACCTATAGACCTTCCACATGGCGTCACTATTGTTATGTAGTTGACCCACAGACCTCTAGTGGGGGTCAAGGTCAGGTAAACGATGAACTGATGACGTTTGTGCAAAAAAAACTTTGAATTTCTAACGAGACCTGAAACAACCAAGGGGGTTGATCAAAGCCAGGTCCCGGCTAATCCGGAGATCGAATTGGAATTTAGCGTGTTGGTTTTTGCAAAGGGTTCGTATTCCCGATGCCTTTTCAAGAGCTTTGGGTATTAGTTCTAGCAAGAGAGCATAAGTATGAATCTTGTAGTGCGTGCTGTGCAATGATGCCTAATAAATCAATTTGTAGTAACCGGAAGCAGCTGAAGCAATATGCGCGAGTACGCAACAACAATCTCATGGCGGCAAAAAATAATATTTTTTCGCCATGATAGTCGTGTGCGCATCCGGTTACTAAACATATATGTTATTCGACATTATCATCGCACAAGCGCGTGTATTGGAGATTCCCTCTCTTAGTTATACTCTCTTGGTTCTAGTCATGTGCTGAACCCAGACTGCTAGCCATCCCCCTTTTCCTTACAAGTCCTTGGGGATATTATCTTGTCCATGTTTTCTGGCTTCAGCCACCACTCGGACAAGATAATACCTGGGATGGCTAGCAGTCTATGCTGAGCCCCATGCTATACAAGAGAATAAGCTCATGTGGAGCAAACTAGTTTCATGAATAGAGCGAATTTCACATGAGTGTCGAAAGACCAACGCAAATTACCCACAGCCAGCCAATCACAGGAGCGAGTAATCACAAGTTCCTCATAAATGGCTTCCCTGTGAGCCAATGGCAAACCAAAGCAAAACCATTTTGTATTTGGTTTTACTTTGGAATCTGATTGGTTGGTTTATTTTCTCAGCCAATAGGAGAACTTAGTAAACGCAAAACCAAAACTCTTCCAACAGTCATGTGAAAACTGCTCTAGCAGCTACCGTATAATAGAGGGGGGGGGGGAGCTTATTAGAGAGAGGGGGGGCTTATGTCAATGGAAGAGCCAATGTTCAGTAGAGACCAGTGTAAAATTCCCTTTTATTCTCCACAAGGAACTGGGACACAAGGCAGCAAAACTAAAACATATGACATTAACCGTCAAGGAGCGAAAGTCCAAGAATAAAATATTGTTTAAACAGTATGGTACCTTCGTAAAGTTTAATTACATTCAAGAATGGAGTGATGCAACTACTGTGGTAATAGACTTTTTTTGGGGGGGGAGCTTAATTAATTTAGTCTTCAAAAAGAGGGTGCTTATTAGAAGAGAGGGGGTTAAATAGAGGATTTACGGTATTAAATTCTGGGTGTTTTTTTCGGACTGGGCTTACTGTGGCACATGGTCAAAACAGGAAGCCCAACCCAACAGAAAAAACAACAAATAAACCACCAAGAGGAGCCACCAGCAGGCTAGAAACTATTTTAGGAGTGGTTATTTCAAGAAAGAAAAGTATGACACATTAAGGTTTTCAATTTGTTGTTGACATAGGGGTTTGTAATTATATTTTTGTGTTTCAAAGAGATTGTAGTTTAATGTAAATAGAAGAAGCTCAAAATAGAGATTGATAACTTGTACAGGTTTTGGCATTAAAGAATATTAATTTTGTTAACAAAATTTAGCATTCCTTCTGTATTTCTGCAGTCTTGCATCAAATCCAGAGGGCATCCTAGAGATCCTGTCTGAATCGGATTTATAGCCTTCCCAGGTCCCTCTCAGAGAGCCCAATACTCGGGTTACCTCCCTGGCCCAGGTTGTCTGAAGCAAGGGTAAGCACTACCCCAGGGTTAAAATCTTTACCTTGATTATAATTACAGATTTAGCACTATCCTAGGGATAGTTACCCTTGCTTCGAACAACCAGGTCCTGGAGAATAGAAACTCTTGTGGAAGTGAAAAAGCTATTGTTTGAAACCAAAATGGCTGCTACAAGTGGTTTCATGCATGCAAATTAGCTTTTTCTCCCAAGTTTCAATTACGGTATTAAGCATTCCACAAGGACCATATACCGCTAGTTTAATACCTTTGTAAGATTTTGCACTTTTGATTATCCCAAGGATTTTTTATTACACTTAAGACTGAAACAGAAGATCAATTTCCAACAAAGTTAAGTGCTCTGCAGGTGAGAACTTTTTTAAAGTTGTCGGAAACAAGGGTGTACTGTGCCTATGATAGCACTAAATCTGTACAGTTTACCCTCTGTGTTAACCTCTAGTGAATGCTTACAAGTGGCATGGAAAGCAGGGAAGCTAGGGCCTCTGTAGCCTGGGTTTAATTCCACAACTTGGATTGTCATGGGTAGAGTTGGCATCTTTCTCTTGCTTCAAGGGTTTTCTCTGGTTTTCCTCCCATTTCAAAAATAGACCTAAATTGCATCAAAATACTTTTAAAATCACAAGCCTCTGGCTTACAAGACCTGGTAATGGCTCCCTGTACCTTGATGCAAAATAAACCAGTTGCCTTTTGTTACTTAGCCAAGAGCCAGTGTCAAATGAAAAATTAGCTGGTTGCATATAAAGCGAGATGTCCAGAACTAGAGGTTTGACCATAACACATTTTACAGAAAACTGGATTTACAACTCGGTCTGCTGTACAAAAAAAACACTAACCAAATTAGAAAACACTAATTTATTGTCAATATAAAATATCACACTGTACAAAATAGTACAAATTTACATGGTCTAAAAAAATAACTTTATTTTAAAATATCTTAAATTCAACATCCTAACTAAGAACAGTTGCAATATTCTCTATTCATGGAATCTCGAGGATAAAGTCTCAATATCAAATTGATTTTAAAGATACTCAATATATAGAAGTTTTTATAGTAAAGATAGATACTTATTTAACCTTTCAGGAGAATTAAGGTGTTACATGTAATAAAAATAAGAAATCCCAATAATGGTTTTACTGTAATCCATTCAATCTGAATGAAATTTCACTAAACTACGCAATGGTCTACTCTTTTAAAGTATGCTTGTTTTTGTCATGACAAAAGTAGCTAGTTAAAATGGAAAGAAAAGTCTCACCACCAGTGCAACTGATTAGGTTTGGAGACAAAGTTTTGAATAGTTTACTGTGTTCCAATTATGTACTCCATGAATCCATAGTTAATAGAGGAGAATAACAAAGGCACTGCAATTTAGGTTGGAAGGGGGTAAAACAAAAGATTGTGCAGTCATAGCTCATTAGCGTCCAATGAACACCTGAACACATGTTTCTATTGGCTGATTAACACTCCAATATCTATTGTTTTGTGCATGGTGACAGTTGCAAAAAAGCAAAGACCTATAACAAAGGTCACTTGGTTTCCTAACCACTCTCCTCTATTAACTGTGATGAATTATATACTAAATTAGTTACTTCTCACAACCTCAAAGTGGAACTTCATTATAAGCAGCACCTGAAACTTAACCATTATATCATATATATATTTTTAATTAGTCAATTTCTATAAAAAATATAAAAGTATAAAGCAAACTATCCTGGCTTTGGTCATGTGTCCATTTCATAGATTAGTTCCATTGCTCTAATAGTCTTTAATCACCCTTTGGATGTTTTCATTCCCAGTTCATAGTACCGATTGTAATGCAGATTATCAAGTGCCACTTAGTGAGACTTGCAACAACAAAGCCATAACATTTCTCTTAAAACACAAGTCCATAAGTAGTTTACTGGGGTCATTTCAATAAAACCCACATATTTTAGGCCATAGAAGTGTTGTCCAGCATTCAAACAATGGCTGCCTTGTAAAGTACCCATGTAAAAGTTTTATAGAATTGGCCCCTGGTCTAATGTTTGGCACATTTGCTCAACTTTAACTTGTTTAACAGTGATGGTACAAAACATTTCTAACAAGTCAACATAACAATGAACAGTTGTTTTAAACTTTAAACCAATGGAACTTGCAAACATTTGCAATTCATTTATAACATTGTTTCAAATAATTAACTACTCGACACATTAGCTGCAGTACAGCTCAATAGATGTTAAAGAACCCAAACCAGGTACTGTTGATATAGGTACACAAACATTTTAGTTTGTAGTAAACTTTTTGGGTCAATTTTTTTTAATGAAGTCTCAATCTTAGATGCAGTCTATCTATTGTTTTGAACACAGCTGCAGGTATTTCATTAGTAGCCAGCTAATGCTAGAGTTCTGGCATCTACTTGTTCCCATACTCCTTATTAGACTATTGACATACAGCCACCTACTTTTGATTCACAGCTGCTTACTCAAATGTACTGAAGGCCCAACTCTGTGCAATAGAGGTTGATTTGTGGTTGTTGTAACTGCATAAAAGTGCATTACAAATCAGAGATGATCACATTATTTGAAGAACATGCTATGTTAAAATGGAAAGCATATTGCACTGGTCATTTGATTCTTGCATTCCAGGAATCTCCTCTGAATGATCTTTTAATACAAAGTTGGCCTGCACAGGAACTCAGAAAGGAACATATGCCTGAAATGACATTGTGGAGAGATGAATCAAAATTAATGGCCATTTTGTTCTAAATTTGACCTTCTTTATACCCACTTTAAGTAGTTATCAAACCCTCAAACAGCAACAGCTTTGTTTGTTCTCAAGGAATGTACTTTTAACTGCATGGCTTAAATATTAGCCACCACAAACATTTTGGATTTTCATATTGTAATTATTAAATTAAAGTTTCACTTTGCCTTCATACTCTTGGTTGAGTATGAACAAATGTTTGATTAATAAAGGACAACAAAATTAGGGGTCATGTAAATATGAACGACGCTGTTACTCATATTTTTTGCAAAACCAAGGTAGACTAAGGTTGCATTTGATAGACTGTATTCTGGAATGAGATTACACATAATTATCACCACAAAACTCAATTATAATTTTATTGGGATTTTTAGACATTTAAATACTAAATGTAACTTGATTATCATGTCAGCAAGTGTTTGTATAGCTTACACTGCAAAATGTGCCTGAACCTGTCATTTTCAGATACTACTGACCTTATTCATAAAGGTATCATATTTGGGACAACTACATGTAGTCTTACTCTGATACCATTGTTTACTAGACTTCTTCCCACATGGGCATGATATGAATAATATACATAACATCTATTTTATTCTGGAATACAGTCTACTGAATGCACCCTTGACTTAGGATAACACCAAGTAGAAGTTATTTTTCAACTGATACAATTGAAGGGTGTAAGTGAATCGAAGGGTGTAAGTGAATCTTGATCACATAGTAAATTCTCCCTTAAAACAAAAAATTGAAGCAAAATTTCGAATCTGATCAAGAGACACTAGTTGAAACTTCTACTACAACATACTGAGCATTTACAGTGTATGTGTATACTTCTCATATTAAAGTTAACAACTTCAAAATAATAAAGTTTAATGTCTGTATCAAGGGTCATTTAGACTTGCAGTTAATTGATCTGGCACACAAATGCATGTAAATGGTGTTAATTTCTTAGTAGCTATAAAAAGCTGAACTGTCATAAATAAATCTGGCATGGTAATGACGGTTACAGCAACAGGAAATTAACTTCCAAAGCTATACTTCAACATTGACCTCTGGGATTGAATAAATTATTGTTATCTAAATCTTTATTGTAAAACTAAAATTCCCTAAAATAATATTACTAAAAACAAAACCTACTGACACTTTACACTCATGTCAGTACAGTCTTCACGTTTCTTCATCAATGTAATTATTAGTTTGTCATTACTTTTTTCTTTCTTTTGATACACATAGGTTACAGTTACTTTGCTTCATCAAATCGTTATATAGAATTTATTTTAAGATTATGCTACTTTGACCCCCTGCATAAATGGCATCCAATTTGAATAACCCTTGTTTAATATAGTCTTGCATTCATGTGAAAACACTTGTGGCAACGTGAACACAAGGCTGAAGGCTCCAATGCAATATCTATTTTACGTGGATGCTATTTATGCAGTGGGTTTTAACTATGTATCACTCCTCGACTTCTCACTCTTGTTTAAATGTATAATTAGTATAATATTAATTCAAAATTGCCCTTTTCAGACAATAACATAGTTAAAACTAGTCATACTTAGTATGGTCATGCAAAACAATTGCACAGGAATATTTTGTAAAGAGGAAAATTAGGATAACCAGGCTTAAAGGGTTGCAATATACTGACAGTTATGGCAGGACTCCAAATTGCAACCGATAAGGTCGCAAATCACCAATGCAACTGAAACATTGTTTGGAAACTAAAACTTAATAATAATAATGCCAACTTGGCTAGTTAACATTTACTAGCTTGCTGCTGACTATTTTATTTGGCAACTAAGAATTAGTTTTGAATTTTGAGGTCTGGATGAATTCATTACTGAAAAAAGGTAAAGTATGTAAGCATTTTAATCCAAGCTTGAAAAGAACTGCCTAGCCACATACAATAGGCTGCAACAATGAGCAGATTGCCACATACACATGTACAATTTTGCTGGAACATACTTGTCTGAGATGTTCACAGCCAAATTATTTAAGGAACTGTTGTTGGCCAAATTATATAAGGAACTGTTGTTGGCCATTTTTACTATTTTGAAAACAGAGAAAACACACCCAGCCAATAGGGAAACAAAATACCTTTGAATCACGAATCTGAATACTTCCCTACATACAAATTTCTTTGAAATCAAACCTATTAACTCTAAATTGTTTTATCAAAACTAAATTAAAACTTCAAAAGTTACCCAATGAGAAATATATTAATTTGCCGTTTTTTTATTGAATGTATAAGTATGAACTAATTAAATTACAAGAAAGAAGAATATTTGCTGTTCATGCTATCATTCTTAGCCACAGCATTACTTAAAGTACATAAGAGCCAAATTTTGTTATCATTAAGTAATGGTTCGTATAAGAACTGGAGCAAGATCTATTGTTCCACAGCAATGAATGTGATTTCATTAATCCCAAATAGAAAATGGTTCAATTATATACTAAAGATATCTCTTGACTTAAGTGGTATTAATGTTCTCAAATTAAAATGCATGAAATCGCTCGTTGTGTATATGTTTTTGATTCCAAAACAAATTCAACCAATAGAAAGACACTAAAACAATAGCAGAGATATTATAATATAGGGTTTATTTCTGTTTAACCAATGAGATATCAAGTTTCAACAATAGAAAAATTAACACCTTTGTGCATTCCTGGCTGTGTTGAGTGCTCCTGTTCTTTCACGAACCATTACTTAATGACCCTGTGTCTGAGCCCATGGTGCTTTGCACGCGCAAATCATTTTCATAGGCTACGAAAATCAGAAAGATAGTTGTTGTTATTATGTGACTCTCGAATCTTTCGAAATCCATCTCTAGTTTGGGCCATCGTGTAATTATTTATAGATATAACTTTTGTATAAATACCTTTTAAAATGAAACTTTAGTCCAGTATTTCTTCGAATCCCGGTCTAGAGTGGCAAGTAGAGAGGAATGCCGAAGAAGGAACAGACAGCGAGGCGACTCGACAAATAATCCTTCAGCAGTCCACATTTTACTTTCTCTAGGTCTACAAGAGAACACTTGTGGTTCAAAAGGACTACTACGTGAGTTTCCCGGGGATTTGCTGCACTAAGGGACCAGCAGGCTTAGTTGGAAATACAAAGCAACCACTTCTGGCATTAAGATCATTCGTAATTATAATTTTGCACGGCTCAGCTCCACTGAGGTGTTACAACTTATCTGTATCTGTTTTGGATTTTTATTAGCAGAGAAAGCAGAGAAACCTTTTTTTTCATCCTCCAGTACGTCCAGAAAGTCTTGCTACGAAAACTGCGACCACGACTCCAATCTGCTGAGTTGAGCTGTTACTTCGCTGTGAGTTTTACTCGAGTGTGAGTACTAAATTTCATTTTGCACTGAAAATATATCATTCGGAAGGAAAGTAGAGATCTTCAAATACAACTAAGCAATACTGGAGACATGAAAACAAGGTAGCAAGAGTATGTGTTTGCTTGTAGAGTTGTGAAAAGTTGCACTCGTAAACTGAATTAGAATCTAAAGGCAGTACAACTGGCTTCCTGCCGAGTACTGTTAAAATCATAATATTATTTGAAGCATCCGGGGGAAATTCATGGACTCAATTGAGTTTTTAATCCGGTAGAAATTACGAAATTCGTTATCCAAACTGTATGTCTACTTCTTTTATGAAACTTAAACAGTTGAGAGCATTTTAGTTCAACTAAAAGCTGGCCTTTAATTTATGCAGCCATTGATAAACAAACTAATCATAACATTGGCACAAAGCACCATGGGCTCGGACACAGGGTCTTTCAAATAGTTACTTCTGACATCAACTAAGTAGTTGAATAGTAAAATAGTTCTTAATAAAAATGATTAATTATTGAGTGTTGCATATGACTTAAAGTGCATATGAATCAAAAATTAAGTTGATCCCATTATGATCTAATTTTATTATGCTTTTTAAATGAAGAAATGAGACTTTCCTTTTGTCAACATATCGTCTCGTTTCAGAGATATTCAGGTTTTCGTAACCTGGAGACAAATCACAAAATGAAGAATCTGCAACTATTGGATAAAAACTACTGAAACTTTGCACACGAAAGTATGGCACTATGGAAAGTACACATCATTGTGCAAACTATTATGTTGCCATGGAAACATTCATGGCCCCATGCACCTTTCAATTTCTTTCCTTGTTATAAGAAAATTAGTTGCATAAACTACTCAAATACAATGCATACACTGTTCCAAATGAGGTATCTCATTTACCTATTACAAAAACCTGAATATCTCCGAAACGAGATGAGGTGTTGACAAACGGAAAATGTCATTATTCCTCATTGAGCATTTTTAAATTAAGGGGTGACAAATGGTAAATCAGAGACTGTGCGAGACACCAAGACTTACATTTTCAAAATCAGAGCGGCCCGAGACTAAAGCGATTTGAAAATCTGAGCCCAAGCCTGTCCATTTTCAAAATCCAAGCCCAAGACTTTGTTGTTGTTGTAGTTATTATGATGAAACACTCAGTACCTTGCATCACGCCAGGTGAGAAATTCACCATTCAACCAATTAGCAGACTGTTGTTCGCATACCTTATGCAACACATTACAGAGGCTGCCAAAAAAAAAAAACTAATAAAAAGCTAATAAAAAGAGTACAAAAACTATTTAGTTGATGTAGAATCAATTATAATGATGAAATATTTGAAGACAAAACATTTCTTCTTTGTTTATATGCATATGAAAAACTTTCTTTTTGGGGAGGGGGGGGGGGGGGGGGGGGGAGCTGTTAATTTTTGTTCTTTGAAGTTCAAGAAATCAAAAACCCTTGAAGCACTGGTTTCACCTCTATAACATCCAACTATCTTCATGATATTAATAATAAAATCTTTACTAATACGTTTATTAAAAACCCACTAACTAAAGTTTACTTGTTGCAATATTATTTGACTATTACTGCAAAGGATCAGCAATACTTCAAAAAAGCATAAAAGTCACTTTGTAAAATTTCCAATAATCACCCATTCTTGTGGAACCGGTGGCAGAAAGTAATTTAAGATTGTGTCAAGTATTATTTTTCCTACATTCTAAATAAAGGATCTTAAAGGACACCACAACTGTTGGAACAAATTGCCAATAAATTGTTGGCAATACACTGTAGTCTCACCTTGAAATGACATTTCACAGCTGCCTCTATTGAGGCCCTTTTTTTTTGGGGGGGGGGGGGGGGGGGGGGCTGGGATGCATGTCCCCTGTCCCAGTTTTAAAACTAGTTGTGTCACAGGCTCGGAAAGTGGGCATGTCGCTGTTGGAATTTTGTCTATTGTTTCCTTATTTCTCTGTCGCTCTTGCAAGTTCAGACATTCGTCGTTATTTCATGTCCTTTATGTCACTGTTTCAATGCGGTGTCACTTACCCTAAAAGGGCCTCTATTGTCAGACAATGGCTCTTTTGTTATGTAACAATAGGGACTGCCATGAAATGTCACAATCAGATCCAAGATGGCAGTGCTCACAAAATTCAAAGCCCAAAATGGCTTGGACTCATTTCCATTTTTTTCATAAACTAAATTTTCCAATTTTCCAGTTGAGACTATAATATTAGTAATTGCCAATATTTAAACAGTGATTTCATTCCAACAGTCGCAGTTTCCTTTAGCTTAAATTTGCTTTAATGCAACAGGATATCAAACCTTGTATTGTTACTTTGTATTTTCGAGTTCACTAGACATGAATAAGTACCATCTGGTTATTGTGTAGTTGCTCCAGTGAATGTTGTGGATTTGTTTAACATTTCTTTGTACTACTTGGTGGAGTTAGAGGTGTGAAGTAAGAAATGACTGTGGGGTTGACCCGACTGGGAGCGACACATGGAGGGTAGTCATCTTTTCGTACTTGTGCCATATCCTGGAAAACAGTGCAAACATCAGGGTTAACATATAAATTGAAGGGCGGAGTGCAACAAGGGCATACATGACTTTAAATTGTTTTCTAAGGGAGAATTTAGAACAGGAGTCACTGACGCCCATTTTGCACACAGCCCTTCAATTTAGTGCATTCATGTATACAGGCAGTGACAAAAGGAAACTCAACTAATAAAGGGGTTTTAAGGACTGGGTAAACATTCGTGAATTTCAGTTTTTCCCAAAAGGTTTCCTCATTTGCCTTGCAAAAAGTTTCCCTATTTGCTCATCAAAGCAACAACATTTGCACAGCAATGTTTCATCATTTGCCGAAGCCTTAAACAGGAAGTTCCATTTTAAAAGGGCCATGGTCAGGCCACTGACACCTTCAGTTGTCACTCAGCCTTTGTCAAGTGAACATCTCTGGGATGCTCCGCTCGACTGCTTCCCTACTTATTGCACGAAATTCAAATCAAACACAAATGTTAAACTTTATAGTGAGGCCTAAAAGAAAAAGTGTTTGTATAGCTAGGTTTTCATACCACTCACCAGCATGGCCAGGTCATTGATGTGTGTCTGAATATTATGGGCATCCTCAGGTTTTACCTGTCAAAAAAAATGTGATGTAGTCCAAAGTTTTCATACATGAACACAGTTTTGACTTAAACTAGACTTATTGGCCAAGATGGGTGTGACCATTTTAATGTCATCCAAATTAAGCTGATAATTAAAGGACATGTTTGATTGGTGGCTCAGGGATATAGATAATAGCTGGGAGCTATGGAAAATACCCGGCTGTCAGCTTGGTTTTCCCAGCTGAAAATCCTCTTAATTAAGGTCTTTAAAACAGATATATCTTACATGTTTAACCGCCTTTCAAGAGCAAAATCCCCTCTGTAAAAAAAATAACTACATCCCTGTGGCTGTTCATTGGCTACAAACATTTAAAGACTCCTCCCTCAATGCTCAATTGAACTGATACACAATATTTTCATTGAAGACGGTCTTACTACATGTAGCAGCTCTACGTTAGTCATTTGTGCATATTAGCTTTGATTTTAACCATTCCCCATGTGCATGAGGTTCGTCAGTTCATATAAAAATTGCTGAAAATAACTGTCCGGCCCGAACTGTGAATATAAGGCCTCTCACTAGCCTGAATTTCAGCCGTCTCCTCCGGTTCGTTCCTCCCAAGAGACACGTCTGAATCCAATAGCCGATAATGCCGTCCAGTGACGTCACTACCAGAAAACCTGGTAGTGATCTTTGATTGATTCATATTCTATAATTTTGCATAATTATCATAATTAACTCATCTGAGAAAACAGCAGGACTAATTTTTCACTTTGGACTCGCGATTGTTGATCGTTTTGAGTTTCAGGAGTGATTGTCTTTGGCAAACATCTGGAAATGGATTGAAAGTGTCCTGCACAATAACCAGCCTACTGTCTTGTAAACATGTACATTTTATCCCATTGCGTCCGTGGGGTTGTTGATAATCGATTATTTGTTCACACTCGCAGTGGTTAAGAATGTTGCTACTCTCTTCAAGGAACTGTTCTTTCCCATAAAAGAGTCTTCGTATTTCTTTGAAAATTCTCCATTATCCTTTATGTTTTTCTACTTTTCTGTTGCATCATTTACATAGGTAATATCTCGTAGCTGTCTCGATTCGAACGGCAGATTGCGAGACAAAGATCAACGGAAAGACAAAGATCAACTGTACTTTGCCAAATATAATAGGATTTGTTGCTTCGAAAAGGTTTTCACAACATAAGAGGCACTTGAGAAGCAAATGGGATGGGGATATATATGTATATTATTTAGGTTACTAATAATTTAGTAAAATTCAGCTCTTTTTGCAAAAAAGGGAACTGAAAATCTATCGGACATTTGGCAAAATGATCGGTCATAGTTCGCAGTCTGGCAACGATCTGAATCGCTGGCAAATGCAATACCTGTTCAAAGACTTTGACGATGGGTTCTCCCCGTTCTCTTACTGTAGCTGCAAATGGCCTCATCCACTGAATACAAGGAAATAACTCATTCCATTTGTGTCCTGGAGACGAACAAATATCAGAGAATATTTCAACATCACAAATTATGTACAGTGTACGTTGTTGTTATCATTCTTCAAATATTTGCTTTGACATGCACATATGCTCACAGGGGGTGTATTTGCTGATATTTGTCATCTGGCAGAGAAAAATATTGGGTCACATGACTTATTCCACCAATCATGCATGAGGGAATATTCGATGGCTTACAAAATTTGATATCTTTCAAATACATACAAAGAACTTTAGAGTGCTTCTAGCCCTTCTTGACATTTTTCTACCTAATGTCTATGAACCTTTGAAGATTTTGAGTACTTCTGCAAATAAATTTTTGGTTTACAAAGAATACTCTATGTTCTACGTTTGTTTGAAATGGTGAAAAAAATTCCTTTCCTGACCCATGTTCACGTTAGAAAAAGCCTGGGTCAATTACCTCGTCGACATAATCTCATTAATTCGACTTTGCAATAATTTGAACAAATACTTAGCATTTTGTCTAAAATGACTTTTCTTTACTAACAACTCACAAACTGTGTATATTTTCTATAAATCGATGTTGTGATAGAAAGGCGCCATGGAGGATAATGCATTAATGAGATTACGTCGACCCAGGCTTTTTCTAACGCGGTCATGGGTCAGGAAAGGTCAATTTTTCACCATTTCAAACAAGCGTAGAACATAGAGTATTCTTTGTAAACCAAAAATTTATCCGCAGAAGTACTCAAAACCTTTCAAAGGTTCATAGGTAGAAAAATGTCAAGGGTTAGAAGCACTTTAATGCTCACAATGGTTATATAGACAAATATCCAATTTTCAACCAATCATCTAAGCCAGTGTTGAAGATTTAAAATATCAGTCACGCCATAAACCTACCAGTAATATCTTCTATGCTGATAGGCAGCATGTGATACAATGCAGATGCCGCTATAATGCTGTAGGAAAATTTAATGCTGCCAATGTCCAGGCTGCAAAGATCCAGAAGCTATAAAAGAGAAAGCCATAAATAAGTTTGCAAATAGTGTAACAGTTTCCATAGGTTTCCTTCTAATGACTAGGTACATAGAATATCTGCGAATATTCGCAGAGTACCAAACGAAATTTTGCACGATATTTCATAGAGTACAGCGAAACACTACCATAAACGAAAGCTAAATATTGAAATACATCTTGTTGTCTTTGAAAATGAGTTCAGCAAAAAATATTACCGAAAGGCTCTAGATATAATTTGCTGTGCAAAAATGTAAACAAAACACGAATTAGCAATTAGCGTGCGCTGTACTCGCATCTTGAAGTTCTTTAAACATTAAGTGGACTTCTTGCACGTTCTTGCAGTGTAGCTGCAAAAAGGCAGTTATCAACTCGTTAAACTTCTTGCGTGTTCTTGCAACTTCTGGCACCGCAAGAAGTTCTTGTGTGACTTCTTGTGCATGTAAATGTTTTAGCTGTATTGTATGCTCGCGATGTTTGTTCGCGAACACCTTGCATTCGCGAAGAATTCGCGAACACTGCACACGATCTGGTATTTTTGCAATAAATTCATGTAGCTAAGGATAAAAGCATTAGTATATACCACACAAGTTGAGGTGAATATTCTTAATTGCTATTCACCTCTGAGCAAAGCAGCATCACCTCGTGCAAGTTTTTGTCCATTTCACAGAAAATAATATAGCTATTTGGTGCTGGCTATTCACTTGTGTGGTAATATACTAAAACAATTATTCACCTCAGTGTCTGTGAATAGTCCATCACTATTCGCCTCCACTGAAGTGAATAATTGTTCATTAAGCTAAGGATTTCTGGATCAATCACGGTTTCTGGGAATCCATCCACCCAACCCTCCCTCCCTGCCTTGGGTATACATGTGCAATTGAAGGGCTGTGTGCAACAAGGACTCGTAACTCCTGATCACATTCTACATTCTCCCTAAGAAAATGAAGAATTTGAAGGAGAATTTAGAATGTGATCAGGAGTCACTTAAGCCCTTGTTGTACACAACTTTATCGGGCACAAGATTTTTTGAACCCTGACGGGTGGGATGAATAAAAAAAATACATTCTAAGAAAACAATACTTTTTTTTGGGGGGGGGGGGGTGATCTTGGAAGTCCCTAGTGGGGGAAGCAATTTACATGTACGTGTAGAAAAATATTGAGGGGAGGGGGATCTAAACATTTCCTAGATTCTTGAAAGAGATGATACTTGAAATTCAAGTGCCAAAGGGGGTTCTCCAAAACAAAAATTGTCTTTATATTTTTTCTCATTCATCCCACCCCATTAGAGCTAAAAAAATATTGCGCCCGAGAAGTTGTCATTTAATCAGGCCACAATTTTGACTACTTGCAAGTAAAACTCATGGAAGAAACAGACTTTTTTTTCGAGCCCTGCCCTGCATCCCTGCCATAACCCTAATATTTACCTGAGCTACTTTAACAAAGTCCTGCTGAGAGTACTTTGGGATGACAAAATTAAACTTGCTGCTTCCACAGAGGTTCTCACAGGGATTCTGAGCCAACCAGTATAGTTGGAGGTAAATATTAAGCCAAGCATTCGTTGTAACAGGTGATAGATTCCACTTCAAGTCTTTCAACAGAAGAAGTTCCTGCTGTATGATTTCATCTTCAGTGCAGGCGCCATCCGTTACATATGCAAATTCTGACAGTTTAGGTGGGTAGATTTCCTGAACAAGAAACTACAGTGTTATGAATAAGATTCAGGTCTCAAACTTTAAGTGCAAGTAGCATCATAATACAACATCAACTCATTTTGCCCAAAAATCTATTTCCAATTTATTTCAGTTATCAAGTTTTTTTTGAGAGGCAATTAAACTAGAATAAAAGCTACTCGAATTGCAGGACTGTTTCATCTTGTGATGTCACAACGGAACCCTACAGGATTTCATTGTAGTAGTTTTCTCTTGGGTGGGTGTTGATTCATCTTATGACATCACAGGATCCACGAAATGTAACAAATTAGGGATTAAATACCAGATATTTAAAAAATCGAAAGATTAATAACTTTTTAGGGAGAAACAAACACAACGGTATAATTTGTATTTTTTTTATCATGATTATACTTGCACTTTAACTTCTAAATTCACTACAAATGTTTGCAAGTAGGATTATTCCACTTGCAAAAATCAGGATACTGGCAAAATGAAATATTTATAACTGTATACATCCACAGTATACAGTCATGTATCTTGCAAATATGCCACATCTGTTCAAAGTTTTCAGACTCCAATCGTACTGTAAAGGAAGATACTCACAGAAATTTGCTAGTGGAAAATGTTCACTCAAATGAATAAATTTGCTAGCATTTTGCAAGCATTAATTTCAAGCCCTGAAGACTGGATGTATTTTACAAGAAAACTGAAAACTCTCTAACATGCAAACAAGACTGGGCTATAGCTACATGTACTTTGTTGTCAGGAAAATACATTAATCTTTTAATATCTTATTAATTAACATGCCCAACATCAGACAAATTACAACACCATGCACTACACTTCATCAAACATTGTATTTTCTTGATCCATTCTGAACTTGTCCTTCAGCATTTTATTTAAGCTACACTGTACTGATGGCCGAAACAGCTGCTACATAATGCTACTATTGCTTTGGCAATTTTTTACTATCTAGATAAAAAGTTCATTCCCAACTGTCAGTTATGGCCTTGGGGTTCCTAGTGGCTTTTGTATCATTTCTCAGTGCTTCCACCATCAAGTCTGCTTAAAATTAGTTTGTATTTTGTAACTAAACAAAGAATGATATTGACACAAGCTCCTCCCTACTGAATATAACTTTATCTTGTCAATGCAAACTTTTTTTATTACAATAACTGTACCTCCAGTTTTGAAGCAATGAATACTGCTGTAGTGCCAACTAGTTGAAGTCTTTGCTTGGGAATGTCTTTCTTGACTGATAAATATCTATCTACAAAGTCCACAGCCAGAAAGTATGTCTCCCTGTGGAGCCTATACACTTCACAAACCTGGGGGGGGAAAACCAAGACAAATAAGAAAAAGGTCTGATTGAAGGAAAGCTCTTGGATAACAGAAACATGCACTTCTCAGATGGCATTTAATTCCTTATTTCAGGTAAAATCACAAATGGATTATCATGTAAAAAAAAAAATGGGAGAAATATTTGGGAGTCATGTCAAAAGGCATGGTCAGAAAAGGGCGAGCATGTTTATATCATAATCCAGTGAGTGACACGAGATGCTAAATTTAATTGGGACTTCATGTGAGAGTGAAGGGAGTCACTTTCCATGGGGAGGCCATTGGGCCCCCTGCTCCTATTGGACCCTCTGGCAACAACCAATTACCATAGACTATATTGCTACCCTGCCGTCACAATGCACTCTGGGATGGATATCTCAGTTTTCCATTGTTCTTGTTGGGTGGCCATCTTGGATTTAACAATGGAAACAGAGATATCCATCCCAGAATGCACTGCAATGATAGGGTGCAATATAGTCTGCAGATCCCAGATACTACAGCCTCATTTAATCGAAGGGCTGTGTGCAAAAAGGGTGTAAGTGAAAATTACATGTACAACTTTCTCACCTCAATTAACCAGTCCAGTAAGATTGTCCTCATTCTCGGTTGTAGATTTGAATGTCTTCTCAAGTATAAATGGTCTCGGGTGTATTTTCTGTCCTTTTCCAACATGAATGACCACAGTTCCCACGAGTCAGTCCAGCTGAGCTCTGGGAGAGGCGTTTGTTTCCGTACCACAGGCAAAAAGAAATTAGAAAATGTAAAACTTGACGAAGGTTTGCTATTGATCAATAACTCAGCTGGAATATTCTCTTCTGAAGTAATTTCCTGCAGAACTCGTTGCTGACTGTGCCGAGCAGTTTCTATTTTATTAAAAGCACTGATGCTCCCCTCTGTCTTGCATAAAGCTTGATTCGTCATTTTGGCGTTCTGCAGCAAGGGAAAAACAAAAATAATTATATACTCTGTGCCACTGAAATATATTGTCAGGTTTTATTGCCATTTACATTCAAGTGCAACCCTGGAAGTTTGAGGTCTCGTTTAGAAAATTGCATTTAGCCGACCATCAATCAAATGCAGAGTCTGCTTGTCTCAAAGGGGTACCACCTACATTTAATTAAGTCTAGGGGGTAATGGTTTGTTTGACGGTCAGTTACGTGCAATTTTCCAAACGAGATTTGAAACTTTTACTCGCACTTCAACGAAAATGATAATAACAGATGTCAAGGGTGGAAATTTATTTGAGTAGTATTTTGGGAAATAGTGGAAGATCAGAAGAGCATTTGATTGGCAGAATTCACTCATATCATCTGGCAGCTATGTTGAATCACAGAAGAATAAAAACCTTTGTTTCCCCCAACTAAACTCATTCTGAAACTGCTTAGTGCAAGGCTACAGATAGAAAATCTACATAACTTGTACTGTTTCTAGTCAACATGGCCACCACATGATAAGAGCAAATTACTGGAGTTGAGAAGATAAATAGAATTTGGACTGGAATCATGCATGCACAAATTATCAAAATCATTACAAAGCAGAAATGCTAAAAAATATTTGCAAAGGTTCAGAACTATAAGTTATGTTAACAATGCCTGTATTTTTTTATGAATGGTTACATTATTTTATTACCCCATATTGGTCATTTTCTCTGACAACAAAATGTATTCCGTGCATCCTGTTTTGTAAGTTTTCTTAAGTTTATTTTTAGAAACTAAATACTATTAACAAATCACATGACTGCCTTATGATAACATCAAAACTACTGAAGCATGTTAACATCTTACAAGAAAGCTAAAGATTCTTGTAACATGCAATAACTATCACTACATGCAGTTTGCTGTTCTAAATCAATAAGAAACTGATTGACAGGAATGTAAGATCTTCCATCAGATTATTGTACCTGCAAAAATACATGGTTATTAGATCAAGGGCAGCTTAACTATCCCCATGCACACAAATGTTTATTTAGAATTATATGCAAAACTTTAAAAAAAATACTTTCCAAAGGTTTTTTCAACCTCAGTGACCCTTGACAGTTTTGTGGGAAAAATCACTCGATCATGTAATTAGGTTACTTTGAATCAAACTAATCAACACCAATCCTGACAGGCTGCTTGGTTGTACTGAATTGGCAAAAAAAACCTGACTTCATTTATTTAAAGGCAGTGTCCATCAGTTAGCCATACCTGTTTGTAAACACTAGTTTCCACCTCAATATTGTAGATCTAAAACAACATTTTTGAAGATTGTTCGCCATCCAATAAAGCCTTAACCATGGGATCAGGAGTGCAATAATCTAAAATATGTCTCAGAATGGTCTAAAAATGACCCTAAAAATGGATTTTGATTGGCAACCCCTAAAAATACTAAATCGCCAATTTCAACCCCTAAACATGATTCTTCCTATATTCGGCTGGTAGGGATGCCCTACCATGTTCTGGCAGTGTAGAAATATTCATTATTGGAGTTTTATTGAATAACTAAATTGGTAAACTATTGTAATTTTTCTTCTGATTAAAATCCTTTCTTTCAAGAAAAGCTAGCATGCAAAGAAAGGACACCTTTGAAATGGATGGGGACTCTTAGCTTGGAAGGCAACTAATTAAACAGGTTTCCTATTTCAGCATTTAGCATTGAATAATTTATATTTAAAATAAAAACATTTTTAGTGTAAACATTTAGGGGTTTCTGTTCAAGGCATGTGACTTTCTAGGAAATCGATAGCTTTGCTAGAGGTACCACTTTATTTAAAGGAACTTGTGGTACAAACTAACAAAGTGAATTATATATTTTTTAAATACTGTAAACAGAGACAAACAAAATTAATATCAGTTACCAATATAAAACCAAGCAAGCAATCGAATGCTTAGAATTATCTGTGAAAGCTTGCAATCTTAGATTTGTGAAGTATAGTTTTCTGAAAGTTCATTGGGTTTTAATTCCACTTTAAAAGAAAAGGTAATTTAGGTTGTATGGCACCATAGTTGAATATGTTATTGTTATCTACAAGGCAAACAAAACCCCATTATAATCCCTCCCCTTAGTGTGATGTGCAAATTGAGTTATAAAATCTAACCACAATTTCCCATAAATCAAACTGAATCAGTCAAACTGACGCAGAAGCAATGCCAGACTTGCAACCCAAGGCGCTAATTTTATAGGTACTGAAAGATGAATTTCAGGTCGCAAAAATCTACAATTTAAAGGAATTGTGATGTCGTGTTATTTGGAAGAGAAAACAATACCCAAAACATGTGTCCAATTCCCAATGCAGCAGGCTCATGGATATATTATTCGCAAATAGAGTCATTGTGAAGTCCAAACTAAGACTTAGTCATTTTAACTTATGCCCGTTAATGGGTTTGAAAGATATGCCTCCAACTCCAAAAGCATACCATTGCATCGAAGGGATTCGAGTTTGGCATGGTATGCGAGAGCTGAGAGCATGTCAAAATCTAAATAAAATAAGCTCATGGAATAAATCACGAGCCAAAATAACACATTAGCAATCCCCTCCAGGTCTTATAAATTAATTTGAATTACGTTGGCTTATAATATTTTAAATTATATATTTGGTAACGATGGACTTCAAAGTGTGCATGGTGCCAGATGGGGTTTCGAAATGTCTTGAATAAATATTAATGAGGCGTTCAACAAATAATCTTCAAAAAAAAGAAACAGACCAGAAAACTAAATTCCATTCCTTGACATACATACTACGTGTTTATAAGAGTTATTTTATGAAGTAAGAGTATTATTTGCAGCACTGAATTGGATCGAGAAAAGGGTGGCTTTGAAAGCGGTAGCTTCAAAATGGCGGGAGTGAGGTTGATGGCGCGAAATATACCCGCCAAGTGAAAGCGAAGTTTACATAAAGGCGGCCTTCTACCTTGACTCGGAGAGAGCTCCTACTTCGTTTAGAAACCGCTTGAGTGGTGCCAGATTCTTTGCCCTGGAAAGGAGAAGTAATTTAGATGATACATCAATAAGTAATCGGAACCAATGTATTTTTCGTACCTTCCGCTTTCGTCGCTTGCCTTGCACGTCTCCAAGTCCAACACGAAATCGATCTCCGATGTTTTTTACGTCAAGGGCCCCACTGGAAAGCAAAAGCATAAAAGGTATTTCCTGAATAAGACTAGAAATAAACTTAAAGTACTTTCATTGAAGACTTCTAAGGCTAACATCAGAGATTTGAAGCGAATTTGGTGACAAGAGGTATGCCACAGAGCATGGCGCGCCAAATTGACAATCGAAATATACAAGGCCAGCTAAAAACAACCCCAAAACATACCTAGCGCTTGCCATTTACAATCAGAGCATCAATCAGATGATAACCAACTAAACTAAATTCTATTAAAGCTAATATGATCAAACTAAAATCACTACTGGAGAAGGATTCTTTGGTTTCGATCGCTCAAAGAATCAAAGTTTCTGATTCCTCGATGGTCCAGCCAAATGAATGGCTCCCTCGATTTGGCGCGGACAATTTATACGTTTCCACACGTGCCATGTATTTGAACGAAATTACCCGCCAAATTTCTTGCCAATCAGATTGCCTCTAGGGACTTTTCGCTGCGGAGGCTTGCGCATTGAGCCCTTCCGTTGTTTACCGTCCTTTTGAACTGGTCACGCTTCGAGCAACAAGAGTACAATTGGCACTGGATCAGCAAGGGATTAGAGAAGACGACCGAAATTACGTAACTTGGCTTCTAGGAAAGTGCTAGTTATTTCTGTGATGCTCCGCTTGAGTAACTGATCTTTGTGATACGTGTATTAAAGATAGAATGCGACCCCAGTTGAATGATTCATGATATGTGGAAGATCTGCCATTTTTCAAATTTATCTCGGCATGTAGTCGACTTACACTGGATTTATTAGGGACTGGTCATAAATTACCAGGGAGATGAGGATTTGACTTGACTGTAAATTACTGACAATATTGCATAAACCGTTTAGGCGAGGCTTATGTGGCCACAGGCAACCCAAGCTCTAATTTCGAGTTGTCGATGTGTGTAAATATTTATAAGCTTTGTATCGGAACTACTGTAACTGGGAAAATCGCGAATTTTACCACTATTGATAGGTCAAAATCAACTGATTCAGAAATAAACGCACCTTGGCTCTATGTGTTGTCCAGCTAAGCTATAGAATACCCGACCACTCACTTTGGATAACTCTGCCACCGCGATCCGCAGTCAGATCTATCAATATTCAACAATCGACTGCGGGACTGCTACTTATCCTTCTTAACTTTCTGCAAGTTCTTTCACCTTGATAAGAGTCCGGCCTCGGAACTTTGATACGCTGTGACAATCTTCTTTTATCTACTAAACTTGTGTTAGTGCTCTACTTGTAAAGCCGCAGGATTACATGTAATGCATTCAACTTTAGAGTAACGTTAAAATCAGTTTGATCTCAGAGAAATGCGTTAATGCACGTCGTCTCCTATCCGGGGGGGGAGGTACTCCCAGAAATTTAGGATAGGTTATCGAAACCCTGACCCTATTTAAGGGTGAAAAATGGTAAAATAGGTACCCTTTCCAAGGCTTTAAGTAATGGTCCGCGCAAGAGGTAGGCATATGTTATGCATGGAATGTAAAAAGGTGCTAATTGTGGTATTGTTTCAATCTTCCACCTCATTGGCTTAGACATTAAAATCTATCTAAACTTGAAGAAGAATATTATTTTTTCTCATTTTGTAAACAGATTTGAATTGCATCTAGTGAAAACTCTCATAACTTTCAATATGACGAACTTTCAATATGGGGAACATTTTTAAATTGAACTTTTCCTTGGTTATTATTTTGCACTCTTCTGATTGGACAAACTGTTTTCACACAAAAGAACTGAACCTTTAAAATGCATTTTAGTGGATTTAATTTCAGAAATTTATGATTTAAGGGTTGATGAGTTGTCAGTATGAAAAACAGAAAATACGAAAGTGGGGAAGCAAATTGCATCTGAACAATAGAATTGTGCCTACCTCTTGTGCGGACTGTTACTTAAACTAAAATATAAGACCCTATTTAAGAATGAATACTCAGTTTATTGAACCGATCGTTTTTATTTATCTCAGTCTGTGTAATGCTTTACCCATGGTACCCAGGGTACGGTCAATTGTACGGTAGCCGTCTCCGAATCTTGAGAAAATCAGTAGTGCCGGGCCTGCAGAATTTATCAGCAAAATTAAAATTCATTTGTAGACCCGGTATGTCCACATGCTTACTGGGTCGGATTGTGGAGCCTCCCCTTATATACGGCAATATATATACGTGATCAAGGAGGCGGCATTCTAATGTTAAAACATTTATCGAATCGCCGTCGATGAAAGGTAATTGCAGAAATCTCGGATAAGGACTTAAAATCGTAGGACTAGTGTCCCCAGTTAGTTGCAAAGCTAAATACATTTGACACTTAAATAAAGTAAGTTACTTACTTTACTTACATTAAGTTGTTTGTTCGTAATATCTATACTTACCTATCTATAAACTTCCTGAGCTTTCTTCTGAAGGCAATTCGTGGTTTAATTTCAGTCACTTGTGGTGATTTGCCTCAACTTGCGGTATTGCTGGTTTTCACTTGACGTCATAGCCGCCATGTTGGTGCCCTTAAACAATAGATCAGGCCTCGTTAGCTTATTTTGTTGGGGCACCAACATGGCCGCCATGTCCTTTGTCATTTGAATCTCTGGGGATTGAGTGAAAACCAGCAATAGGCGGCAATCTATTAAATCAGTCGTGTCAGAAAGGCTTGCAATTACAGGAAACGAACAATAGACGTTGCTGCTTATTTGCAAAAGAACAAGGAAAAGTTATCAATAGTACGTTGCAGGCCAGTCCTTAATTGAGGATATTGTTGGCTCTTGATTAGGTTTGGGCAAAATATATGTTGAATTGAATATGCATCACGAGTTGTAATGGTGCACGACAAATTTAGCTTTATTGATGCCTTTGTTCTTATCCCTTTAGAGTGGTTTTGCTTCTCAGCATCTAACAGTCAAAAGAAAACAAAAGTAGACAACGGAATTAGTGTCGTACGTATGACTCTATTATCCCAGTTTAATGTCTCGTCCTCGTCAATCATGAGAAGTTAACCAATCACAACGCATGCTTAGTAGAGAAACTTCGAGAATGAGAATAGAGCATCTCTGCGTAGTGTTATTTGTTTGATTCATCGAGAAACAAAATCACTGAATTCGAAGTTGCCGTTAAATAATTAAATTAAGACCCACCCGTCTGATACCACAACAAGCACGTAGCTTTTCTAACTTTTCTAGGTTGTCGTTCAAAGATTAAATAACGCGTGCTATCCACCACCGGGTAAATCCCTATCCAGTGGATAAGTATAAACCTAACACTCCCTGCGTTCCGTGTATCCATGCAGATATATACCTTCAAAGCCTGGATCAATTTATGTATATCTAGGATATCTCCAGATAAGTATTCCTCGTTCTTTAAAAAGTAGAAGAAAAGTCACTGTGTATCCACTTAATTTCAGGCATCTCTCTCTCAGCTCTCTCTCTCTCTCTCTCTCTCTCTCTCTGATTTTTATTATGTTTATTATATAATTATGAACTAAGATTAAACCAGTTCAATAGACAATAAAGTAAACTAAACATGTAGCAGCATCTGTCCCCCGGGGGGGGGGGGGGGGGGGGGGGTGCTTACATGAAAAATGGGTATGTATGTGAGGCCAAGAGGCTCAAACCCTGACCCTGTTTGACCCAATCCGAGCTCCAAGTTATGCAAGGGCGAAAGAAAAACGTGAGGTGAAGGAGAAACTGAGAAGAGAGAGACGGAAGAGACCTCCAGTCTTCCTCTTCATTCTTTCGCCTCGCTTTTTCTTTCGCCTCTTCCCCACTATCTGAGAGCCCCTAAGAACGGCTGTGGATGGGACAAGTAATTGTAATAAGTATTCAATTAATTTAAGCTTATTTGGACGTTAGTCTATATACTCTCTGTGTAAGACTCCAAATAAAAAAATGTCTATGTCTATGAAGCCCATACTACATGATTTTGTGGAATCATACCAACTAACCGAAACAAATAACTATGAACAAGTCAACAAACAAACAAAGATATCAGAATAAAGTTTGATGCCTACTCTTCAAACCGGAAAAGTAAAGTTAATTGGTACGTCGCAGTCCGAGCTAGCAGTTACTCGCGCGTCATGAAAACAAATCCACTTCAACACATAAATCTAACAACTGTAGTACTCTTCGGTGTAGCTTTCTGACCTGTTTACTTTCGTCGGTATCAGTTAAGTTCTAATCGACAATTCAACACAATTTTGATTTTTGTCGGATTGGGCGCTGGTTGCATGGTACGACAACAGAACAAGGTATTAATATACGGCTTTTCGGTTATAAGCTTAGCTGGTTGTTACCTGCAGCCCAGCTGGTTTTCAACTTCAACGTCGAGTGGCCGGCGGCACCGGCTTTCAGCAACCTGAGCCGGACCCGCGCGCTGTCGTTGCTAAAGCTTTTCAGGCAACACGGCTGCTAGCATAGCATAGAAGCCTTGCTAGCTATAGATCGAATTGAATTACAACGATATTGCCCTTCATATAGTATACGTTTCTAATTAAGTAATTTTGGAATCATGACGAATATTCAAAGTATTCTAAGGCTGAGCAGTTTTCCGCATTCTCACTAGGGGCTTGTTAAGGAAAAGGGCAATTATCAGACTGTAGGCATTACTTGGGCTTCAAAATACTCACACTGAGCTCTGAGCTAGCAAGCTATGTCAATACTGAGAGATTACACTAGCATAACAACCGGCTGCGCATGACGCGGTTTGCGCTACAGTTGGTGGTCAGAAGTTCCAAAATACACAACGCGCAATTGAGTGAAGCCTTTATAAAAACGTATTTTTAGTTTTCCAGTATTTCATTGCTGTTGCAAGAAAAATAATTGAGTGTGCCTGAATTCTAAGAGCATCCTGGCATATCTTACACTTTTCCGACTTCAGTAACGTCGTATACTAGTTATAACTATATCAGATCAATAATTGCCAGCCATGCGGCGCAACTGGAACTGGATGACCCATATGCATCCTGAGACCAAATCCCGGGGGGGGGGGGTGACTCCCATATAAAAGGGGTAGGGATGCTCGTCGGACATTTTCGATTTGACCCCTAAGAGGTACTAAAATGGGCGTGGTTCAAGCTTATTTTGACCCCTAAAAGATAATGAAAATGTAAATTGATAACAGCTTTTTTGTTCAATTGACACCCGACCCCTAAAAGGTACCGCTTTACATAGAAATGTCTGTGTTTGATGGTGGATACCCAAAGTGGTACCAAACTCCTGATTTTGACCTCTAAAAGGTACGACGAGCATCCATGTACCCCTCACATAAGGGAGTCCCCCCCCTCCCCCCCCCCCCCCCCCCCGGGACCAAATAACCTACTTGTGGTGTTGAAATGTGCACTGGTATTCAGTTGTCCGCGTAAAATATCTATTCCGAGGACCGAGAGGGAAAACCGTTTCCGAGGGCTATACACGAGGGAAACTGAATTTCCACCCAAGGAACAGATAATGTCCAAGAACAAATATCAGTTCATTGCAAAGCCCAATGTAAATTATTGTCTTTATAACCCTCAAATGTTTTTTTACGGGAACGCCTTGCGCGCTACGCTCACAGAGGATGTATTCACTGATAATTGTGGCCACGTGACGCGATTCCACATCATGCGCGCATAAGAGCAGTAACTAGCCGAGCGTTGCCAGATCCAAATCGTGAAATGTGCAACAATTCTCAGTCCGTCAATTCATGATTTATACTCATTTCTCTACGCACTGAATAAAACGGGGAGGAATCGAATATAGTGAATCCAAAATGAATCCGTTAAGGGGCCGTCGACATATTCGAAATGCCCCGCTTAACGCACAATGGACGTTTAGGGGGGGAGGGGGTAAGGGCATGGACGTTAGTGTGGGGCATTTAGAACAAACACTTTTTCATCAATAGAAGTACACTTTTTAATCAAACGTTTCTAGTCAGCTAGATCTACATTAGAGCGAAATTTCTGTTGAATTTCCTGGAAATTTCAACAAGGTCTTTTGATTAGAAGTATCATGAAATACCTCAAACCTCCAGGTAAATGAAACTCAGTTTTATAGTCGTGTCCGAATGGGTATTTTAGTCAAGAGCCTAAATGAGCTCGTACGGGAATTCGAGGTACTGACTGACTGTACAGTTGCAGCTATTAAAGCTTGTTTTATACTTTGTTTATAAGTGAATTCCCGTGTATTTCATTACTGTTTTTCCTGACCTAAAAAAACCATAAAACAATGGGAGGGGGGAGGGGGTCTGACCTTAACGTCCGTTGTGCGTTAAGCGGGGCATTTCGAATATGTCGACGGCCCCTAAGGTTTTGTCTAATCTTATCAAATGAATTCACAGTTTCGTTGCATTGTACTTTCTGACTGAATCAGCCTACAAACTGTTTGCTTGCTTGAGTCACACATCACTCCATGTCACTGATCTTGCTGCAGTACGCCTATATAGCATACCTCCCAGGTTCAACAAGGAACTTCATATCATCGATCATGCACTTCATCCAGAAACATGCGTGGATACGTAGCGGGTTTAACCTTATATAGAGCCGCCACACATCATCATTGTGTTTGAAAACGTACTGCATGACTTAATCCTTTAAACAACAACCAGCGGCCACCCACGCATAAACAGCTCATTACGTGGGCACTGTAATTATTGAGAAAGGCACTCATAATTCCTCAAGGCTAGGAGACATTCACTTTTCCACTTGATGTTGACGCTCATTTTTCAATGAACCTTTTGCAGGAATGCAATCACGTGGTTGTACTGGACAGCAAAAAAACCTGACTTCATTTATTTAAAGGCCTTTGTACCAGATTGAGTAGGAAAATTATTTTTTTGGTATGTAAAAGTATTGCCATATTGTCAAAACTCCGCAATTTCTTTTATCTTAATCTACTCCTCGATCTATTATGCACTCATATATACACTTCTAATCTATGGAATAATTACTTGGGGAAACATAGCCTCCTCCGCAGGCATCTCTATTTTTTGAAGAAATCAGATTATGGGCTCCCTCTTCTCTCCCGGAGTCACAGGTAACCCAATTCACGATTTTTAAAATCTGATTTCTTCGAAAATTAGAGATGCCTGCGGAGGAGGCTAGGGGAAACACATATCCTTCCATTGTATTTTGCAAAAGCGTGCCATATCCGCAAGGTCGCGGGTTCACACCACAGGCAGCCCAGGATGACTAATAGTAACAGTGTTTGTATGGGAAATTTTCCGTTCTCAATTTTCGACAGAAATATTCAATAAAAATCCATCAACCTTACCGTGTGTCTTGATGTGGTTGTCCTTTATGTCTGGACCGAGTTTAAGGGAATTCGGTCAAATTTTCCTCACCTTATTTCTGTCGAAAACGGAAAATTTCCCATACAAACACTGTTAATTTCCACACACCGTTACTATCAGTGATCCTGGGCTGCCTGTGTTCAATCCCTGGCCCATGCTCTAGAATCCGTCGGTACTTTTTGGCTGGAGCCAAAGTTTGTCCTTCCAGTACGAGCCATATCACGTGATTTTGAAAAAGGCCTATAAAATCAATTTTTAGTAACCGGAAGCAGCTGAGAATTGGCGGCAAAATATTTTCGCACCATGAGATTGTTGTTGCACATTGCTTCAGCTGCTTCCGGTTACTAATTAGCAAATTTCCTCTGGTTTTCCGTGGTGTGGACTTTTATTTACCACGGTTTACGTCATCACATAGTCAAAATTTGTTGTGTTTTGACCATGTGATGACGTAAATCGTGGTAAATAAAAGTCCACACCACGGAAAACCAGAGGAAATTTGTTTTTTACAACATATTAGAAAACGTACAAGGAAGTTTCGTGACAAAGCGTGACAGCTTTGAAAGAGCCAGCATTGTCTTAACCGTCAGCACCGTTGTCTGGACTCTCGTTTACCACCGCACATCGACCAATCAGATCTCGCGATTACCGGCAATTGTGGTAAAAATGTGCATAACTATGCATAACTCGCGCGGTCACAACACGAAAACTGAAGAGGCCGGTAGGTCCTCTGGAATGTTGAAGTTGAAATACTAGCAGGAGGTGTGAAACGTGTTGAGCATGATTGTTTAGTTGAAAAATGTTGCTAATCCGTCCTCATTTATCCTTTATTTTTCTTTATAGTACAACCAGCCAGGCGAATAGCAAATTAACGGCGTTGTTTCACTGAACATTCGTTCAGTGCATTTCACAATCTCCCCGGGCGCTTCAATTTCAACATTTCAGAGGCTCTACCGGCCTCGTTGACATGCTAGGACTTATGCATAGGGTCTATTAGACATTACCCTGGTTCCAGAGGCCACAGTGACCAACGTAACCGAGTGGACCTGGGGTTGATAACCAGGGTAATTAGACATAGACTATATCGCAACTCCGCCGTCGCAGTGCACTCTGGGATGGATATCTCGGTTTTCCATTGTTGTTGTTGGGCGGCCATCTTGGAACTGAGATATTCATCCCAGAGTGCACTGCGACGGCGGGTTTGCGATAGTCTATATTATCATTGTCTATCATCGCACACCGCGCGCTACAACATTCCCTCTTACTTTATATGCTCTCTGGTATTAATCAATAATGGCTTAACCATATATTATTATTTTGTTTTCCTTCTTTTTCTTGTTTCCGTTCAATTCAGTGTCGGTAAGTTGGTTGGGCCATTGACAGAAAATAGCTGGAAAACATTTTTCAAGATTATGAGCTAGAACCTTGACAAAAATATGTGAAACTAGTACATCAATAGAACTTCACGTGATAAAGAACCTTAGCTAGTATTTTTGAATGTTGGGTGATCACGTGACCTGTTAACATTCCGAATATCAAAGATGGAAACTCGTTCTAAAATGTGGATGTTCAGTACATTTTGACTACGAACTTCTATAAACACACGCTTAGAGAACTTGAATATCGTTTAGTATTTAGGGGATATTCAGCAAAACAGGTTACGTATATATCGCATTGTAACGTCACTGAACTTCCACATGCTTTTTTATCCACAGGAAGCCGAGGCTTGATTTGTGTGGTCAAACTTATAAGGCTTTGTATAGGAATATGCGATTTGTGAAATATCTCTGTAAATACTTCAATAAAGTAAATTTATGAACTTGCCTGGAGAGAAAACGTGATTTCATTCCACCCGGATCACGCAGGAGAACACAAAATGATTGATTATAGAACGTCAATATCCATTTTGCTACTTTACTTTTATTTTAATTCTCGAGATAAAAGGAAAACATATTGACATACGTCTGTATTGGTTGTCAGGAAATATATCCTCAATTTGGATGTTCTTATCAAAGGTGTGTACGATGTACAATAAATATGTTCTTCAATGTTCAATATTTATTACCGCATATTAATATCACATGCATGTATTCTCAGTAAAGGCAATGTTTACTTTATTTCAATGAAAATATCCTCTTATTCAAGTGCGCACAGTGTCCTAATTGTGTGCACTGTTCTTCTTTTAAAATAACACGTCTTTTATTTTACTTTTTACAGTTAAAATGTTTACTCTTTCAATTTTAGTAGCAGTTTAAATTGTGCTCAAATTATGTGCCGTGTATTTTGTTCAAAGTCAAACTTTTTTATCTTTGCCGCGTACGAGGCGCGTTTTGCTTCCCCGTCATCTGTCGAGGAACTAAACCAAGCCGAGGCTTTGGACAGCCAGGAATCCCAGCCACTCTTGGGCTTGACGTTATCATCACAGTGCTCTGTAGAGCCAGATGCAACGGCTTGTTTTTCTTCCTGGTGAAATATTTCAGACCTGGTCAGCATCGATGATCCTCTCGATAGCCAAGCATTGACATTACCCAGGAAGCCAGAAGAACTATCTTGTGATGATGTCTCTGTTGTACGGAAAATAACAAAAAATCAACACATTAACTGGAGTGTACAAGCCACGTAATAGAATACTTGATATGGTTTTGTGTTTCAAAAGAAATATCTTTGATTTTCACATCAAGCCAAAAAGCGAGCATAGTCTGTTACAGATTAATTAGCTCGTGATTCTACCTTCGGGTAATGCTCTATTGGTAAAATTACATGTGGATATTCCTAACTCGACCCTCGTATAGCTGTAATAATCGTTTTATCTACAAAGCATTGCTCCATCAGTTAGCAGGTGAAAATTACAAAATTTCGTAATGATAACCTGCGCGCATGCATTTATTTAATGGCTTTTCTACAGCTTTACTTAAACATTTACCATAACCATAAAGCCTAATAACTCCTCACCTTGTGTTGTGACATCATTAAGCATCACTTCTGTGAATGACATATCAGCACTTCCGTCTGTAGTCTGCTCATGTTGGGAGATGTCTACGTTAGCGCCATCGTCAAATATTGTGAGGTCCAGCTCAGGTGTACATCTGATGCCGAAGGACGAATGGCGAGTCAACACAGTCGACTTTCTTTTCCTGAGACTGCAATGCTCACTTCTAAAGGAAAGGCCAATCCAGATGTCTCTGTGAAGTCTTTCATCATAATCATTCAGTAAAGTATACGTATCTCCCTTGGTAAATTGTCCGGTTTCTGCATGTGGAGAACCAGACCTTTTCAGCAACCGCGCCAATATCTTGCTGCTCATCTTTCTCTTCTTCGTGTCTTGACGTTCATCTTTCCCTGTGTTTGTCACTGAAGAAGATATGCCCAACATACCGTCAGCTCGCACAATCACCATATTCGACAGATTTCCGAATGAACGTTGAGGCGAATCTATGGATAGTGTCCCGGGTAGTGTGTCTTCTGGATCGTTCCTGGTTTTGTCGTCCGTAACACTAAGAGGTAGCTTAGACGAAGTCAGTGACAATGAAGCATTAACAATGCTCGTGTTCCTTTGTCCATCGTCATCAGCTGCCTTGTCATCACCAGTCAACAATGATGCTGCTATATAGCGTTGCTTCTCTTCCGCTGTCTCCTTATTCTTCCAAACGACGTTTTCAACAAAGTCCGCAGCGACCTTCAGCACCATTTCTTCCTTGACAGTGGTTAGTGCCTTGGCTACAGATTCACTCACCACCTTTGCGGCGGTCTTTTGAAGCAACTCCTCCACAGCTTTCTTCAGCACCATTCCCTTCTTGACAATGGTTAGTGCCTTGGCTACAGATTCACTCACCACCTTTGCGGCGGTCTTTTGAAGCAACTCCTCCACAGCTTTCTTCAGCACCATTTCCTTCTTGACAATGGTTAGTGCCTTGGCTACAGATTCGCTCACCACCTTTGCGGCGGTCTTTTGAAGCAACTCCTCCTCCACAGCTTTCTTCAGCACCATTTCCTTCTTGACAATGGTTAGTGCCTTGGCTACAGATTCGCTCACCACCTTTGCGGCGTTCTTTTGAAGCAGGTCCTCCTCCTTCACAGCTTTCTTCAACACCAATTCTTCCTTGACAATGGTTAGTGCCTTGGCTACAGATTCGCTCACCACCTTTGCGGCGGTCTTTTGAAGCAACTCCTCCACAGCTTTCTTCAGCACCATTTCCTTCTTGACAATGGTTAGTGCCTTGGATGCAGATTCGCTCACCACCTTTGCGGCGGTCTTTTGAAGCAACTCCTCCACAGCTTTCTTCAGCACCATTTCTTCCTTGACAATGGTTAGTGCCTTGGCTACAGATTCACTCACCACCTTTGCGGCGGTCTTTTGAAGCAACTCCTCCTCCACAGCTTTCTTCAGCACCATTTCCTTCTTGACAATGGTTAGTGCCTTGGCTACAGATTCGCTCTTTGCGGCGGTCTTTTGAAGCAGCTCCTCCTCCTTCACAGCTTTCTTCAACACCAATTCTTCCTTGACAATGGTTAGTGCCTTGGCTACAGATTCGCTCACCACCTTTGCGGCGGTCTTTTGAAGCAACTCCTCCACAGCTTTCTTCAGCACCATTTCCTTCTTGACAATGGTTAGTGCCTTGGATACAGATTCGCTCACCACTTTTGCGGCGGTCTTTTGAAGCAACTCCTCCTCCACAGCTTTCTTCAGCACCATTTCTTCCTTGACAATGGTTAGTGCCTTGGCTACAGATTCACTCACCACCTTTGCGGCGGTCTTTTGAAGCAACTCCTCCTCCACAGCTTTCTTCAGCACCATTTCCTTCTTGACAATGGTTAGTGCCTTGGCTACAGATTCGCTCACCACCTTTGCGGCGGTCTTTTGAAGCAGCTCCTCCTCCTCCACAGCTTTCTTCAACACCAATTCTTCCTTGACAATGGTTAGTGCCTTGGCTACAGATTCGCTCACCACCTTTGCGGCGGTCTTTTGAAGCAACTGCTCCTCCTCCAAAGCTTTCTTCATCACCATTTCCTCCTTGACAATGGTTAGTGCCTTGGTTACAAATTCGTTTACCAGTCGCTCTTGGTTGTCTTCCTTAGTAAAAATATCACTAGCAGTAAGTTTTGATACTTCCTTTTCCTCTGACACCTTGTCAACGGCACATGATAGACTGGTAGTAGCCAAAATGGTAGCCGCCTTTTGCTGATGGCGCTTGATCTTATATTGTTGAAATATTAACTCTTCATCATGACCGTTGATTAGGCATGACATCAGGGACTGTGCTGATGAAATGATACCATTTTTGTCGGTCAGATATCTACCACATGGTGTTTGCAAGTCCTCTTTTTGAAGAAGGCTGGATATTGATGTCTCTTTGAAACTCTTATGTGATCCTGAAAAGTTCCAAAAGTTTGGAAATCAGGTAATATTAATGTTTTGGTAGATTGTATTTAGCTACCATTTTTGTGTCCTTTGTGTTGTATTTTTTCCAGTAAATCATTCAATTTAATCATTTGTAATACTTCAGAAAAGACGGTTAGAACATAGTCTCGGCCAATTGTCAAAGAAACAAGCGGTTTATACTTGCAGGGTGGATAACAATAAGCTTTATGATAATTATTGCTCTGCAAAGACTAATGAACGTTTTTTCCACTCCCATAACATAGTTTGAACATACTTCGGAATATTTATCTAACCGTTGTATTGGCGATAGAAGATAGTTTTTTTTGACATTTTTGTTGACATTTTTTTACAGATTGATTGACAGATTGATTGATTGATAGATTGATTGATTGGTTGGTCGTTTGGTCGTTTGGTCGTTTGGTCGTTTGGTCGTTTGGTCGTTTGGTCGTTTGGTCGTTTGGTCGTTTGGTCGTTTGGTCGTTTGGTCGTTTGGTCGTTTGGTTGTTTGTTTGTTTGTTTGTTTATTTATTTATTTATATTCGTTGACGACACGTGGGTTATTCTCAGAGGAAACGGGTCCACAGCAATGGCATGGAATCAGTAGCATGCTGATTGTGAATGTTATTAATTTCATTGACATTGTTCGTTGTTTTCCTCTTCTGTTTAATTAATAAGGTATGTCCTTGAACCTTGAACTTCTGTTCACTGAGCTGAGGAACACCTGTCTTGTCTCCTATTACTGTCCTACAGTATGTCGTATGCCCTGTCTCTTTTATGTCTCATGCATGTCGTATGCCCTGTCTCTCAACTGTCTCCTATGTCTTATGTATGTCGTATGCCCTGTCTCTTATGTCTTATATATCTCGTATGTCCTGTCTCTTATATGTCTCATGCATGTCGTATGTCATGTGTCCTATATTTCTCATTCATGTCGTATGCCCTGTCTCTCGACTGTCTCTCCTATGTCTTATGTATGTCTCAATGTGTCGTATGCCCTGTCTCTCGACTGTCTCCTATGTCTTATGTATGTCTCGATATGTCGTATGCCCTGTCTCCTATGTCTTATGTATGTCTCGATATGTCGTATGCCCTGTCTCCTATGTCTTATGTATGTCTCGATATGTCGTATGCCCTGTCTCTCGACTGTCTCCTATGTCTTATGTATGTCTCGATATGTCGTATGCCCTGTCTCCTATGTCTTATGTATTTACGTATGTTCTGTCTGCTATGTCCCGGCCCGCTATGTCTCATATGCATGCATGTCCGATCCTCTCTTTAATTTAAATATGTGCATTTCTATGTTATAGAATATATAGTATAACAGAACATTCGATATCAAAAACTTTATACGATTTCTCAGAAGAAAATAATATCGCACTTAATTATTGACTCTATCGTGCATTACTCTGCTGTTTATGTCACATAGAACGCATTCATATCATTATATCCGTGAAACATATTTGTTAACAAATAGCACTAAATAGCGCACTAATTAAACAATAGAAAACAAAGGATGTAGTGTTCTTTAGCACTATTTATTGCAAAACGTGTATCATGAATATGATGATTGCGCTGTATATATCAGCACGTTAATTCTGCATACTCACTTGTCCATAAATATCTCCGGCGATAAGCCTTCTCATGACGAGCAAGCGCTTGGGCTGCTTTTTTATCAATTAAAGATTTGGGTACCTGAAAGTATATAAGAAATAGAAAATGAACGGAATCAAACAGTGCCAAAAATATTTTCAAAATCTATACCTGAGAATGCAGGAAATTACATATTTCAAAATATTCCCAGAGGATCATACCCCTGTCACCCCTAGACGGAGGCATGGGGCTCTGCATGCGCATGCGCTCTAGTCGGGACCCCTTCTTGGCAAAATCCTGCCCACTGCATGCACGTCCCTGGATTGTCTTAATTAGGCCCTGTTAGGCTGTTAGGGTGGGGTCTGAATAATCCATAATCGAATTTTGGAAATAATCCGTATCCTTATTATGTAAACGAAAATATCCGTAAGTCATCGATGTGATAATAATCCGCAATCCTAAAATCCAACCCAAGTAATCCGTAATCTTTTTATTTAGTTGCCAATAATCCGTATCCCTTCTCTGAAAACTCTAATAATCCATAATCCTAACTGAAACCCTAACAGGGCCCTAATGCGGTCTTTACTGCAATCTAATTTTACCATTCCCTGTACTACTGATTTACTATATAGTAAGCTCGTACAACTTTACTCTTGGCACTTTATTATAAACTGTTGATGAAAACTAGCTTTTTTTATAATGAAATCAATGGTTATCAATTTACTGGTTCTTCTAGAAAATCGGATTTTACGAGCGAAGGTATAAAAAAGAATAGCGTATGAAATATTTGTTGGCAATTAATATAATTATAATAAGAGAGGATTTCGCAACAAAAATATTTTAAAATACTCTAAAAAAGAAAAAATCAAACCTCGGTTTACACGAAAAGCAATTTGGGTCTTGGGCACAGAACCTCGGGATTCTCGGGCATGGGCACCAGGAACATTTCCATTCACACGACAAAAATAAGGGGGGCCGAAATATCTTGGCCGTACGCGTACCAAATCAGTGGAGTGCTGTGCCCAAGTTAGGAGTCCCTTGCCCAAGTTAGGAGTGACGTGCCCAAGTTAGGAGTGAGTTGCCTAAGTTAGGAGTGCCGTGCCCAAGTTAGGAGTGCCATGCTCAAGTTGGGAGTGCCATACCCAAGTTGGGAGTGCCATACCCAAGTTAGGAGTGCCATACCCAAGTTGGGAGTGGCTTGCCCAAGTTGGGAGTGCCATACCCAAGTTAGGAGTGCCATACCCAAGTTAGGAGTGCCATACCCAAGTTAGGAGTGCCATACCCAAGTTGGGAGTGCCATACCCAAGTTAGGAGTGCCATACCCAAGTTGGGAGTGCCATACCCAAGTTAGGAGTGCCATACCCAAGTTGGGAGTGGCTTGCCCAAGTTAGGAGTGCCGTGCCCAAAATACTTGTCGTGTAACCCGAGCTTACAAGTTCTAACTTTCTTACAATATCACGTGATTTTTTCATTGAACGAAAACCAATACAAACTGTTATGGCGGTGCGATAGACTCGTAATCAAACCTTGGGCTGCCTGTGGTTTTCCAACACTTTCACTGAGACACTAACTGAGATTGAGATTGTCTAACAGTAGAGGAAAACAGAGAGCTAAAAATCTACCAACAACAAAAACCAACAAATTAAATTATTGGGATATTTTTTTGCAGTTTTAAGGAAAATGAAAATTCTCCCAAGGGAACAGCTATTTGTAAGAACCCGCTTCATAAAGCGCTTCCGTATTTTTTTCACATGTAGTTCATTTTTTTCCATTTACTTGTTTTCCAAATAAAGCAACGAACAAAATACAATACGTGCTGGTTAAAATCGCAGTACATGTCAGGAACTCGAACATTGTAAGACATCCGCGCGACAGAACTGATCTCAATAAAAGTACTCTTACCTGATATTCGCCGCTTTCCGCGTCGATATTTGTGAAGCAGGTACTACTTAAGATACCCATCACTGTTAAAAAGTATAAAAAAGTCAAGCCATTCACAAAATATCTGTTGACTTTGGTAAGCTACAATGTATCGCATAGATCACCAAAGGAAATTTCCGCACTCTGAACAATTTGGAATTAGTGACGTCACAATCATGAATGCGCGCGAGGCCGGCTGCGCAGTAGTGCGCATTCTCGAGTTGACGTAGCATCCGGGAACTCAACCTTATTGTCGTCACATTGGGTGAAACTAATCGCTTCGTGGTAATAATAATAATAATAGTACAATTCTTTATACAGGGAACTGCCGTCACCCTAAGGTGGTTTTCAGGGAGGATCTTTGTGGTAAAGCGCAGGACTGTCGTGCGGGAGGTCGCGGAGTAGATGCGATAGCGGCGAAGAAGCTCTTGCAATTCTCTTCTGCAGCATTTGTATCTGAAGAGCAGCCCAAGGCATTAGGTATTCTCAGGAGGACTTAACCCTGTCGAATCCCATGACGTATGAGTATATTAAACGTCTTCAGGAGCCCATTACCAGGAGTGTTACTATGTCATGGGCTGGGGCCCCAGCACAGGAGATGTGGCTATATTTAGGATTGCTGGTTTTCACTTGACGTAATAGCCGCCATGTTGGTGCCCTTAAATAATAGATTCCTCGTTAGCTTCTTTTGTTGGGGCACCAACATGGCCGCCATGCCCTTTGTCATTTGAATCTCTGGGGATTGAGTGAAAACCAGCAATTCGAATTCCTGCGTTGAAAGTGAGAAGAAGAAGAATGAATAATAATGAGAAGTGAAGTCAGCTATCTGATTGGCTAAGACAACATTGCTTTTGTTTATTTCGCGCGAAATGCAATTCTAAATATAGCCACATCTACTCCTGTGCTGGGAACAGACCCAATGGGGAAGATGGACGCTCCTAGTAATGGGCTCCTGACGTCTTCTATTTTATAAGAGATGCTATTTAAAGTGCACCTAACGTTTATTTTTTTCATAAATATCGATTCTACATCAAGTTTCCAGTACTTCTGTGAATAATGTTTTGGTCTACAGAGAATACTCTATGTTCTACGCTTGTTTGAAATGGGGCCATCCTGTACCGCTCGAAACGAGCCACAGCATTGGCTTTCCCAACAAAACAAAACACCCTAACCTTTAGAACGTGCAATACAAAAACAATAGAGCTACAGTATAATGGTGCAATCAGAATACAGATCTCGAGCGGTACAGGATTACTGAAAAAATGACCTTTCCTGACTCATGACCGCGTAAGTAAAAGCCTGGGTCGATCCCTGGGTAGACGTTATCTCATTAATGCCTTATTCTCCATGGCGCCTTTCTATCACAACAACATTTTTATAAAGATTTTATAAAGATTTGATAAAGAATATACACAGTTTGAGAGTTGTTAATAAAGAAAAAAGTCAGTTAAGTATTTATTCAAATTATTGCAAAGTCGAATTAATTAGATGACGTCTATAGAGGAGGCTTTTACTTACTTAAAAAACATTCACAGCAGCACTGGTCATCACTAGAAATGTAATTGTACCTGTCCTTATGTAGCGCGAGCGGCGAGCCCCCAGGCCGCGAGTAGGCTGGGCAGCGAACGAGCGGGACACGCATGCGCGCGGTGTAAGCGTGTTTGACTTTTTCAGTTTTTCTTAATGATTTCTTTCTGAGTTAAGATCTCTATAAAGGTTCAAAATTGAAAAGTTTCGAAAAACGATTGACAGCTGCTGTCATTCACTGGGCATGTTAATCCTGTGATTTTCTGCCCTACTTTTCGTTCGTAAAGATTAATGCCCCAAAAAGTAAAAGTTGATCGTTCTTGGTGGTATTTAAAAAAGAAGAAGGAAAGAGAAAAGCAGCACAATTTAGTTTGTGAATAAATTTCGCAGCGGGTGTAAAGAATTTATACTAAGTTCCAAGAAGTTAGAATTATCGAAGACCGAAAGTCCACAAAGAATCAAGCATCAAATGTTTTGTTATCTTCGATCGACCAAAGATTTTCAGAGAATTCAATACATGAAGCTAAGGTTTGCCGGTTTTGCTTGCCTTCAGGTGCGGAGCAGCGCTTCAATGGTTTTCCCTGCTCTGATATTATTTACTGTGGTGCCATTTTTCTGTACTCCTAAAAGAGTGTTTCTTCTTTGAAATTAAACTGGAATCGACACTAGTTTCTGTAGAAGTACTGTATCTGGCATCTGTAGAAGTATCTGGCATCCGGTAAACTGTATAGCTTTCTCTCTTCTCAGCGGCAAGCCTGAACCAGCTAGCGCTCGTCTGAACTTTGTAATCGGCCGAGACACTGAACACAACATGCTAAAGTTAATGAGATTTTCCTTGGAGGCGGGACTCAGTCAGGACTGAGGCAGTAAGTGTCTGATTCAACAGCAACAACAACAACACTTTTATTTATACTCTAACAAAATTACGGGTGTCTATAAAACAAAGACCTAAGACCTAAGACCTAAGACCCAAGACCTAAGACCTATAAATTAAAACTAAGACCTATAAAACTAAGACCTATAAAACTAAGACCTATAAAACTATAGACTGCGAACAGTCCCTCCTTTTCCCTCCATTGATAGTAATTCGCAGTCTAATAAAACTAAGACCTATAAAACTTGTGTGTTTACCGTGAACTTAGCAAAATTCAATACGGTTTTAACAGGCTCAGTCCATAAATAGGGGACGGGGATCATGTAACCAGGATGCATCCACAACTCAATCTGCATACTTAATTTTGGATTTTTAAGTAAGTATGAAGCTAACACTGCGAAGAAAAATGGAAGAAAACAAGTTTCGTTTGGTCATGGCCAACTACAATAAAGTTCAAGTTGTGCATGTATTATATATCTCTCGTTTGAAAGATACAATACACTGTACGTTTATTCCTACCCAGAAAGAGAATATTATTATGTTTTCAACTCGAGGAAAGAGAATAGGAAACATAGCAGCAAAATAAAGGTTAGGTTTTTTAAAGCTTCTCTTAGCTTCATAGCACTAAAAAAGCAGCCCTACCACTAAACACAAAAGAACATATTAAACATGATGCCTCTTCTATTGAAAACTTGTGTCAACACTAACATTCCAGTAACGCCTCGCCCTTCCTAACTCAACCAAATCTTGTTAGAGTTTGGTTTTATATTACAGGAATTAATTGGCTGAGGGTAGATTGAATTTACCATCAACGGATTAGCATACTAATTTTTTCAGCCCTAAGCTCCTCATGAGTTTGCTGTAACATGGGTTAGTTTAATATATGGAGTGAAATATGTCCTTCAAATTCCCATCAGTACCTTCAGTGAGCTCTGTTAGTGCTCAAACTTGCACCACTAACTTAAAATCGATTTTAGGCGAAGGTTTAATTCCCAGCATTTGAGTGGGGTGATCTCACAGAACTGGGTGTTTTAATTGGATGTGGGTTGTTCGGGTCAGTGTTTGTAGCGAAACGACGTGCAAATGGAGAAACGATCGTAGTGAAAAAGCTGATCAGTGAAGAAGAAAACGATCAACGAATGTTTTTGAAGGAGGCTCGCATTCTGCGAAACATCGAAAGTAGTGTCGTCCACCTGAAAGCGGCATGTGTTGTTCCGTGTGCAATAATGTTGGAGTATGTTTACTTTGACTTTCGACCATTCGGCCCATTCTTTATCAATACAAAACGAGAAACGTTGTAAGACAGAACTTGTTCTTGCTGTTTTGAACATAATGAAACCGATATTCTATGTTCAGGAGTTGGCAAGCCTAACTTTGTTGTTCCTGTTGTTTTATCTTTTATATATCGAGTTCTTTTTCACGCGGTCAGCATAGAGCAGCCTACGAAGTGAATACCGTAGTGAGCTTTTTTCATACAGTCAGTCTTGTTGTAAGCAGATGGTGAAATAAACACATTGCAATTTAATACTTGTATTTGCTAATCATCACATAATATGGTAAAATCAAGGGTCATTATTAAGCAGGGGGTAGGGCTGCTGTCTCAGTTTGCACTTGTCCCCAAATTTGGGGTTAGTTTTATAGGTCTTAGTTTTATAGACACCCCGTATATACACATATATACAGATTTAGATTTATTGTATGATTTTGGCCGGGTTCTGATTTTGGGGACCATCGACATAAAACCCTAACCCTCGACGGGAAACCCCGGCCGGGCTCGACCCTCGACAAAAAGACAGACTCCTCTCGGTTCACTGCTTTATTGCTCGTGTATTACATATAAATGTTTATTTATTTTAAGATCTTGGGTCTTGGGTCTTGGGTCTTGGGTCTTGGGTCTTGGGTCTTGGGTCTTGGGTCTTGGGTCTTGGGTCTTGGGTCTTGGGTCTTAGGTCTTAGGTCTTTATTTTATAGACACCCACAAAATTACATAAGTAAGTAAAGGTAAAGAGACACGAATAAAGAAGATTAGAGTAAGCGCTACTTTATAGAATAACCTAAGGGCTAATCGAGCTAAGTAGCGTGACTGCAAGCAAGTTTCGTTTCAGTAAGAACCAAATCTCAGCTAAAATGGTATACATGGATTAGCCAAATGGTCCCCTGGGGTAGGGTTATCAAAGTTTTGACGTACCTGTCATGTAAAATAAAATTTAACTGAAAATGTGATGAAATTGTTGTAATCCCGAGCCAATGTTTAGTCTCCAGAACACAGGAAACCAGTGTTTAGTCTACAGAACACAGGAAACCAATGATTTAGACTGAGAGCGGTCAAATCACAAAAAAATCGTAACATGACCTTTTGCTCAAATCACAACTACCACGTAACATATCTAATCAATCTAAATCTCCGCCAGGCTGATCATTTCACTGCGGACAAGATTGTGCAACTTGTCCCTACATTAGTAATGGCCTCAATCAATACACATTTCGGAAGACCGCAAATCCCCCAAAAAACGAGAAAGCCGAATTTGCACAGAAAAAAGGTCGAGCGAGCCAAAAATAAAAACGAGCAAGGGTAAAACTTCGTTCATTAGCTGAATACTGAATGTCTTTTAAAAAATCGTGCAAGGCCCGAAGCCAGAAAAACAATTATTGCAGCAATAGGAGTCCTAAAAAAAATTCGAGCGAAAAAAAACCGTGTACCCCCCCCTGTCAATTTTCAAATGGTCCGTCCCTTATTGATTCACACATAACCTGTAATACTAAAAACCTAATATACATGATACAATGTAATCGTTGCCATTTGCAATACATAGGTGAAACAAAGCGACGCCTCAAAGACACAGACAGTAGACAAGCCTAACATTAAATCTAAACCTACTACTGTGTCTGAACATTTTCTTTCTAGACCTAACCACTCTTACATGCAACTTATCCCTCTATAAATAATATACTCCTCACGAGACTCAATACGTAAAGCCAGATAAGCGCACCTTATAGAGAAAGCTTAAACGGCCTGGTTCCTGAAAGCCAGATTAGCTCTAATCCAGAGTTAATTACCATGACAACTAATATGTTTTGTTGAGAGTTAATCCGGGCCCAGAACTATATGGTATGAATATACGTGATGAAAGATAGTGCTTGTCTCTTAATATACATTTTTGCTACTTCCAAATACTCATGACGTCATAGTGACGTTTACGTTTTTTCAATGTAACCTTGAAAGCATTTATCCATTAAAAATTACAATTCAAAAAACATACGATTTTAGGTACTAAGGTCTTCTTAAAGTTTCTAGATTGTCATGTAATAATATTTAAGACTCCAAAAGTTATTTGAAGAAATATGTTTCATAAATGGTTTTATGCTGTTTATTTCCCGCCAAAATTTGGCGGGAAAATTACGAAAATTCAAAATTAAATAACTTTTCTCCCTCTTAACCAATCGAAATAGGGTTTTCGATTACTTTGTTCCCAACAAGAGGAGAATTGAAAAATTTAACATTTTAGTATCTTACGGCTACTTGAAAATATGGAGAAACCTATTAAAAATGGATAAATGACATCATTGTGACGTCATTAAGATGTTCGCGTTAACACAAAACACAACATTTTATTTTGTTTAGCGCTCTAAACCTCTCCATAAAAAATCATTATTGTACTGTTGAAAGTCTTGAAGATATAGACAAATAAACCAACCCTGCAGGCGATTTTGGGGTCATTTATGCCCACCGTGATTTCATGGAAAATACCATAAATCAAGAGACACTAATAGTAAATTTAATAGGTTACATGTAGTGCAGTTTGCATTCTTTCTTGCACATCCATGCATCTATTTTTTTTTTTTTTTTTGGGGGGGGGGTCATTAAAATTTTGAAGCAATTTTATAGGGGGTCATCTAAGTTTTAATTTCAATCATAGTGCGGTCATAAAAGTTTTAACAAGAGAAGCAGGTGAAATGCCGACCCCCCAAACCATAAATAACGAACATTCCCTTAGACCTTCCAACGCAAAGAAAACCGAAATTTTCTATGATGAAATAAGAGTTGAGAAGCGGAACGAGTTATATTAGCTTAAAGTGCCTATGAAGTGAAAAAAATATTTTATCATACATCAAATAAATTTGGAGAGCGCGAACAAAATTGTTTTCGTGCCGAAGTCGGCACAAAAAAAACATATCCGATACAAAGTATTTCACTTTCAAGATTTTTAGCCTGAATATCAGCCGTCCCAATTTCTTCACTAGCACTCGGCGAAAGTGAGGAAGGGCGAATTGGGACGGCTGATATTCAGGCTACGCAACATCGCTCTGGCACCGGGGGGGGGGGGGGGGTACTCTTGTTTGTGACGTATTATGTTGTGCCGCGGGGGTGGGTCAGGGTTTTGAGCTCGGTTTGGGCAGGTAGGGTCAGGGTTTTGACCTGATTTGGGCAGATCAGGGTCAGGATTTGAGTATAATTTGGGTGCAGTCAGGGTCGGGGTTCAGTATTTTTTAGGCAGTTAGGGTTCAGTTTTTTTTAGGCAGTTAGAGTTCAGTTTTTTTTAGCTACTATGTCAAAAAAAGACATTATGTTGCCGCATTTTGATCGCCTGCCCACATGCAAGCACTGAGGTTCCCATACATCGTGACGCCGCTAATTCGTACTTCAGTACTTATCTATGTACTTCATCTGCTGATTTGTTTATCCAATGGATAATCCTAGATTGGTTCTGTTCCTATTTGTCGTGCCGTTATCAGCAGTGTCTTAGTCAACGGCGTACTCTCTAAGCCACTCCCCATTACTTGCGGCGTACCACAGAGCATTTTGGGTCCGCTCCTTTTTCTTTTATATGTCAACGATTTGCCGAATTGTCTGAAATTTGCAAAGCCCCGAATGTACGCCGACGACACGAATCTCACTGTCTCATCAAGTGACTACAATGAGATAAACGACATGATGAATAGTGACTTATTACGCATTTAATAATGACTGGCTTAAAGCCAATAAATTAAGTTTGAACGTCGCTAAAACTGAATTCTTGTTGATTGGTTCGAGACAGAGATTGGCCAGAGTAAATGATAAAATTAATATTTATATTGACAACAAGAATATTAAGAGGGTCGGGACAACAAAATATCTGGGCGTTAATTTTGACGAATGCCTCTCTTGGACGAGTCACGTCGAGTATATCGTAAAGAGAATGTGCCCTTAAGAGAATGAAGCCCTTTGTACCAAAGGACATTCTAATAACTATTTATAAGACTATAGTTATGCCTCATTTCGAATACTGTTCGCCAGTTCTCAAGCATGTTACGGGCCTGGTTCATTTAACGGAAAATAGATGTACGTTAAAAAAATAAATTCTGACAGAAATAACACTTTAAACAAAAACTAATTACACCATAATACTAATATCAACTTCCTTAAATTTGTTAAGTGGGTGGTTGTCGTATCACGTGATCGATGACGTCATAATTATATAAAATCGTTTAAGTGAAATGCGGCTACGACGATAACATATGAATATAAAGTAACCCTGCTAAAACATTACTCCTCCCGCAGTGTTTCAGATCACGCTTAGAAAACATGACTATCATGTAAAGATAAGGAGATATTTAGGGTGCAAAAGGTCACGTGACCTATTTTGCATATGTTCGCCTTAATTACTCGTTAACGAAACATTGTAGTCATCTTTTCAAAGTTGATTTAGGTAAAAGGCTTCAACCTTAACTAAACATATTCAGTCATCATCCAAGCTGTTTTAAACTCGGAGCCGCGTTTTTGATTTACTGGTTTCGTGTTCTAAGTCACGTGACAGACCACGTGACACGTTTTACTACACACAAGAATAGCGATACCTATTATCGTGAGAAACTTGACTTATTTACCATACTCGGCTGTGCTGAAATAAGGAAAACAGTTTTTACCCGAAATTTGACCCCTGAACCAGGCCTTAACATCCCCATGCTTGAGTTTGGGACATCGCAAACAAAGAAATGATTGAGAAATTACAAAAGCTACAGAATAGAGCAGCCCGAATTATTTCGGGATTGCTATTTGGGCAATCCCTTTATGTAGGACGACACAAATTTTTACCAAAAATACAATAGAATACAACACAATACAATTCAATACAACAATATACACTGAATATAACGCAACACAATGCAATACAATAGAATACAATTTGGTAGCAATTCGTGTCGTCCTACATGAGGGGATGGCCGCCATTTGATACTAGCAGAGTCATTTTATTGGAGTCACTAAACTGGTTGAGCATTTCTGAACGCCATAATGAGCTAAAAGTTATTACTATGTAATAACCAAAATACTTAGGGGCACAATTTGTTAACTTGTCAGACACCACTGAGTATAATTTCAGAGACTTGCCTGACCGGTTAGCACTGCCTGCCCCAAAAACAAATTATCTGAAAAAGAGCCTACGATACAAGGGTGCTTCTTTATGGAACAAATCGCCAAAAGCTACTCGACAAATTAAGTGTTTGCGGGCTTTTAAGTCCCGTGTAAGGAATGACCGTGATAGCCTTCTGATGTCCGGTTAATTATATTTTAACCACGTTTTTATCTACTTCTATTTTATTATGGCACGGCATCCATGTAAACCAGGTGTTATACTCTGTTGGATCTCCGTGGATAAACAAAGTTGTCTATGTCTATCTATATGTAGTTATGGTATTGAATCATGTTTGCCGCGTAGCACTAGTAAGTGTAAAGAATGTAATACTTAGCACTACGTCAGCTTACCACTTTATATATTACATTCTTATGTCTATCTATGTCTATGGCTAATGACACGTCCCGACTTGAAATGTTCCGTATTTTGCATGCAATCCGGGTACGCGGTATACCGGCCGGGTTATATATCCGACCGTGTTTTGAAAACAATTTAAAGAAGGGGCAATCATTTTTCATGTAAGTACGCTCCGATACTCCAGTTCACGAAAACATTCATAGTGAACTTGGGATACCTGTGGAATCCGATTTTTCAGTTTAGTGAGGCACTGGGAACGAGAATGGGGTTAGATCGGGAAGATGGCGGCTAATACAGTTTCTCGGTTTTATTCAGTGTTTGGCCGGCGATCTACCGTTGTGATTGGAATGATTCACGTCGAAGCTCTTCCAGGTAAATGTATTTATTGTTATTTCACACACCTTCAAACTACCATTGTCCAGTGTTTACTCATAAACTTGAGCCAAGCACGCACACTTCATCCACATCGTAGTTTCATCACGGGTTAATTGATTTGAAAAGTCATACTTCTACTTCTAGTTAGCAAATTTCCTCTGGTTTTCCGTGGTGTGGGCTGTTATTTACTACGATTTACGTCATCACATGGTCAAACTTTGCTGTGGATGTCCACAAAGTTCTTCTTTCAGGCTGTTGTTATGGAACTTATACAATGTACCAAAACGACTTGACATATATATTTATATGAAATTGAAAGACACAAACTTCTCGATGTACGCAGATGACCACCAGTTATATGCGGCAGACAAATCTATGGGAAGAGTGGAGGAAACGCCAGTGGTGCTGTGGTATCTAACTGGAACAAGGAAAACTTTCTTCAAGGCAATAGAGACAAATACTATGCCTTGGGTAGTATCGTCGTGTACCGTTTAACCAACTGCGTCATAAAATTCCCTTTGTTACCCACGTTCGCTATGAATAATTTGAGACTCAGAAGTTTTATACGAACATCGGAATCGACACTTAGAAATTTTAGAACGATTATATGTTATCCTCACTATAAAAAAAATTACCGCCTGAACCGGGATTCGAACCCGGGCTGGTTAAGAATCAATACAATGGCTTACCCACCACCAACCCAAACCCTAACCATTAGACCATAAGAGAATTCGCTGATTGGAGTCGTTTCTTTTACCAGATTTATATCAACTTCATTAGCATGTTCATAAAATATTCTATTATAGTATAATATATACTATAATAGCGGTACGACAACCCACCGAGCGCGCGAGGTGTGATTCCCCACGGATCTCAACGGTACACGACGATACTACCATGCCTTGGTACTCTCACATATTAAGAAACAAAGCCAACTAAATTATGAATGTTCAACTAGATGGAAACGGTATAACACCCTGCGAAAAGCTTAAATTACTGGGTCACTAGTCACTATAGACAGTCTACTAAACTTTAAAACTCACATACAGGGGATATGCACAAAGGCTAGTAGGAAAGTAGGGGTTCTCTCACGCTTGAAGAATCTGATTCCTAGTAAGGCTAAACTACATTTGTTCCTACAAGGGCTAGATTGCAGAATACCCCACCTCTTTGAAAGATCACTTGAAAAGCCCTTACAAATTGTGCAAAATTATCCATTTAGCTCAGGTGTATTTAGACTCGTTCTATGAATGATTTCGAGTTGAAAATGGGTAATATTTATTTGAATTTCAGGGTTAGGTTTTTAGAGGGTTTGTATGAGAATTTGAGAAAATACATTATTAATGAACCAAGAGGTGGGGTATTCTGCAATCGTTCCGGAGAAAGCTGGACAGAGTACAAGAGCGTGCGTTACGCATAGTATTCCACAATAAATCAGCTACATATGAAGATTTATTAAAAGAAGCTGGACTGACTGACTTGTACAACAGATGACTTTAGGATATTTCCATTACTATGTACATGTATAATTATAAGTAAAGCATAAACTTGTTCCCAACTATATACAAGCATTATTTAAGAAAAACGATACTAAATACAATTTACATAGCAAGGAGGACTTCCAAATAACTAGATTTAATACCATTCAGTGATCAAATATGGTAAGCATTCTCTAAACTAAATTAGGACATCAAAGGTAGTGAAAACCTTAAGTCATTCAAAAGAAAAATAAGACTAAAGGACTTAGCAAGTTTAATAAATGAAAATTGTAAGGACTGTCATCTCTGTCAATCTTAATATTTTAAATTTATGTAATCATATTAACACAGATTTTATTACATTCCAGTATATCAATGTTTTTAAGTCACAGATAGACATACAGATATATGTATTTACAACTTAGTTAGAATTAGGTCACAGAAGAATGTGTACATCGATCAGTTTTACCTTTTTAATCATAGATAGATACATAGATATATTTGTTTTAATTTACTCTTTAATTTGTGTCCCCAATTAGCATTCTTTTGCTAAATACTTTTAGACACATTAATAAAGTTATAATTTAATTTAATTTAATTTAATTCTTGGCATTTTGACCATGTGATGATGTAAATCATGGTAAATAAGAGACTCTTATTAAGAGTCCACACCATGGAAAACCACAGGTTACCCAAGCGTAAGGTTTTTGATTAATAGTTTGTTTTGTTAGCACCCAGGCTTGACCGTGCCAACAGCTTCTTGCCATGGCATGTTTGTCTGATCGAGGTGCAAAAAATGGTGGTCAGTGATAGTTCAATGGTTTTCTATGGCCGCTTTATACTCCTTGAGAAAGAGGCATATCCCCAATGCAGTTGCAGTAAGTTGAATGGCACAGATGTTGATTTTCATGTTGAAAATATCTTATGAGTTCGACTCATTTTTTGAGATTGACCTTTTTTGTGTCCTGCCTTCTCACTCTTTAGTACTGGCCTGTTCTGCCAGGAAGAAATAATCGCCCAAATGCCCTGAAATTGCACACACACACAGCTCAATAACTGACAAACACACAGAGAAAGTCTTGTTTCTTTTATTTCAATATTTACAGAATTATTGCAATTTTTAAAAACCCTATAAATTCCCAGTTGAGTCTTGTAAAATAACCGGTTAATCAAAAACCTTACGCTTGGGTAGCTTGTGGGAAAACCAGAGGAAAGTTGTTTTTTTACAACAATATTAGAAAACGTACAAGGAAGTTTCGTTACAAAACGTGACAGCTTTGAAAGAGCCAGCATTGTCTATAACTTTCTTGCGTCAGCACCGTTGTCTGGACTCTCATTTACCACCACACATCGACCAATCAGATCGCAAGATTACTGGCAATTGTGTTAAAACTATAAAGTACACATGCACTCTACACACACAAGCTATCTCCATGGCAATTACTGGTATGTGTACTATACACAGCCTAGCTTTTTTTTTCAACAACAACAATTATTTTTAGTTTACTCAAATGGTAGGAGGAAAATTACATGCAATTTATACATTTTAAAGAAATAATGAGTGAGTTGGCCCTGTAAAAAAAGTAAAGGTTATCTAAGTCAGGACCACTCAGGTGGAAAAGGTACATGTATAGAGGAAATATAGATAATTACACAAGCTCGAGGATAATTTACTTCAGGATAAGGCATGAGGGACTTACAAATCTGTATGTTGTTTCGTACCATATGGGGAGAAATGTAAATTGTAGTTAATGCACCCCTGTATTCTCTGTGGGGTAAGGTTCGAAAATACAAATCCCCCATATTTTCCCATCCCCTTGGAAAGATTCTTCAGCAAATCTCCCATAAAGTCCCCATGATAATCATTGACAGCCTGGGGTCCCCCCCCCCCCCCCCCCCCCCCCAGGGGATGGCCGCTGATAGGTGCATAATATTTCTTCAAGAGCCAATGGAAAAATACTTTTGTCAACTGAAAATGTTCTCTCTTTTTGAAAACCCTTAATTTTGTTACTAGAAAAGGGTCATATCCATATAATTTATAGTTAGATGCCAATTTTATAAGCATATTTATAACATACTCAACAAAATATCTGGATTCTGATTGGTCAATAACGAGTGCATCTAAAGTTATTGAGTGCACAGTCGCATAATTGCTCTCAGCAGTCCAGATGAGAAACAGCACCACAATGGCAAACTTGTGGATATAAAGTGTATTCTCAAGGCTGTTGTGATAGCCTGTGTAGCCTGTAAACCACATCACCACTAAGTGATTCATGGAGACCCAATACGATGCCTGTCACAGTTTAAACTGCCTGCCATTATGAATGAGGGAGGTATGGGCATGTACTTAAAATCATGTGATCGATGACGTCATCTTTACAACATCACCACCAAGTGATTTATGGGGACCCAATACCATGTCTGTCAAAGTTTGAGCCAACTGCCATTAATATTAAGCGAGTTAGCCACGAAAACGTACTTGTAAGGGTTTTACATGATTGTATGTCACTATCAGTGGGACCCAGCTGAATGAGCACACGTCTCCCACATGGATAACACAGCTGCTTGCTAACACATCATATAAATATGTTTGCATTCGTTTTACAGTTAGTATCAATTTCCAACAGCAATTAATGTTCCACATCGATCATCAATTATTAATTAAATCAAATATTGATTACTAATATCTTATCAATTTGCATTCCAAGCATTCCATTCTGCTAACATCTTAGTGAGCGAGCGAGCGAGTGAGTGACACAATTTCCCCAACCATCCTGATAACTCGTTCCTGCTCTTGTGCGCATCCACAAGTTAAAAATGAAATGGGCCACCAGCCAATCAGAGTGCACAATAATATTTCAGTGGATTCTGGACTGGGGACCAAATAGAAAAGTATTATTCTTTGTAAATGGAAGTTATTTCATGTGTTAATCTAAATCTCCCTGAAAAATTGACTTAAAATTTCTGGTTGAACAAAAGAGTGGCTGGCCATAAACTTTAGCTCTAGTCACTCTATAAAATAGTGTATTTTTAGCCTAGTTTTTAACTATAGATTATTAATGTATGTTTATTTTTGTTTCTTATTTATGTTATGCAGGGCTCTATTGAAAAACTCTTCGGAGACAGATTCCCTGCTATAAATAGCATTATTATTATTATTATGGTTTTAGAAGAAAGTGTGTTTTATTCATTTATCTTTTTTTTCTCCTTCCTTCATGAGGGGAAGTAGCAATATGATATTAGCATATGTATGTGTACCATGTACTTACTGGAGGCCTAACCAGCCTCATCCACTATCTAAAATAAAAATGCTCAAAAATACTATCTTCATGAGAGGAAGTAGCAAGGGAAAACACTCTCAAAAAACACTCAAACTTCTTACAAATTAATCACCCAAAATGTCACTTTAGAAAGCAATTAATCCACTTTTAATAATTATTGGGATAAAATGGTGAACACTCGGCTAGGAATTTTCTCAATGTGTCAAATGACTTTTCCCTGCTAGTAGAGGTTCCTTTACCTCCCTTTCTTTTGTAATCGCTTTACAAACTGGCAGGGGAAAAGAAACCAGGCCCCATGCAGTCACAACATGGTTTTATCTAACCATTGTCCATGATCATTGACAAATAGATTATAAAAAAACATACAGTATGCATGCTTATGTAAAAGATTTGCTGATTTAAATTCAAGCCCGCTGTAATTCCATGCACCTGCCAACATCAAGAATTAGTTTGTTAATGCATACCATAAAATTCCAGTTATAAGGCCCCCCGGTTATAAGCCCACCTGTCTGCTAACGTAAATATCCTTCCGGTTATAAGCCCATCTCATGTTGATGCCGTTTATGACCCCATGTTAATATATAATCAGACATAAAGACATTGCTAAAAATATAAAAATCAGACAGTGGTTACTTGCTTTTCAAGTTTTATTATAAGATATACAGTATCCAATCTTTTGAGCAGAAGTTGTTGTTATTTCGTATTTATTTACTATCATTGGTTTATTTTTCATAAAATCATTTCCTCTGAATCCCAAACACTTTTTTCCTGCCGGTTATAAGCCCCCCGGTTATCAGCCCACCAAAAAACCCTTACTGCCTCGACTCTCATAATTCTGAAAGACCCCAAACACCTGTAGCACAGTGAAGTGCACATTTATTTGGATAAAAAACTGATCAAATGATGATTTGAAAACTCTTGATAGCCAACTTTGCTTTGTGATTAAGAAAGCCTGTAATTTCTAATCTAGAATGTTAAGATATCACTTGAAATCTCAAATAAATGAAATAATGCACAAATAAATCATTTATTTGTAGAATGTATAGAGACCAAAAATTTATATTTTGAATTACGAACTTGGTTAGGAAAGCACGATATAAATCTACCACCATCGAATCTTGTAAATATCATATTAGGGGTAAACGAACAGCCACAAAACTTTATTATCTTAATGTATAAATTAGCTTTATATAAAGCAAGAGAGAAAAGAAAAATCCCTACATTAGCTCTATTTATAAACTCTATAGTGTATTTTGAAAAAAATTGATTCCAACGTAGCAAAATCAAGGAAAAAAACCCTGGAACACCTTAAGAAATGGGAAAAACTGTTAATTGCAATTAGACCTTTTTCTGATTAGGAATAGTTGGCTTAGAGTATTTTATTTTATTTTCTCTTTTCTTTGTTTTTTCCTTTGTCTCTGTTGTGTCTTTTAGTGATATATATTTTGTGTAATGTAATTTAGTAATCAGAAATGTTTACAATAAAAAAGTTTAAAAAACAAAAAGAAATAATGCACAAATTAAGCAAGCCATCGAGTCATTTCTAAAACGAAAAGAGTTGTTATTGTTTTGCTATTATAATAGGTGGGGGTGGGGGAGAGATTGCTGCGCATGTGCTCATTCGTTGTATATTGGGTGGGAAATTGCTAACCGTTTACAGACTGAATCTCAAACGGACTTTCGCTAGCCGCCAAGCTGGAGAGATGGTTGAAACTGGTGGAGGTTCTTGTTGGAATGGTGCACTAATATTTGGAAAGAGTGCCTCTGTGTAAAGTTTTGTTGGACATCATTAAGTCGCCAGCTTAACTCATGGTTGAACGAAGAACTGTTTGACTAAAAGGTGATTCGTTGTCGCTGGAGATTCACACAGAGTCACGTCTCCAGGCAAAGCAAACTGTGAATATTTTGGAGCTAAGAAGGGCATTTCGGTAAGTTTCGTGGTCTGAGCTTTCCAAAAATAGTCGTGTCAGGCATTGTTTGTGCTTCTTAAGATGAAGCTGTATAGAGTTTCCCTGTCAAAATTTTTGCTGTGTACCCACAATTGCTTTCGCCCCATGTTAAGTCCGAAGGGGAGCCAACAAGTCTCGGGTCTAATCCTTGTCATGCCCTGTTGACAGGGCACTGAAGAAACCTACTTTGTGGTTTTCAGATCTAAATGCAACTAGTCTGATGTTATATGTTGTCCACAGATTTGTTTTTGGCTGAGTGGTTGACAGGGCACTAATTAAAATAAACCTACTTGTGGTTTTCAGATATGCAAGTCTGATGTTATATTTTGTCCACAGATGTTATTATTTTGTTCCTAATGGAACTCACAGTTTCCCTCCTGCTTCGCTTTCAGAAGCATTTGCATCCTCACAACAGATAATTTCCACACATTCCTTTCATGTGGTAAGTAGGTTATTGTTTCTGTAATGGAAAGTGCTCTGATCAGTTACCCTTTTGTGCTCAAGGTACTCCCAGGAATTGCTTGTCAATGGCTGATATTATTGACAAGGCCTGCCAAGAAGCCAAGACTTACAAAAAGGCGGGAGTGGTGAGTATACTTCAGTGGTAGAAGGTCCTGCTTATTAGATCATCAATGCAATATTTGTTTGAAATAATTGTGTAAATAATCCTATGTTACTTTCAACACTGGTGCTATGTTATTTTAGCAATAAAGCACATGGAGAGGACAGGAAAAACATTTGAAAATCACAAGCCATTAGGTGCGATTATGTACGTATTTGGTTGGAAATTAATTCCATAAATGAATATGTCTTAATTGGCAGAGACATATACCGGAGTCGTTGGCCTTGTCTCCTTCCTCTTCTAATCTATACGACAGGGACGTGAAAGAACCTGTTGCGTTATTTTGAGAAAGAGTAGGGGAGTGTCTGATCTCCCAACACAACAGCCAGGCATTCTGAGGTACCAACAATCGCTCATGATTGTACACTGCACGGCAGCACATTTCGCCACAACAGCAGTCCGTATCACAAAAATAACCTTGTGAAGCGCATTTGAACATATTCATATAGAATTTGTGCTAATAAATGAATACCTTTACCTTTTTTTATTAAGTAACATACTCAGGTTTTTTTAAATAATCCTTTTTTCACATGCAATATGATTAATAACAAGTGAGTACTATACAATATAATTATACCAGTAATCTATTTGTTAGGCTCGGTTTCAGCCGTTGGGGTGTCATTTCTCCAAAGCCTCCCCCCACTAACGGCTGGGCATGCGGTCAACACACTGTGTCCATGACGTCATCTGATTAAAATTCAACATTATTCATTTATTTCTGTTTACCCTTTCATGAGCGTAGGTTAGATTCTGCGTAAACTTTCAAAACACATTGGACTAAAACTGTGAAAGTGTGAAATTAATTCTCAAGAACAAACACCATTTAAAATCATTGAGAAACCAGGCTACTTTATTTGTTACTCACTGACAGAAATTAAAAGCCGAAATTTACGGGGATAAAGTTCAGATGTTATCTCGAACTATTCTGAGCTTGAGTCGAATATATCCCGCTCAGTACTTGTATAGAGTACAATGTATGTCTTGGAGACATTAACAAATTGTACAAATTAACTTAGTACATATGACTTGAAGAATTGTAAAACTCGTTTGATGCAGTGATTTTCAAGTGAATTGTGATCGCAGAGCTAAACGCGTAAATATGGCCTGCGTCAGACGTGATTTCCTCTCTTCTATAAACTCTTTTAATATGGAGTCATCCGTCTTTTCTTCTCCAATAAAGGCAGCACTAATTTTCTTTGAAGTAAGAATAGCCGGGCAACCTGATCTTGCATAGGTAAATTAAATGAGAAATGACTCAACATTTTACGAGCTTCGCGACCTTTGAGCTGATGGTTTCCCAAGTGACTTTCTAGAGCCGGTACATTTACTGACAAAGTGTCTTCACCTGAAAACTAACTCTCTTACTGCTTCTTTGTGTGAATCCTCGAGTTCTTCGAAACCAAACTTTTCCATCGAAAGCCTTTGGCTTTCGGCTTTCAAAAGTTTACAATGTAAATTATGCAAATCAGTTCAGCGACAGGATTTTAGTGGCAAGTTTGTAAATGGCTAAAAACCGACAATGACTCAGCTCGTGCGCCCAGCCGTGAGTGGGGAGAGGATCGCGGGCTCACTGAAACCCCCACAGCTGGAAACCGAGCCTACCTATTTGTGTGATCTGGAGGGCAAAGGGTTCAGCATGAGTTTACAGATTTTTGTTGTGTTTATTGGCATATTTCGACCATAAGCCAATCATATTTAGTCCATAAGCCAATCAGAATGCTTACACTACCTGTTAATATCATACTTTCCAAGTTATCAAAATACTTACTTCCATTGATTAACATTCAAGACTTGACTTTAGTGAGATAAGTTGACTAAACTGTTGTCAAGTTATGTCAGCATGATCAAGTTGAGTCGTGTCATCACAGTTTTACTACTCCCTAGGATGTTTAGGATGATAATGGTAATCATGACTTTAAACCTCATTTACATATGCACAAAAAGATGGCACGGTGGCCCAAATCTTGGCATGGTGCCGATTTTACCCATTCCAAGACTACCTAGGAGAGGTAGTCTTAAGGCACATCTAAAATTTAGGGCACCAGTGCCTTGCTAAACAAGGGACTGCATGGTGTGTTGATTTACATGTTCAATGTTAGTGGTTAACCTGCCATGCTGTAATTTTATGGACACCATGCCAAGATTTGGGATGCTGTGCCATCTTTTTTGTGTGCATGAAAATGGGGTTTAGAAGTCTGTCCTTTCTCAAGTATAATCTTTAGAAATCGAAAGTGAAACCCCTAAGTCTGTTATGGTATCTTCTTTACAGGATGCTGTTATGGTGGAAAACATGCACGATCTTCCTTACCTCAATCGGCATGTTGGGCCTGAAATAACAGCTGCTATGAGTGTAATTTGTAATGAGGTTAAACGAGAAGTCAAAAATCTTCCATGTGGAATTCAAATTTTAGCTGGAGCTAACAAGGATGCATTAGCAGTTGCTAAGGCAGCAGGGTTAGAGTTCATTCGTGCAGAAGGATTTGTTTTTTCACATATTGGTGATGAAGGAATGATGAATTCAGATGCAGGAGAAATCTTGAGGTATAGGAGACAGATTGGTGCAGATAATGTGTTGGTTTTTTCAGACATCAAGAAAAAGCACAGGTGTGTTTTAAATTATTACCGTTTTCATTGAAGTGCGACCCTGGAAGTTTCAAGTTGTGTTTTGAAAAGTGCATTTACAGTGTAGCTGAGCATCAATCAAACTATATGAATCAAATGTGGAGTCTCATCTCAAACAAATCATACCGCCTAATCAACACCTAGACTAATTAAATTTTGGAGGTACTTGTTTGATTGATGGTTGGCTAAATGCACTTTTCCAGATGAGACTTGAAAGCTTTCACAGTCGCACTTCAATGAAAATGGTATAAATAATGTTACAATTAAAGAGAGTACCTACAGGGAGCCAGGGTGGTGCAGTGGTTAAGCGCTTCGCCTCTCACCTCTGTGGCCCAGGTTCGAATCCCAGACGTGACGGCATATGTGAGTTGAGTTTGTCGGTATCTCGCCCTTGCTCTGAGGGTTTTTCTCCGGGTTCTCCGGTTTTCCCCCCTCTGCAAAAACCAACACGCTAAATTCCAATTCGATCTGTGGATTAGCCGGGACCTGGCTTTGATCAGCCCCCATGGTTGTTTCACTATGGTCTCGTTAGAAATTCAGAGTACAGTACATGTATCAGGGATAGCATTAATGCAGAAATTGTGCATTTTTATGCAAAATTATTCTTAAAAATGCATTTTATAAATTTCAATGCATCCCAGGGATGCATACGTCCTCCAATTATGGTATAAATCAGTAGTGTTCATAAGGCCAATTCTTAGCACAACCTACAAGTCGTACGTCACTGGATGCGAAGGCAGCATACCACCTTCTTGGATTAGGCATGTGAAGGTCACTGGGTAGGAGGTTGCAAGGTCTACAGCAAATAAGAAAATAAATAATGCAGTTGTCGTTTATCACGTTTTTATTAGTATGCGTGAAGGATACTTTATTCTTATTTTAGCTGATTGGCAGCTGGTCATTCTCTTTAAAACAAACTGGGTATGGGACCCATCAATATTTTTGGGGACCCCAAACCAAAAGGATCTACATGTATGGGTCCCAAGACCCATAGTAAAAATTTCTAGTGCTATCCACGCCAGGCACAAATGATTGTAAAAACGGTGGGGTTCCTATATTTTAAAACGTTTTCGACATAGAAGAATGAATTTTGGTAGATGTGTAAAGGAGTGTAAACAAAACACAGCCAGGAGCTCCTAACACAGCCTGATATATAAGCTAATATACCCATCACAATGACGACATATATCCTTTTCTAATAATTTTTAATTACCTCTGAAAACGTTTTGTTATATCTTTTTAAAATCTCTTCTTCATGAGAATGAAAGAATCGAAAACCCGTTCTCGATTGGTTGAGGCAAACAAAAGTTATAAAATTTTGAATTTTGGTAATTTTCCCACCAAAATTTGGCGGGAAATAAATAACATAAAACCATTTATGAAAATATCAATAATAATAGGAATATTAATAAATAAGAAAGGGAGACTGTGTGGGATCGATGTGCAAGCAGTGGGAATACAAAGCCAACAATGAGGCAAATTTGTTTGCCGTTATTTTGTATTCATATATGCATGTTCTTTGCAATATTTTGCGACACTGTGATCCTATTAAAATGCAAACGGCCCCTGTGATGTATTACTGAGATCAAAACGATATAAAACAATACAGAGTCTTCGGCATGCATGTTTTTTTTTAAACGAGCTGAGGACAGTGTGTGGAGCAGGCGGCTGTATTTCAGGCTATAAAGTTTTAGTGCATGTTTTAAGCAGATCTTTGCTTTGAATTCCAGGCAAAGAAGTTGTCTTAATAGGTATTAATTATTCTTCCTGCTGGATTTTTTTGGGACAATGTTTAAAATAACTTTTTGAATAGAGCAAACCCACGCAATTGTCATAACGCCGCTCATTCCATTATGAAAGTCTGTCGATTAGATCCAGAAGCTTGTGGCTCCATGAGGATCTAGGCCTTTTTAATTTTGCATTGTGTTGGCTTGCTGCAGCACCTTGTCAAAACAGATAGGGAATAAAGTCTCAAATTATCAATGTTGCTCCTTGATCGTTTCGTTTGAGTTGAATTGAATTGAATTGAAGCCACATTCTCCAAAACAAAACCGTTTGCTGATTTTCATGCTTTCTTTTCCAGGAATGACTAATGTAAATATCAAGAAAGAAAACACTGAAAATGTGTGGACCCTGTAAATGCTGTCAGATTTTCTGCATAAACAATAAAACCCATGTCACAGATTATTACCAGTGAGCTGTCACTTTTTACAAAGTGCTAATAAACAATTGCTGTCTGTCTGTCAAACTTGTGGAGCAATTTTCAAGTGAATGTTTACATTCTAATTGTTAAACTGACAGCTGATTGACAGACACGTGACATCAAGTTTATCAAATAAAATTAGGGGTGGAAGGTTTTTTTCTGAAGCGGGTCTACAGGCTCTCACCCTCTCCCCATATCTCTCCCCCCTCCCCCTTCTAAGACCAAGAGAGCCTTTGTTTCAGGTACCGGTAATTATAAAAATTACCTGAAATGAAAGTTTACCTGCAATACACACATTATAAAAATATCATTTCTCTTTGGATTCAGAGTAAACAAGCGTAGCAAAGTGCACAAAGGAAAAGAGAAATTAGTTCCTAATCGAAAGGAAACACTGTCTATTGTTTGTGCTGTTGAGTGGCAGCCAATCAGATTTCACTAGATTAGTTGAATATGTAATGAGCATCTTGTTTATAAGAGAATGTGTCAGGATTATTCAGTTATCATGGTTCTGATCTGACTCAAATATAATGTCTAATTTTAGGTAAGCTGGATTTAAAGTAGATAAAGTAGACTGGGCTAGCTGATTAGAACCATTCCACCACATATGTGCTTGTGTGTTGATCTTAAGATTAGGAATATATTGTTTTAGTTCACCTGCAGCATGAGTTTCTAATTAGGTTGCTAAATTTTTGTAAGCTGCTCTTTTTTTCAAACATCCACACCTTGGCAAAACGTGACGTGCATGCGTATTATTTTGCTATTTCTTGTCGGCGTGCGGCCGCCCTCAGTTTCCCGCGAAAACTGAAATGAAACAACAGGCACATACCCGTGATTTTAATTTTTTTGCTTAAAAGCATCCATTTGTGAACTGTTTTGTCAAAAAATAAGAAAACTACTTAAAAGCTAAGCCTAAGACTTTAACAGGTTGAAGTTTTCTTAATTTGTAATTCACTGTGAGTTTACTAAGTTATAAAATGATTTACTAAAAAAGTTGAAACCCTCGGTAATTTGTATTTGATAGCAGAGCCTTCGTTCTTTTGGCCAGCGGAGCATACCGTTTTGCCGCGGTGTGCCCTGCATCAGAGTTGTTACATCTTAACATGTTTCATTGTTATCCTTTATTGCAGCTCACATGCTATTACAAGTGACGTAGACATTATAGAGACAGCAAAGGCAGCAGAACTTTTCCAATCAGATGGTGTCATCCTAACTGGTACGTCAACAGGTGCTCCAGCAAACTTTAAGGAAATGTTATTGTTGCGTGAGTCGGTGTCTGTCCCCATCTTGATTGGTTCAGGTGTTCGTATTGACAACATGGAACAATTTCTCAGTGCTCATGCCATGATAATTGGGTCACATTTCAAGGAGGATGGACATTGGTCAAAACCTTTATGTTACGACAAGGTGAAAGCATTTATGTCAAAGATTGAAAGATTGAGAAACTGATAAATATTAGCAATCAAGATATTTGGGAACATCAATAATTATTGATGGAGAATCAAATAATGACTAACAATGTAAGGATTAATTATTTATTAAAACGACCATAGAAAACCTTTACTTTTATTGGAAAGAGAAGAACAAGTACCATTAAGATGTTTGAAGTGATAAAATTATATCAAACATTTGTACAATTTATTGTTTGATCACAAGATCAAAACACTGAGAACTGAAGTTGAAAGCACTGCACAGCAGAGGATTTTAAACTCAGTTTGAGGTGATTTGATATCGTAATCAAACAAATGTACAAGTGTTTTATATGGCTTCTCAAACGAACATCCATGTAAGAGAAAACAAAGAAAAAGTGTGGATAATTTATGCAAGTGTTAGATCACGATAATATCAAGACTCCTTCACGCTTCTGATTTTCTTTGTAATATTCTCATTAATTATTCATGAGTTTGAGAAGTTACATGTACAGCACCTATCATATTCACATGACTCAGACTATCTTCAGTTAGAGTTTTGTTGTCTGCCTTTGTACTCTATGTCGATTTTCACTGGCTGCCAGGACAGGCCACAATTTGCCCTTGTTATTTTGAAGAAGGACTAATGGCAGCTTGAAATGCCAGCTGCAGTACTCGCTTCCCACGGCAGTTAGCATACCTTAATCAATGTGTAGTTGATGAGAGTGGTTTTCAATTGTGTCATAAAACCAAAACTAGTTAGCCAATCACAGGAGCAAGTAAAAACATCAATGAACCAATTACAAACTGAAGTAATTCACAATTGGTTTAACTTCAACCAATCACGAGGCAAAGTAAATGCAATTATGGATATTAAACTAACCAGTCAAATTCAAAAGCAATTAGTTTTCAACACTTAGTTTTCAATAATTAGTTTTCTTAATGTATTTTATTATTTTGTGAATTTTATATTTCTGTGTCATGCCACTTGTGTAAATCAACTGCTGTTGACAGGGCTAGCATGCCTAAATAAAGTTATACTTACTTACTAAATTGAAAACTGCTCTTATTGTCTATATCTTTGCCACAGCAGACCAACACTAGTTTTTTTACAGAACTTGTTATCCATTGCTTGCATAAATATGGAAGCACTGTAAGTATTTGTTTTGCTGTGGAGGTTCAAATTTCACATGATCGCACAATGATTATTTTGATCAATACTGTTGATAGGTGAATATGATACACATCTTAAATATATTACCTGAGTTGCTATAATTTTACAAGATTTCAAAGCAAAATTAATAAAATTAATGAAATTCAATACAGATTGAAAACAATAAATTATTAATTATATACCCGGTAGTTAACAATAATATTTATCAAATTTTATTAAATGCTATAGGCCAAGAGACTTGTTATAATTTCAGCTTTGGCTCATTAAATTTGAAGACATTTAAAATAATAACTTGACAACAGTTAGTAACTACATGTATCTCTGCTTCATAGTACTACTACGGTAAGCAGTTCATGGTGCAAAACATTATCGTTTGACACTAATTTATCCCGTCTATCTTCCTAAGACTTTAAGTGCCTCTAACATTATTTTGTTTTGTTATATCACAAATATCAATTCTACACCAAGTAAATAGTTGAATATTTCTTGCTTTGAATGTTGCATCTATGAGTTATAAAGGTTTATACATGACATTTTGTATCTCCAAATTGCTAATGATGTGATGTCAACCTAGGAATTTAGTCATTTCTTTCTCCTTCTGAATGAAACTCTATTTGATTCTAATATAAGATATTTCAATTGGTAAAATCGCTGATACAAACTATAACTACATCATAGAAGTTTGTTTGTCCCAACCAGCATGTTTTTGTATAATACCGTATTTTATCACATATAAGCCACACCTTTTTTGACTTTCAGATTTTGAAAGTAACAAAAAATTGCCACAAAGTTGGGGGTGTGGCTTATATGTGAGTGTTTTCAGAAAATGTTTTTTGCAATGACCATAAACAAGGCCATATGAACAATGGAAATGCATATTCAATTCACAGAACACGAGTGTCAGCAAGATTGCTACTCAAACTCCTCTCCTTCGCTTTCCAAAGAAAACTAGCTGTCCAGTTGCCTGTCATCTTCTCTGCTAACTACTCGAATGGTTCCTAGTGTTGTTAAAGGTGATAATTGATATTTGTGATAACAAAATAATGTTAGAGGCACTTTAAATAGGTTTATTAAGGATACCATCAGAACCTTGCTTTGGTGTCCATAGTTATAGCAAATGTTTGTAATTGTGGGAGACAAATACATTAATATTCAAACTCGAGATTTGAAACACTAATTATAATGGGAAGCAATGAGCAAGTGGAGTTCAAAGCAGAGACAGTTGTGCAGACTGTGGTTAAGAACTCAAAATTAGAGAGAATAAGACAATAAAACATTTATGCCTTTGAAGACTGGTACCGTAGCCATTGATAAAAAGCAGCATGTGTAAACGTTGGAATTTTTGAGTCAGAACAATAGATTAATGTTAACATCACATTGGGACCAAGAGAATTAGTGTCTGTACAAGTCCATTAATAGTATTAGTCTGCAATAGAGTGATTTTTCTTAACCCATGAAATACACTGTAGATATTAGACATTACAGGCCTGACTAGGAAGCCAATGGGCTGGATCACTGACAGAGATCTGCCCCAAGCCTGACTGGTCTTACTGCTTCCTATGACCTTGTGTTAGACCCTATTTCCATTGTTTTCTTTTGTTGCCATTGAACTATTAGTTACCACAGATGTAGATAATGGCTAGGAGAGCAATGGGACATTTTCCCAGCTAAATCACCAAGGTTTCAATAATGGCCCAGCTTTGAAGCAGAAAATATAAGCACACAACATTATGAAATAGCCCTATATAAATATTGGTATAATCAACTAAAGTCGATTGAGGTAACTATGCTAACCACTGTGGAAAGCGAGTAGCAGCTGACGTTTCAAGCGCTTAAGCCCTTCGTCAGAGCTTGACTCAGGAGTTGACTCTGCACTGATACAAACCCTAAGCTGTCTCAACTCCAGCCTCGATATCGCCAAAGGCTTGGATGCCTTTCAAAATGGTGGTCCAAGAACTATGAATAGGACTATTACCGTCTAAATCCCTGACTAAATATATATATAACTATTAAATGTGTTTCACATGTTAAGTAAAATCACTCTAATGGAGTTGTTTTCAGTCAATACATGTACTTTATAACTTTTGCTGGGACTTCAGCTCCAGTGAGACTTGTGGAAATTATAGTTTAAGTTTATTATTTGACTCATCAAACTAAGTACATTATTTATACATGTACATGTAATAATATTAAAGGAAGATGTGTACATACAGATAACTAGTGAAACATAATATTGTAATTTTTTAAATATGGAAAATAGTAGGAATATGGTGATAATGTTAATAATTATATAGAAATAGAAAGTATGTAATAATATAGAATTAGATAAGTACAGGGCACCAATTATGCTATCAAAATATGAAATGCCTTCACTTAAAATGCATTTTTGGCAAGGTCTGGTTTTCCACTGCTGTCTTGTAAAGAAAATAGTAATTTATTGTGGTTTGCTGTAGATTAGTATTCATGGTTAACCATGAGTTCACAAGAAATAAATCCAGTGGGCTACCATCATGTTTAATAATTAAATTATTATACAAGTCATCTTTTGTAAAGGATTCTTATTCATTATTATATAACTCTGCCAAGAACACACAAAATATGCACAAGACGGCACCAAATATGAGACTATTTTGGCTGCTTGCCAGTCAAATGGCTTCCCAACAGCATGGGAAATCCCATTTCTCAAGAGAGCATCCAAGGGTTTTGGTTATTATGGAAAGATAATTTTGTTTCTTGGCAGAATTTATATAATAAATTTGACTTAATAGTTGGCTAAATATAGTTGGTTATAATATTATTATTAATTTCAGAGTTACCCTTAAAATAAGATTTTGAAGTGTCCTCTCAAATCTTGGCTTCAAAAACCTATTTGTACAGGACATTAAGACACATTGCTATAAGCTGATGAAAGTAATAATCATAATTATATTGTTCCAGATATTTGACTTCTCTTATTTCTGTTAAACACGAGCTAGAACATTTTGATCTCTTGTAGTTGAAGAGTCTACAATATCATTTTGTCTCTGAATGACAGAAAAATAATATTAATATTTCAACACTGTCATTTTTTTCCCTATTTAAATGTTATTATTGTTCAGTATTTTTTTTCTGGACAGGTATAAATACCTTATGATTAAGTTAATGCGGTTTCTACACTTTCTACATCTTTGTCTATCTTTGTTAGGAGAATTTTAGATTTCATTCAGCCAAATCTATAATATTTTGTAAGATGATTATCAGTTTTATCAGTTTTATATCTACTGCAGTCTACTTAATTACATATGAATGTACATATAAATTTATATATAACTTGACTGTGCCCATTGCAGTTGTAAAACATTGCAAATCAAAGAAGGCAAAAACTCGTAACACTGCACTACAGCAAAACAATGCCCTGAAATACAAAGAACCCTAACACCAGAAAACAATACATCAGGTACACGAAGGAGCCCAGGGTTTTAAATAAGAGTTGGCAGCCAGCAAAATTCATCTTCTACTTTGGATATTTGTGGCAGCTACCAGTACTTTATCCAAAGGATCACTATTGAAAAGAGTACGAAAAGGGAAGGTTTTAAGATTAGTTTCCCAGCTACTTCACAGTTAGTTATGTGAAAACTTATTGAAAACCCTGTTCATTAATAACTTATTTCAACACTGCAATGAGGGATTCAGCTTTGGTTGAGGATGTCAGTGCCAATCGGCAAATGAATATATCAACATAAAACCTTCCCAAGGCTGCCTGCATTAATATATTATACTTCATCACTCATAAACATATAACAAGTTTTGTTATATCTACTTTGCTTAAATTTTGCTTTCTTTTCAAATAAGCTGACATTGCATCTCCATCTAGTATAGTGCATTTGTAAAAAGCAACAGCTCAGTAACAACTGTGGCAAATGTTTTATAATATTGTGGTATATTTTTGAGCTAGGTATTGTCTAAATAAGGACTAAACTTTAACCACACCTACATGTAAATAATTATATACTGAAAACCCCAATAAACATAAAAAAATATAACTTGATTTGTTTGCTTTTCATACACCTTTAGAATCAATTTTCTATTAAAGCCTTACTATCCATACTTAATTAAGAAAAATAATATTAAAATTTATTTATTGAAAATTTCCCTATTTAATTTTTCGAACCAACTTCTGCATGTAAATAAAAACACTGCATAATTAATGCAAAAGAGCGTCTAAACACAGGTGTCATTCCCCCCAAGAGAATACAACATGCACATTTATATAAGCAATAATGAAAATCGTATATTTTATTATCACGTCAGACCGTTGTTATAATATACGGATATTGGAAAGCAACTAAAGTTTTTGATTCTACAAGATATGAGCGAAAAGTTTCCCTTTCAGTTTCCTCTATTTTTGGCTGCTCCTTGACAGGTATAAAAATAAAAACAAAACGTGGAATGAGGGCACACTGTGATATGATCTAAACCGACGCGTACTATATGAATACAAATTTACACAGGATTAAGAAATTTCCATTATTTTGTCGTATGAATAATCATCCGATCCAATCAACCACGACTCTAAATATTCTCCAGACTTGAACAGTCTATATATTTCAGAAGGTCAATGCCAATGACCATCTTCCAAACCCTTGACATCCACAGGGTAAATACGGAAGATTGTATTGATTTATATACACAATTAGAAGAGTACTATAACTAGATTTGAATATTTGGCATAAATAGAAGAGTTCAAGGTTGGACTTTACACCCATACCCCTGGGCTAGGTGCCTGCGCTGCTGCAGCAAAACTAACAGCCCCTCTTTCCATGCATTCCGATATGTTTACCGACCATTCTATCCCTCTTCTTTGTTCGCCTTGTGCGCGAGTGGTGAAACTGCACCAAATTTTGTTTTTTCATGTTCTTTAGGTTAGGGCGTCTAGCACCGTATTTCGGGGCCTCTATCTGCCTTCGCTTAGAGATTAGTTCTAGTTGTTCTTTGAATTGTACAGTACGACGGGGAAGCCTATGCTCCACTTGATCCTCTATAACAGGCTCGCTAGCGGACCTCGATGAAGGACCTGAATCAGATCCTGAGCTCACATTTCGACGAGGACCGTAAACAGACATACTGGGATGTTCGATGAGTAGGTCCTCCATCGGGTTCGCTTCGAGGCTATCGGGCGAGATGCCCCCCGCTTCAAAGCAAGATGGCGGGGTGACATACCAGCTTTCTTCCACGCTGTCTGGGACTGCATTCGCGGCCTTTTCGCGGTTCTTTCCCCCTGAAAATAGCAAAGAAAATCGATACTGTGATATGCTTGGCTTTGGAAGGTGATCTGATGAAATATCCAAGTGATGTCATTGTGGTGCAACAATGCCAATGTCAGTGCACTGAGCGTGACGATAAGGAGGGCAATTCTTGGCAGAATATTGCGTTTAAATTCGCCACAGAAAACTCTTAACTCCTCCAGCACATACACCAGCTAGCTCATAACAAAATGCATTTAACTCTCACCTTTGGGGTCCTCTACTGATGTCAGGTCGACCAAAACCCATCCCTCCTCGACGTGAGTATCCTCTATGTCCAACGGGCAATCGGGGACGACTTGGTCGTCCGTTTGGCCCCAGATGTAACTAGAAATGCTCGAAAACATGATTCCAGATCCTTGGTTCTCTAACCTTCAAGTCAAGAAAGAAGAAAATTTAATAACCAAGAGAAAAACGGCCTAACATAAATACACCGTACACAATGCAACAGCTGATAAACCAGCAGAACAAAATCCCTCTAATTCAGTCCCGCAAGCTATATCTATATTTTGAAGTTGAAATCTCGATTACGATTGCTACGAGAAGTACGTACCTTCAAATGTAGTCGCTTTAAAGAAGTTTCTGTAGGTTTAGACGTTTGCTTGTCCAAAAAGTCCGCCAAAATTCGTTGGCAGTCTGTTTGTGTATCTTTCTTTTCTTATCCGATGACGATGACGAAGAGAGCTATTTCGCTCGCTTACAAACACAGATGATAAAAAGTAATCAATATTTTACCAGCGATTGTTGCACTAGTGTAGATGTCGATCGAAGGCTACACTGATTTTGTATAGTCTATTTTGAATTGTATTTGGAACGCAAAAAAAGCTTCGATTGCAGCAGTGGTTTTCCGACGCGAAATAAAAATTTGGGAAAACTCTTGTGTTTTTGTTGACATTCTGTCAAAATTCGTCAAGAGTCGTGATGTAACCAATCAAAATCACTTCCGGTGGCCATATTAGGAAGTGTAGGTATGGATGCAATGTAATTATAGCTGTGGGCACGTGACCAGTGCGTGGCCCTGTACGTAAACAGAAGATTTTGTTATGTTGATGGTTTGGGAAATTAAACTACGGAAATAGCTTGAATTCCCTGAAGCAACGATCTCAGTACCAGAAATACGTTAAACTTAAAATGATATTCAGCTATTTCTGGACCAAATTAGCTGAACCAGTGAACCGCAAGCCGAAATTTGGAGGTTCGAAAATCATTTTCAGTAACCAAATTAATTATTTGTATCGTTGTTCTGTTTTGGTTGTCTTTAACTTATTTCTTTTTCACAGATTCTTAAAAAAAAATCTTAAATAGTGTCGAGAGACCATGGTGATGGTCTCGTGATTGTGTTCATAATTATTTTTTACTTTACAGTTTTTGGTTCTCGTAACAGCTAAATTGTTTATTTTTTATCAGAAAACCAAACTACGTACTTTGTTGCTATGGTTACCGAGATATGGTTTGCCCATGTCTGCTACTGGCTTTTCCATATCATAATGCTAAATAAAAGAACGATTTCCTAAAAAAACGTTATCCAAAAGGGCGTGATTATTCTGATTGAATAATTTTAAAATCAGAAAAGAATATAGTTTTTGACTCTTGCCAAATATATTTGGATCGAAGGAAAACTTTTTTCATGCAAAATACATGTTGATTTTTTTAAACAAAAGCCATTCGTCCATGTAGTGTTTCGAGGCCTCGATTTTCATTTTAGGTATATAAAAATGAAATATATATTAATATATATTATACCTTTACCGTATAATCAGCCCTTCTTCGTTGTTACTGTTTACACATTTTCGCTGATTGGGTGGCTAGCCACCCCCCTTTGGGCTGGTTGGACTGGCCAAGTTGCAGCATTTTACAGCATTTTACAGAGGCATTGCATGTTCCCGAACAAAACATCTATGACAGCCACTCCCCTTTAAAATTCCTGGATCCGCCCCTGGGTACTATACTTCGTCCGTTGGTCCTTGCAGTTTTTCAATATTCAAATTAAAAATTGGTCGTGTGTGACGTAATTTGTTTAAATACTTTCTTTGAAGAGGGTCCATATAAGGAGTTATATGAAATATTTAATCATAATTTGCATGAGAAGCAGCAAAGCTTACGATCTGTATAATATTTAATAGCATTTGTATGGGATTTTCTAGTCTTCCCAGGAAAAATCGCAAAACTTACAGGGTGTATTCTTGTGTTCCTCATGTCTGGACCAATTTTAAGCGAATTTCCAAATTTCAGTACCCTGGTCTTTGCGGCTCTTCTGTTCTCCGCGGCTCTTCTGTTATTTCTGTTCTCTCCAGAAAACCTCTGGAACCAGGGTAACATTTCAGTAAACAGAGCAAAGTTTTACCTTAATACTTTTCATTCCAGTCCACATTAAAACCAATCCCATCGTGCAAAGCGCGTAGGCAGCATCAGTTCTCGTTCCCATCATGCATCAAAGGTTTGGGCGTTAAAAATAAACATGGCGTTCGACGGAAATTCTTGAAATCTGGAGTAATTTCAGCGTATTTACTGCGGAGTATTCGTGAAGGATATATTTTATTTATTACACCTGAGTTTGAAGCCAGCAATGACTTCAAAACTTCTCGAAAAGCTTTCTCCGCCAGGCGAACTGGAAGACTTGGACGAAGCATTCGCGTCTGGCGAAGACGACGTACTTCCCGCGAAGATGTCGTTCAATGGCAGATTGGTGATCAGTGAATCAGAAGTATGCAGGTCCTCTAAAGGAGAAGGTAAAGCTAAAGCGTATTCTGGCTAATTTATTTCGTGGTGTGGTATCTATCGATTGTGTAATGGTTCTTCGTGTCTGGATATTTTTACGCTTGAAATCAGTGTTGCGTAACGTAAGTCGTATTAAAGTTTTTCACGGTTTTTTTCCTGGAATGTTTTGATTGAATGATTGAGACAGCTATAATTCGAAGTTTATGTGTTTTTAGTCTTGTTGCTGCTGAAATCTTTCAAGAGACAGAGAGTCAATTGTTGAAGTGGTTTCGTTGAAGTCTATCAGTCGACAGAAACTTCGCTGGATGATTGACACTTATTTATGAGTGGTAATTTTCCTGGGCGGGTGGTGTGGGTCTGTCTGTCTGTCGTTGGAAATTTTGAAAGGAACCCCTAAAAAGGTACCAGAATCTCATTTTGTGGGCATGGCTCAAATTAATTTTCACCCCTAAGTGATACCAATTCTAAAACAAAACATAACATTAGTGCCTATATCGCCTTTTCACCTTATTTTTTTCCGAAGGTACTTGCCTCATAGAACATTATTTTGCAAAAAAAAACGTCCAATCTTTGAATTTTTTTTTTTTTACAGCTCAAAGTTAGTGAAAAATCATCATTTTGGCTCCCTGTGGGATAATTTCATAATGTCATAAAAAGGTCTTGGGACGAGTCGGCTGGTGGTCCCTTCATGTTGGCAACACATGAATTGCTATCAAAATACAATAGAATTAACAGAATACAAAACAATAGAACAAAATACACAACACAATAGAACAAAATACACAACACAATTTGGTAATAATTCATGTCTGCCTACATGTAGGGAGAACCAGTTGGCTGATGACGTAGCATTAGGAATGTAGTTCCATTCTGTATCATTTTTACTGCCTTCTGAGTCAGAACTACTACATGAACTGCAGTCTGACATTATTTAGTTATTACCTCCGAAAGCAGCCCTAAAATTTCTCGGAATTGGTGAAGATAACAAGAGCGGTGCCTTGACCCTTTCACCCCCATGGGGTTTTAACTGATTTTGGGCTCTTTCTAGAGTGCAACGAGCCCTCCCCCCTATGAAAACTGTAGTCACTGTTACCATGGAATTTTCAACTGACCTATAATACTGGGGGCTCAAAGTTTTGTCGGCCATTTTGGATATGTTGACGTCAGATCGCTGCGGAGCTGGAGGGAAGTTTGTTTGGGGGAATACAGAATTTAAGGCTTTTTAAAGCCTTTTTCACATTTTTATAGAGTGCTGGAGGACATCATTAAGTCTGATGAGAGCTTGAATCAGCACTTTCTCAAAGAACCGACTCTGTACCAGTGTAATTGTGATAGAGAATGAGCTTCATTTCCCACTCGTGAATGGGCTAGGACTTCTTCTGTCACTTTAGCGTGGGCTTTATAAATGTGGGTCTGGAGCCACCTATCATAGCTTTTTTGGAATGTTGGACAACATTTACTTGCCATTGATTCCAATATGAAGCTAATTAGGTCGAAATGGCTTTAGACTTCTATATTTTGAAGAATGTAGATGAGGGAAGGGCCATGTTGCTGTTTGGTATGATTTCCCGGCATGCTTTGCGGTTATTATGGATGAATTTAGCTTGCTGTGAAGTGCTTGTGGACAGAATGGCTTGGTTCTGGGCAAGTTTAGGTGTTGGGAGACAGAAAGTGAGGTTAGTGCAAACATGAAACTCTAAATTTTATGTGAAATACACATTTTTGTGAGAAAATTTAGAATCTGAGGAGAAATATTTTTTTCTGTACCTGTCATTTTAGTCCCTTTTTCTGATTAAAGTGAAATAATGTCAACTATAGTTAACTTATGCAAAGAAAGGAGGATTTAGATGAAATGATTCATTTTTAATATACCTAATGCAGTTCAAAAGGATCATTTATCTATACATTAAGGTGTGTGGGAATCTCAGGGAATTGCTCTTTGAACTTAGACTGTCAGACTTAAACCCTCAAAGCAAGTAACCAGTAATAGTGCCATATGGCACTCTTGGGAGTGAAAGGGTTAAGCTACGTCACAGAACAGCTCGGTCCAGGTTCCTCGTGTCCTCACATTTTTAGGGCTGATGACAGTTTTGAATGCCAATAAAATCATGAAGGAAAATCTGACTCAGATTTTTTCTTTTGAGGAAAATAATTTCAACTATCGTAGCTTAAGAAAAAATGATAGCTGGCTAAGGGTTATAGGCACTTTAACTGACAAGCAGTTCCTGTCATATTTTTTCCAGATAAGAACTGTAGTGCTCTATATATGGCAAGGAATGTTAAAATATGTTAATTTTCTATTATTCTTTCTTGAAATTTCATTGGTTGATACTTATAAATTCAATAGAAACCCATCAAAATAATGCATTTTCATGAAAACATTTTTTGTGGTTTGAATTTATTTTTGATCAAACTACAGTAAACTATGGTTTAATTTTGAAGAATATTGTGTGTGGAGAAAGTTCTCAAATTTGTGATTGAAAAATCCTTTGTTTTCTCTATACCCCATTGGCTGGATGGTGGCTTCTGCATTTTCACAGAAAAAAGAGCCAATAGCATAACAAATACTTTATTTTCGAGATGTAGTTTGGACTGTAGATGCCTCCTAAAGCACTTAAGGCATATTCAAGCAAAATTGTATGTGGGGGAGGCTCATTACCACAGAACAATGGATTCTACTACAGTTCTTATCTGGATGTCCATTACTTAATACCCTAAAAGGTATTGGGATAATCTAACGGTGGGCATTTTAGATTTAAACACCCTAAGCGGTACCTGCAAACCACAAATTTTAACCCCTAAAAGGTATGGACATTATTCACACAATGGCCATGTTTAATCCCAGGAGAATAAAAACCTTGGTTTTAGACCCATGAACTCATTCTGAAACTGCTCAGCATGAGGCTACGCATGGGAAATCTATTGTTTCAAGCCAACATGGCCGCCGTGTGATAAAAGCGAATGACAATCATCCCCATCAATGGATCCCACCCCCCCTCTCCTGGGTAATTTGAATATTAGTAATGTTGTATCATATATTTACAGTGGTTATCATTATTATTGTAATTATTATTTGTAACTGCTGGCCAGTGCCATGATTAGCATTAGCTAATTATAAAACTGAAACTCCCCAGTATTCAGTGTCTACAGATATTATTGTGCTCTTGTTGCTTAATTTCTTTCCATGATTTTTCCCCATCAAAACATACTACATGTACTAATATATCTCTTACAATGTATGCTGCCTGGAACTCTATACCTGACACTCTTAGAACATTAACTACTTTGCAGTCTTTCTGTAATGCAGTTCGCAACTTTGTATACAAGCTCTTTAGACATTTATATGTAAAGAAATACCCTTTCCTTCTGCATACTAGACTAGAGTAGCCATGTTTTTGCTACTATGACGTCATCTACTCCATTCTAGTTCGAGTAATGGTGGACGTAAATTTTACGTGTTTAGAGGTCTATAGTTATGTTGCATTAATATATTGTGATCAAATTTTTGGGCCAGAAGTATATTTTCGAGTTATGATAAGAATTAACTGCAAAAAGAAAATCCAAAATTTTCATCACAGTGGCACTTTAACACATATAGCTTTAACATGTAGCTTTGGTACTCCCAGCAATTTAGGATAGGGGTGTGCTGTGCTGTGGAGATATCAAAACCATGACCCTATTTAAGGGTAACTTTTTCAAGGCTTAATAAATTTATTTAAACTAAAATATGACATCCTATTTGGACAAGTTAATACTCGGAATTTATTGAACAGATCGTTTTTATTTCTCATCAAGCATACAACATCAATAATAATATTATGCTTTACTTTTATTGAAGATTGTTACGTTTAGTGGGCATTGAGCAAATGCACGATATTGCATATAATAATAACAACAACAACAGCAATAATTGCGTTCGACGAAGGAGAACGCATCCTAATCTTGCAGTGGACTCCATGTGGCCTGTGTTGGCTACCTGTGCTTGCCTAGGCGAAAGAAATCGAGATTCGTGTATGTCCTCATGTCATCATGTTTGTACTTGTTAGAATAAATTATCTCGGCTGAGGAACTGGTAACTACACGATGCTCGGCCGCCATGTGAACGTCGAGTATTATAAAGTGTCTTATTTTCCCAATCCAATGCAATAATGTTTAAAAAGTTAGCAAGTACGATATATCAAAGCCTGAGGAAAGTGTGTGCCATCTCTGTAGCATTCGACAAAGTCCAATGTCCAAACTATATCAAGTCACATGGTCTGTTTTGTCGGTGCGGTGACGACACTAGTGAAGTTGAACAGAGAACTGAGACAAATCAACTCGCCATAATTCGTAAACAACCAAGTGAATTCTGTTGGCTTGCTCGCTGTACTGGATTCTGCTTTTCGCTGTACATACAGATACCGAAACTACAAATAGTAAGATGACCTGGCTGAAGAGAAACCTATGTCTGAGTTTTCTAGATACCCGTATAATCGCAGTATCTTGTGTGAGTTGCAACACTGTGTTCATCTTGGTTATACAAATTAACGGATTCAAATTAACACTACATTCAGGCAGAATGTAGGCATCTGAATAGCCGTAGCTATAGCTAGCTTGTAATATTTATTTATACACACATTATATATTCCTGTAATATAGTGTCCCCAATTAGCTTTAAAGCTAAATACTATTGACACTCAAATAAAGTTCGTGTATGCATGCATGTATGTAAATGTATGTACTAGCTATAGCCTGGGTTGATTTGTGTTCTACACTAACTTCAGTTATTGCTTTAGACTGTATACCACATAGCAAAATGTGCTACGAATTCTCAAATCAATGCCATAACCATATAAAACACACATATATACATATAGCCACATAAGCATCGCATCCAATGATTTAATGTTACACAAAGATAATTACAGTTTTATACCCAGATGCATCCCCTTGTATATTAGGTAACTTATAAGTCAAGACATCAAAATTTTAACATTTAGTTAAAAAACAAGCATTTTTGATCAGGATTACGTACACCGTCCACATCATTGCAGCAATTTTTCAGCTTTTCAGACTGTTACCACAGTCCTTTTTCTTTCAAAAAATATGTCTAACACACTTTGATAATCTATGATTACTTCTAGCAATAATAATAATATACACGTTCTAGGAGCATTCTACAAGTCTCAATGCTCTTACAATACTAATTAAATAAAAACAAAAAATACAGTTACAATAAAAATCACAATGCTAAAAAAGGAAAGTCTTCAACTTATATAGACTTAAAAACATTAACTGTTTCTGAGCTCCTAATGTTAGGTGGTTTAACATAACTATAAGTCACAGTGTTTGACTTCGGTATGGAAGTGGCAAGGTAAGTCATTTTTATTCAAAACATATACAGTATTTCTGGCTAGTAAACGGAGTTCGTTACGTTCCCATACAAACCCTTATAAAGTTATATTTTCGTAACTTGAGCTTGGGGTGACGTACCCTGCGAGCAGAGGTTTCTCATCTCTCTGCCTTTCCTGTCGCCGAGAGAAACCTGTACCAAACCCGAAATGATCCCGAACCCGAAATGATCCCCAAACCCGAAATGATCCCGAAAACTGTTCAAGTCGCACCTGAAATGATCCCCGACCCGAAATGATCCCCAATCTGTACCCGAAATGATCCCGCAATAAAACTGGGAATGGACTAAAGAATTTTGGACTTTCGGAACTGAGCAAAATTTTCGCTAAACTTCTTGCAAAAAGAAATAAAGCTCAAAAGTAAGAATGTTTACTAGTATTTTCTAATAGTACAAACCAACACTAGCAGACAACAAACAACCCTTGTCAATCCAACCACTTGACGTCATCGATCATGTGACCGTAGCGAAAATCGCCCGTATCTCGCTGGAGATAAACAGCACAACAGCCATACCAATTCTAGCCTGCTATGCAGACGTATTTTTCACTCTCATAAATTCGAAGAAAAAAGTAACGTCTGCTTACCCGAGCGCTTAATTAGTTTCCAATATGCACACTTCATTGTGTTGTGAACCAATCAGATTTACCTTCCATATTCTGGAAAGTGACGTAATGTTGTATTTAAAAGGTTTCAGACAATACATTTGCCATTGACCAATCATAGGAAAGTGTTCACTTGCGCGCCAATTCACTAAAATTCTAACAATGGCATTGATTTGGCAGAAAAGTTAATCAAACGTGCTGACGTTTGCTTGCACTGATTGGAAATTAATTTAAGCGTTCGGGTAAGCAGACGTTACTTTTTTCTTCGAATTTATGAGAGTGAAAAAATACGTCTGCATAGCAGGCTATACCAATTCACGATAGTCATCAGCTGACAACAAATAACCCTTGTCAATCAAACCACGTGACGTCATCGATCATGTGACTAAGAAAATCACGTTCCACATTTGATGATCACGTAAGCACATATGATGATCTTCCCAGCGATTATGTAAATTTACAAATCGCAAAATAGAAACAAAAGTTTATACAAAGTTTTTTTGCGCTCAGTCTATAGGCAGTTTGAGAGAAATGTATTGTTGACAGACTTTTGCTAGGTTGGTTGTTACGTCCAATAAAAATGCATATGACCTTTTTCTTCTGGCGAATAAGCATGCGTTTCCCATTCATCATCGACACTTTGCTATCCTACCGGTTATTGATAGGGAGAACTATTTCGCCATTGGTCGCAGCACGTGTTTAATCACTCACTCACTCACCGCCCCATAACGAGCCAGAGATAATCAGAAATCAAAATCAGCATGAGGTCTGGTTGCTATGAAGTGACGTCACAGTTTAGAAATCGAATAGTATTTTGCGGTTTAGTTTTATTTACCTTTTAAGTGAGTATGACAGTTAGGTGAGTAAAGCTAGTCCTGGCTAATATCAGGGATGGAGGGAAATTAAATTTTGATTCCGGTATGCATTGTTTTATTTCTGATTTAGTCTGCCATTCAAGTCCGTATTCACAGCCAGGATGAATGTTGAAGCTGTGCGCAGAGTATTTTGCTTCAAACTGACCGTCGTTATTAGTATTTCTATAGCTTGGACATTCCATCAACAGGAGTACAGATAAATCTTGGGAGCAAAATATATATGAGAAACCGAAGCATTTTGCGAAAGACTAGTCGATGAGAAAAATGGTGGGTTTCGCAGTAATCGACTCTATATGGATTACACAACGGCTAAACCAGTATTGCTTCTCCGCATCAGCGAGCGCTATTAGGAGTAAACAATTTGGATTTATGCCTTGGATTGAACGTTAGTGACTTTGCGAAGGTGGTAGTGCTAAAAAGTGGCGTACATCTACATGGTAGGAAATTCCCGCCAAATCAAGTCTTATGATTGCTTACACAGAATCAGCTAACTGCAACTGAGGTATTAATTGAGAAGCAGCCACGAGGAAACATTGATCCTGCGAGACGAAATAAACAAGCTCAAGCTACAGATTTAGACACAAGAACACTTCGGTACTCCTAACTCAGGATACAAGCGACGAACATAATAGACCGGAGTTGGACAGCCTTCTAAAAATGCCGCCAATTAAATGAAAGCTAAACAGGCCAGAGAAACGTGACAGTGGGAACCGAAACACCATTTAAAAGAAAACCTAACTATTACTGAGTTATTATGCTTATTATCTTTACATTAGAAAGGAGAGAATCCAGTAAGACTTAATATTTCAAGCTATAATTCTATATCCCCAGCGCTTCAGGGATATAGAACTCAGTCATTTCTTTCTAGCGTCTCCGGCAAGTTTACCAAAATAAGATCGATTTCAAGTTAGTTCTATATCCCCAGTTGGTTCATCCAGCGGGAAGTCCTGGCAGCTTAGTCTGCCTGAGCGCTTCAGGGATATAGAACTCATTTGTTTCTAGCGACTTCGGCAAGTTTTCCAAAATAAGATAGTTAAAGGGATTAGAGATAATTCAAGCTGCGTTTAATTGATGGGAATGTAGAGAGTTGACTAGGACCACGCAGAGATCGCAGAACTGAGTTGTGCGATCTCTCCGGGGTGCCAAGTTAAACATTGGTTGCTAAGAGCGTCTGGCTCGTTATATTGCTTTCTTCTGCATATTTTTATGTTTTTTTGCTTGGACGTGATGAGGCGGCCATATATGTAGATTCCAGGACTGACTTAATAGATTTTTCCTTCGTTTTACTTGTTCCTGTTCTTGTTATACACCTGTTTCATGATAAAAGGTTGAACTGAATAAGCGGCAAACAACAAGCGACATACCCAGACCGCAATGGATTCTGGTTGTTGCTAAAAGTCTGGTGAATTCGTTTGGAGTCAAAGACTTTATTTAGAATATTAATGGTTCCTTCGAATGAATTTTCGAATTGCACCGCAATCTTTTGTCGCTTGTCGCTCGTCCGTGACAACCTTTTTTGAAATAGCTAGTGTATATAAATTTTGAAGACATCATAAAAATAAAACATTTAATAAAAATGTGATGGGTACTCACTAATGACGTTGCACGGTTTTATTGACAGTTGCTGTCAATTAATCGACTAATGACTCGCTTATAGTGATGGCTTTCTATGACTCACACCATATATTAAAACAATTCACTATTTTCGTGACTTATTCTGACTGTTTTGCTGTTTATACCCAGCGAGATATGAGCGATTTCCGCTATCGTCACATGATCGATGACGTCACGTGGTTTGATTGACAAGGGTTGTTTGTTGTCTGCTAGTGACCATCGTGAATTGGTATGGCTGTTGTGCTGTTTGGCACCGAAGCCCGCGTACTGTTTGCTATGCCATACTGACGAGTTCTAATAAGAACGGAACAGCTGTCTATGGCTGCAATCTAGTCCGAGCACTTTTCGTGTCAGGCCTAGCTAACCGTAGTGCTTTGTTTTAGAATTTTACGTTGTATATCAGCTTTGCTGTATAGTCTTCGGACTTTTCATTCTTAATCGTTTATATTTTGGCTGCATAGGTCCTTACTTCGGATCCAACGTATTTTTGCAGGATTTTTGTTCACGGTATTTGCTTATGTATGTTCTAGCGATATAAGGACGATTTTCGCTACGGTCACGTGATCGATGATGTCACGTGGTTTGATTGACGGGTTATTTGTTGTCTGCTAGTGTTGGTTTGTACTATTAGAAAATACTAGTAAACATTCTTACTTTTGAGCTTTATTTCTTTTTGCAAGAAGTTTAGCGAAAATTTTGTTCAGTTCCGAAAGTCCAAAATTCTTTAGTCCATTCTTAGTTTTATTGCGGGATCATTTCGGGTACTGATTGGGGATCATTTCGGGTCGGGGATCATTTCAGGTGCGACTTGAACAGTTTTGGGGATCATTTCGGGTTTGGGGATCATTTCGGGTTCGGGATCATTTCGGGTTTGGTACAAACCTCTGCCACGAAACGATTGCTTTTCGCGTTGAGCATGCGCCACGGTATCTGGATTGCCAATGGCCGAAAAAAAAACGAGACGGTAAACATTGTAGATTCATTGTATGTAGATTTCAAATTGTCCATTTCCTATTGTTATAAACGGCAGTGGAGAAAATAAAATTAATGTCCTTCTTCGAAGGTATAAATCAAAGCTTTCTTTAGGATAAATTAAGGTAGATTTATTGAACGGTAATTTCAAGGTCTTCTGTGCAGTTCAGTAAAGTAAGAAGAAGACAAAGCCAGAGTTTGAAGCCCGTTCGTATCAATCGTCGGCAAACAACAAACGCGTGACGACATAAATAACGGCTGCGAAGGATACTGTGGGCTCTTGCAAAACCAGCGAAGATCACCAAAAAGTCATGCCCGAGTGATATCAAACAGGTAAAACCGGTTTGGTAACTGGTTTATCACGTGGTTTACCTCCAAGATTTTGGAGGTTGCAAGTGCGCATGTTCAACGGCAAAAGCAATCGTTTTGTGGCAGAGGTTTCTCTCGGCGACAGGAAAGGCAGAGAGATGAGAAACCTCTGCTCGCAGGGTAGGGGTGACGTTACCGGGACTCGAACCCAGGCCTGCGCCATGCAGCCCTGCTGCGTCTGTATGCAGTTTCAGCGAATTTGGGTACCCCAGATATAAATATCTAGATAGTATCAGTAGAAAATTAAGTAAAAATATCCCTGAAACTGAAATTCAAGATAATTAACTGCAAATACTTAGTACAAATTTGGTAATGTTAAATACAGAAACAACATAGAGAAACTGTCAATCAGTTGTTGCTAAAATTTCGATGGGTAACTAATTCCTGTAAAAACTAGTGTTGCTAAACTTAGCGAAATTGAAAGGAAAACCACACCCAAGGAGTTTCAGTTTCAACGTGTGTGTATAACATTTCCATGTTGTGTCTCCAAACATCTTGAATCTAATCATTCGTACAACCGGGACATGGAACTCAAAGGTAGGTATAATATGATATAATAGCACAAATCTCAGTAATTGATTTATTTTTATATACTGCTTTACAATTATGATATAAATATAGGACATATCTGCATTGAATCTTGTCAATATTCATGACACCCAACTACAGTTTCCCACAAAATGTTTTTAAATGAAATCTTATTACTCGCAAAGCACTTTTAACGCTTATTAATTTCAAACTGCGTTTGTAGATTTTTATCTGTTTGCTGAACCTAGCAGAATTTAGATCGTTTCGAAGTTTTTAGGATGCTTTTATTTCATCCCGAGATTGTTAGGTATAGTGGAAGCCTTGACAAAAACATAAGATTGTTACATTGTGTTGATCGGTGACAGAAAATGTTAGGTATAACCTTTTATTTCATCCCGAGATTGTTTGGTATGGTGAGGAGCCCAGGCGTCCATCTGTCATATATTCGTGATGCAGCGTTTTTCCACGCTTAGACTTCACTGTTCTGTAGGTCGTATCCTATTGGACTTCACTGATAAAGAATCCCATTGTTTTAGGGTTAGGGTTTGTATTGTTTTAGGGGTAGGCTATTGTTTGGGTAACAAATAACATTTCAGGTTGCAAACGGTGAAGTCTGCCCCTTTTTCCAGACCGGGTTAATTTCAGTAAATTTCACATCTCGTTCGCTTCCATCGCGGAATGTTGTCAACAAAAGATGCCTTGTTAGCTTCTCTGGCTGCAACATCATTAATCATTTGAATTAAAATTACGCAAACGCTTGTGATTGGCTAGCGGAACCAAAGTCGCGGAAAACACATTCTAAAAATAACCCGGTCTGTAAAAACGCTGCTTCATAGACGTAGTATGGGAGATGGACGCTCCGGGTAATGGGCTCCTGGTATGGTGGAAGCCTTGACGAAATTAAGATAAGATTGTGACATTGTGTTGATGCTAGGTAAACTTTTCCCAGACTTTAGTTGACACTTACTATTCCAAAACTTCTAGTGGGCAGTACCTTTTGTTGTTTTGTATGTTTACTGTTATAAAATACAAGGAACCCATGTCAACCTTCCACCCGAATAGTATTCAAATGAAAGTTGCCGATAGGTACTCCTGAATATTATCATTTCCTGTCGAAACAAATCAGTGAGGCATTAATACGCACGCTTGATAATGTAGAATAAAATCTATTTTTAGTAACCGAAAGCAGATGAAGTAAAGTGGGCGCGCGAGCGAGAACTAAAAAAAATGTTCTGCCGGCTTTTGATAGCCTCCTAAAGAAGACCCCCGCGGTAACTTCCGTTTCACTTCCCGGCCACAAGCTCGCGCGCGCCCACTTTGCTTCAACTGCTTCCGGTTACTAAAAATATATTTTATTCTACATCACACAGCACTTATTACGAGATTCCCTCTCTTTGACCGGCCATTTTTGTAGTTGTCGTACGCGCACGCCCACTTTGCTTCAACTGCTTCCGGTTACAAAAATAGATTTTATTCTACATTATCATCGCACGCCACATAGACCGAATTCATAATGGCTGCCTCCTAATTTGCATAATTTGGGAGCTAAATTTGTAGAGGAAACTAATGCTACCACATGAAAGACCATATTAAAACTAGTAATTGTGTTCAGTTTTAGAGCAATCTGGAGAATTACTGTTGTGTTATAGCAATTTGAAATGCTGAAAAAACATGAAAGCGAGGCTGGAAAGGCCTCCGTCGTTTTTCTCATACAAATCTTTCCAATTTCAAATGGCTATAACTTCATTGATTTTAAAGCTACAACCTTCAAATTTCACAAGATCACTAATCTTAACATGCTCTTTCGCATGGTATTGAAAATATTTTCTGTACATGTGGATAAAATATTGAAACATAAATACGCATTTATGAATAGGGACTATACTACGAGACTCTTTGACTTATGGAGTTATGCTCTCTTGGGGATACTTATGCAGTATGACACACACTATTTTGTACAGGGCTTGCTTTCGATTTTAAAATATGGGGGAGCATGTCTCCCCTCATTATTAAAAAAATATGGAATATCAGTGGAGATTTAAAAAAAGGTGCAAAATCGCACCAAAGCGCGAGCCCAGGATAGCGCTAAATTTGTAATTGTAATCTGTACAGTTTAATCTCGGGTTAGCAATTTAATCCCGGGGTAGTGCTTACCCTTGCTTTGAACAACCGGGCCCTGTAGAATACAGGGAACATCGTGTGTACATATTCTATGCTTCAGTTTATGATTCACGAGACATCCAACACTTTTCCTCTAGATCAACGTTTGTCACACTCACACTTAGAGGGTCTGTAATATTTGCCTATGTGTTTTCTATTATGGATTTTTGTACCGTAGGTCTTATATAGATCCGATTATTCCGAGCGCTTTTCGTGTCAGGCTAAAGCTAACCGTAGTGCTTTGTGTTAGATGTTTACGTTGTATATCAGCTTTGCTGTAGTCTTCGGACTTTGCATTCGTTATTGTTTAAATTTTTGGCTGCATAAGTCCTCACTTCGGATCCAACGTATTTTTACAGGATTTTTGTCCACGGTATTTGCTTATGTGTTTTCTATTATGGATTTTTGTACCGTAGGTCTTATATAGATCCGATTATTCCTGTTGTCATCATTTATAAAGCTGGCAAATCCTGCTATTCTATAATTGTACCCTGTTTTTCTTTCTCTCCCTTATCTAGTGTTCTATGAAGAGGATGACGAGAGTAGTGATACTGAGGACTCAGGCTTCCCATCAGACAGTATATGTAGAGGAAAGAGCATTGCATCTTTCCAGGATCTTAAAAAGAAAATCAAATTTGAGGTCATTTCTACAAGAATTTCCGAGGAAGGAGGAAGGAAACATGTGGTAAGACATTTTTATAAGATCAATAATTTATTAAAGTTTAAAATAGACTGCATGTAGATGTTGGGGGTTGGTCTTTTCTTACAGCTTGTTTTTTTATTCTTTGGTTTTTACTTTCTGATAAAAACTGAACTGAACACGATTCTAGTATTTGATGTAAGTACGAGTTCAATATTGCAAGTGAAAGTCGATTTGAAAACTGATTACGATTTAAAATTAAATTCGAGTTAGCATTTAAAATCGTAAAATAAATGAGAAGTAAAATCCCATTTTACGTTTGATTCGCAAAATACATGTAATGTAGAATTAACAATGTATATCAGACTGATCATGATTGTGTATGCAAAATTATTCAATAATTAGATTATAATTCATTTATATTAACAAAAATTACCTTCAAAAGAAAAATAACGCCGGTTGCTCTGACACGTCAGCTACTACTCGCTCCCACGGCGGCTAGCATACCTTAATCTACTTTTATTTGATTATACCAGTGGATAACAAAATGGATTGATAACTGAGGTGTTTAGCGGGGTGGCGCAGTGGTTAAGCGCTTCGCCTCTCACGTCTGTGGCCTGGGTTCGACCCCGGACGCGGCGCCATATGTGAGTTGAGTTTGTTGTCATCTCGCTCTTGCTCCAAGGGTTTTTCTCCGGGTTCTCCAGTTTTTGTCCCTCCATAAAAACCAACACGCTAAATTCCAATTTGATCTGTTATTTAGCCAGGTCCTGACTTTGATCAGCCCCTATGGTTGTTTCAGGTCTCGTTAGAAATTCAGAGTGACAAAGATCGCTGAAGGCGCGAAGAGAGAGAACTACCTCTGAAACGGAGCGCTAGGTTTTACAGATCTGGATGGACTTGATTAACATTTTGATTCACAATTTAAGCCAATGAAAAAAAAAGAGTTAATTGCACTCGTGTAAGTCGTGTCATATATATGATATGATATGATGATGCAGAATATTTTTATCAGCCAATGAGTGAGGGTGTTAGAAAGACTGGAGCTAACGGCCCCATTGACCAAGCACCGTTTGCGTCCGGAATTCGCTCGGCTACTTCAGAGAACCTAGAACTCCGTTCCAGAGGTTCTTCTCGCGCCTCCGACACTCTGATCGTGCCTTCAACGCTCTTTATGGCAGTAGACCTAGCAAGAAGGGCCTCTGGCACCCGGGGTACCATAGAGGTGGGGGGGAGATGAAGACGAATCTGTATATCTTAAAGCATTTCGCACCTCGCTGTTCCGTACGCTTCAGCGATAATCAGTTTTTACTAGCCAACATGTTTAAATTCTAGACTGTGTTTTAGCACAATACTTATGTCAGGGAGACTTTTCCTGATCTGTGGGGTTCTTCGCAGAGCTTGTAGACGACAACCAAGGTTGGATCTTACGTACTTTATTACTGGTCTCAATGACTGGCCATGACTAAGCCATTGAGGCTGATCATGAAGAATCATGAACGCAACATGACTTCTGTTTCTTCGGCTATGTTCTCTATCTTCTTCTTATCTTCTCCTATCTTCTCTTATGTTACAAGATATTCGTTCTGTATTTATGTAATTTACAAACAATAGTTATTGGGAACCAAACAGGTGTCTTTACATGGACCCCTATTGTAAGTAGGGTTGTTGTCCAAACAAAGGAAAACTGACCTTGAAAGAAAAGTACTTCAACCGATCGACAACATAAATAAGATATGTCAAAGGTGAAACTAGAAATCAAATATCATAGCTTGATCGTAAAACATTATACGAGTCTCTAGATATGTTCCATAGAAATCCAACTTGAAGTTGGTGACTATTCTGCATTGACGGAAAGTTCAATGGATTTGGTACTTGACAAAGTACGGAACTGTAATTAGGAATACTCAAATCTTATTGGCTTGTTGTCGGGATCGCTTGGTACCGATAGCTTAAGATATAATCAATACTTAATTAGTTCCCTGTAACAACACAGGTTGTTGGTAAATGACTTCTATTCAATGTTGTCAATGGGTCGAAAACGACCTTAGTAAATACAGGCTCGTGACCAAGCCGAGATTAACAAAAGAACGTTTTAATTAAAGTAACTCAACTTTGGATACGTCGAGCGCGGGCTAAACTAGTACTTGTTAATTTATTATATGTTTCTCCTAGAGTAGGATTTTGTCTAAAATCGTAAGATCCTTTATCTTATCACTTATCTCCAAAGACAAAATAACACTTGGACGACACGCAACTATAGGCTTAGCAGTTTTGTGATTTTTGGAGCGACCGATCTCGTACGGCCGTAGAATATACACTAAACAGAATTTCGCAATGTTAAAAACGATTTTAGTCGTTTCTTTTTGTAGCGTTGGCTGTCTGCATGCATTTATCAGCGAACAGGTTAAAATTTTAGCAGCATTCTTCTTTTTCTTAAAGCGAAAATTTTAATTGCCAGACAAACAAGAACTCTTATGTTTAACAATTTTCTAACTCTTGCCGTACGTAACATCTTATTCGGCAAAAAGCATGCTTATCCAATCACAGCGCAGTACTCACGTTAATGAGATACAGATTCGTGTCCATCCCCTCCCCCTCACATATCTTATTTATCAGGGCTTGTCATGAAAATATCTGCATGGCTTCTCCTTTTTAGTGTTTAACTTAAGTCACACTATAAAAGAGGACATTGTTGGATGCAACTTCCATGAAAATTCAAGTTGCCCCGATGTGCGAGATATTATACCCTTTGGCAGTGTTACCCATTGTTTCCCTTTGGCAGTGTTACCCATTGTTATCCTTTGGCAGTGTTACCCATTGTTTCCCTTTGGCAGTGTTACCCATTGTTATCCTTTGGCAGTGTTACCCATTGTTATCCTTTGGCAATGTTACCCATTGTTACCGTTTGGCAGTGTTACCCATTGTTACCGTTTGGCAGTGTTACTTATTGTTATCCTTTGGCAGTGTTACCCATTGTTACCGTTTGGCAGTGTTACCCATTGTTACCGTTTGGCAGTGTTACCCATTGTTATCCTTTGGCAGTGTTACCCATTGTTATCCTTTGGCAGTGTTACCCATTGTTATCCTTTGGCAGTGTTACCCATTGTTACCGTTTGGCAGTGTTACCCATTGTTACCGTTTGGCAGTGTTACCCATTGTTATCCTTTGGCAGTGTTACCCATTGTTATCCTTTGGCAGTGTTACCCATTGTTACCGTTTGGCAGTGTTACCCATTGTTACCGTTTGGCAGTGTTACCCATTGTTACCGTTTGGCAGTGTTACCCATTGTTACCGTTTGGCAGTGTTACCCATTGTTACCGTTTGGCATGTTTCAGGAAGCAACAACCCCTCCCCCTTCCCCCATTGCCTGTTACTATAACCTTTCTTGACATTTTTCTACCTATGAACCTATGAAAGGTTTTGAGTACTTCTGCGAAGAAATTTTTGGTTTACTAATAACATTCTATGTTCTACGCTTGTATGAAATGGTGAAAAACTGACCTTTCCTGACCCATGACCGCGTAAGTAAAAGACTGGGTCGACGTCATCTCATTAATGCATTATCCTCCATGGTGCTTTTCTATCACAACAACATCGATTTATAGAAAATATACAGTTTGTGAGTTCTTAGTAAAGAAAAGTCATTTTAGACAAAATCCTAAGTATTTATTCAAATTATTGCAAAGTCGAATCAATTAGATGACGTCACCCCGGGAAATCGACCCAGGCTTTTACTTACGCGGCCATGGGTCAGGAAAGGTCAGTTTTTCACCATTTCAAACAAGCGTAGAACATAGAATGTTATCAGTAAACCAAAAATTTCTTCGCAGAAGTCCTCAAGACCTTTCACAGGTTCATAAGTAGAAAAATGTCAAGAAGGGTTAGAGGCACTTTAAGTAATGGTTCGCCTAAGAACAGGAGCAAAACACAATTGGGTGCGGCAATGAGCAATCCCCAATAACGATCTTAAGTGCTGTGCGAGATGTCCACAGTCAAAGTTATAAACTGTAAATAAAGGAAATTGTACGCTGTTGGTCATTTCTGCTGCCGTGAAAACTGAAAGAAATCACCATCCAGCCAATAGCAAAAACAAAAGATAAAAGAATCACAAATTTGAGAACTTTCCCACAATACAATTTTCTTTTAGATATAAAGCCCATAGTTAATTTGATCAAAACTAAATTGAAACTTCAAAATCATATAATGAAAGTATATTACCTTGCTGTTTATTTATTGAATGCATACATTTTTTTCCGCTACCATTGAGTGCGCCCGTTCTTAGGCGAATCATTACTTATACTTGTTTTTCTCTTCAGCTTTACACTGTGGCAGCAATGAAAACAGAGGAGTTGGATATCGATAAGGCTGTCGTCGAGAGAAGATACTCGGACTTTACGAAACTCTACAAAACACTCAGGAAATCGTTCCCATCAATAATGGCAAAGTTTCAGTTTCCTAGCAAAGTATTGGGATCAAGGAACTTTAATCGAGGAGTCATTGAAGACCGTATCCGCGTATTTGAAAAGTTTTTACAGGGCCTTTCTTCCTACGAGGAGATCTGCAAAACTGTGGCATTCAAAGACTTCTTTTACTTGCCAGATCTGAAACAAGCATGTTCAAACATTCGAGGTGGGAAGTTTGCCGATAGTTTAAGACAGCTACTCAATGCCCTACATCTACAGCAAAAGTTGGGTGATGGGCATAAAGAAATCGTTGCCACTCTTGGTAGCATAACTGTTGTTCATAATGCACTTGATAACTGTAAAGAGGCTGAGCTTTATGCTACTGAAGCTCTTGAACTGATTGGACACGATATGTCCAGCGCGTATTTGATTCCGCTCTTAAGCACGTGCGCAGATCTGCGCTGGAGGATGGGTATGGACAAAAAGAAACTTGAAAAACGGCTAATAGAGGTACAGAGATGTAATGGAATTGAAGTTGATCATGCTTTCACCTTGAGGGAACTGGCTGTGACGAGGTACAATGAGATCGACTGACTCCTCAGTTCATCAAGATGTAGTCTTATTTTGTATGCATCACTATACATAATGTACAGTAAGTATTATGCTTCTTTAGAGTTTTAAATTTACTAGCTAGTTAATTGATGCGTCTTTCTAGAGGATTCTTCGTTGGGGTAGCCTGAATTTCAGCTGTCTCCCCGAGAGACGCCTGAATTCATTCAACGATAATGCCGTCCAGTGACGTCACTTCCAGAAAATTTGGTAGTGATTGATTCGTTCATATTTTACACTTTCGCATACTTATCAGAGAAGACTGCAGGATTCACTTCTGTTTCTGTTTTGGACTCGTGATGGGCTCGTCTTTGGCAATGACCTTGGAAATGGATTGAAAGTGTCTTGCAAAATGACCGGCTGACTGTCCTGTAAACATGTTTTTTCCCGCCTTGCGTCTGCGGGGTTGTTGATAATCGATTATTAGGGCTACGGAATGGTCAGTCAAAATTTGGAAGTGCTCGTAGTTTTAGGCCTTTGCTCGAATGCTCGCAAAAACGATTGTGTGCTCGAATTGCTCATACTCGCTTTTTCCCCAAGGTGCTCGTTTTTTGTATAGAACGTTGTTTGCAGCTGTAATAAGATGAAATAGCTCGTGCTCGCCCTAAAACAAGACGCTCGCAAGCTATCTTTTAAAAACGCAGTTTTAGAAAGATCGGCAATTGATTACAGGTTTTTCTAATAGCAATACCGATCTCGTACAAGGCCTTTAAATAAATGAAGTCAGTTATTTTTTGCTTTCCAGTACAACCACGTGATTTGTTAGCTGCAAAGGGCCTATTAAAATAAGCCGAGACAAAGTAAACAGCAGGAAGCTAGTTGCTCTGTTATGCCTCTCAATGGCGTTTTAGAACCATTCACAAACTCTTTAGTATATTTTTAGACATTCAATTTTTCAATTTAAATTTCGGAATTCACTCGAGCGCGGGGCATCACATTTCGCAGAGCTTTGAACTTGATGTCGACTGATTCTAAACCTCAAGGACTTTTTCAAAATCACGTGACGTGGCTCGTACTGGAAGGACAAACGTTTCAATATGGCTGCGATCTCGGCCACCAAGTGCTGTAGGATCAGTCATCGTGTTTTTTCATTAAAACTGCTGCTTATTCGTACTTGCGACTGAAAGTGGCTCCACTATATTTGGCCTGCAGTGACCAAAAGTGATCAAAAGTGATTTTGAAAAAGGACTTTTATGCCGCGTTATTTGCTAGTTATTTGCTAGTTATAAAGAGATCGAGAGCTCTGCATGGCGTCGCACTAGTTTGCTGAAATATTGAACAAAGAGAATTATATCCAGTCTCGGTTTGGAATAAATCTGCCCACTACTGTGACGGTTTTATTTCAACATATGTCAAGGACAAGTCAAGCGATTTTGAAAAAGGACTATAGTGCGTATCATTGTCGTAACATTTCCACTCTTGCTTATCCAGCTAGAGTGTATAACAGTGCCGGATCTCAATAGACCAGTTCGCGGTAAATTCCGACATTTTGAAAGGGTGCAAACATGGCGCGAAATACAGTGTTTGGATGGGAATCCGGTGCCAAATAAAATCCGTAAAATAGAATTTCCGAAATATTCTTCAGATACAAACTTAAGATACCAGGTAAAAGATTATAACATATCGAAATTTGAGGGATGAAGCTGTGCTGGGAAGCGTGCAATCGTGTTTTCAGTTTTACATACATTGTCTGTAAATTTTCACGCGGAATTTGACTCGTTTTTACAGACAATTATGGAAAACTGAAAACACGATTGCACGCTTCCCAGCAATGCTTCATCCCTCAAATTTCGATATGTTATAATCTTTTACCTGGTATCTTAAGTTTGTATCTGAAGAATATTTCGGAAATTCTATTTTACGGATTTTATTTGGCACCGGATTCCCATACAAACACTGTATTTCGCGCCATGTTTGCACCCATTTCAAAATGTCGGAATTTACCCGGCGAACTGGTCTATACTAGTGCAGAACTTGATAAAGGAGTATTTACGATGCCAAGCCAAGCAATTTCGAGTCTTTAAAAAAAAGGTCACTCGTGTGTATCCGTTCCAAACTTACCAGACAATACTAGAAATGTTGCGTGGATGTTGCACGTAAGTTTGACTAGATTCAAACTTCATGCAACATCATGCAACAGGGTGGTGAAACGTACGCAACGTTTTGTTGCATTAAAAGGTTGCATACGTTTGACCGGGGCTTTAATGCTCTAAGTAACTCGAATGTAAATTCATAACAGGAAAAATGGGAAAATTAATAAATATATTTTTCAGTATATGTTGCGTCTTATTTGAAGCGCACGTGCTCGTTAAACAAGAATTTCCAGTATAACAGGATTACAGAGTAGTGGAGAACGTAAGCGAGTGAGTAATTCATTGGTTATCGAAGTGATATCAGCACCCGACTGTTTCCTGCAAAAGGTCCATTCCTCAGTATAGACAGCCTTCCAGCGCAACACAGAAGTGTAGAATTGTGACGATTATGAGTAATTTAATTATGTAGAAAAACTATAGGAACCAAGGGTAGACGAATGTGTTGCTCCATTTCTCGGCCGGCTTTCGGCAGTATTTTTCTTTGAACGAGAAAGTGCAAGAAATATATATTTTTAGAGATATCGTTTGGCAAGTGCTCTGAAGAGAGATGCTTTCCTAATGTTCTCCGCGTGTTGTAAGACGTCTGGACTGTTGAACATATTCAGCTCTACGTGACTTATTGCTTGTATCTGGGGAATAAAAGAAAAAAGAATGAGTTTAGCGATTTTGTACCAAATGTACATCAGTCTTTAACGGTACAGAGGACCTTACATGGACGCATCTGTTTTAATTATATTGTGAACGATAATACATAAACATGAAAAAATAAACAAGTTCAAGTTTAAAACTTCTCATAGCATGTGTACATGTCGGACGGAATTGTGTCCCTTGCATTTGTGGGTACTATCTGTGGCTGCGCGTGCAGCCTACATGCCATGGCACAACAATAAACACTTAATGACTGACCCTGAGGGAATCATTGAGTTTTGTTTCCCAGATATCCTCGATGCTCCCCTAGACGGAGTCTACGAACATCGAGGAGAAACAAAACTCATTATTCCAACGGGACCAGTCGCTAAGTGATTTGTTATTTAGCATCAATTATAAAATCTAATTAGCCTGAGCGTTTCTTTTTCCGCCAGTGGCACATCACACCATCTTCCCTCATGTCATCACGTGGCGGGATACATTTGAATTGTATATATCCCACATGCGATACATTAGATTTTGACGACTGCCACGTGATCACCAGGGTCCCTTCATGTACACAGGCTCTTATTGTATAATTCTCAGCTGGTATCTATGTCAATCTTTTTCTAAGAAACTTTAAAATACTAGTCTCCCTACCTTGATTATCTTTATTATTACTTTTACTTTTTAATTATAATAGCTTTTTTTCTTCCGGATACGTTCTTATGGCAGCACTTTAATATATAGTTCTTCTATATGATTATCTATATTTATTTATATTTACACATCAAGGCCGGCGGAACAGGGGCGTCTGCGCGGCCGCCCCACTTTTTCGGCCAAGTTTGAAATTTTAGGTGACGTAATCATTTTAAAAATATGTAAAATTTCTCGCGCCTTCAGCGCTCGGCCGCCCCACTTCCAAAATGCTTCTGCCGGCGCTGCACATATTACATTATAGAATACCAATTTGTGTGTGTTTTGCCTTCTTCCGCTTTTCTTTTTCTACCATAATAAAATGTATATAATAAAATGTATTTAATCACGTGTCTTAGGGTATCTGATTCGTTTAGTTTTCCTAAAGCTATTTCAGGTACCCTAGCGCACTCTTTTCAATAACCTTTGTTTATGTTTTATATTGTAAAAATGAGTGTAAATAAATATATTTGTTGTTGCTGTTTTGTTGTTAACTTAAGAATAATAAAACAATCACTGGAGGAGGTTGAGCATGACAGAGAAATTATCGAGACCAACGGCTTCAGCAGATAACACAGACCTTGGTATTGGATAATTTTCGCTATCATGCTCGACCTCATCTAGTAATTGCTTATTCTATGCAGTCAGTTAAAATTGAAAGGTTTCTCATATCATTGACCCATGTTTTTTTTAAAGACTGCCTACAGTGCGTGAATACCGCCTGGTTTTTTTAGTTCACGTACCGCGAGTTGCTTCTTGTAGTGTTGTCCTCGTTTGGAATGTGTATCTACAATAACGTGTTAAGGTTTTATAGACACCCAAGGTACTTACTATACTCCCCTTAGACCTCTTTCCAACTTCATCGTACCAATTATACTAATTTGCCCACTCAGACGAAATGCGCTCTACGGCAATGACTTACGGCACGGTTACTGTACGACATGCCGCGATATTGAAATGGATTTCCCACTGTTATTGTCTTTCTGGTCCAACCAAATTACAGCTATGGTACAGTCAGAACAGCCAGGAGCCCGGAGCCCATAACCAGGAGCGTCCATCCCGCATACATTTAAAGCGTTTTCACAAGTTAGGTTATTTTTAGAACGATTTCCCGCTAGTCTTAGGTTGCACTCATTCCTAATGGAATAAAATCACATAAGCGTAGCAGCCATGTTGGTATAACAAAAGTAGCTAATGACGCATCTTTTATTCTGCCACTGGTGCAACCCACTAATTAATTGGCGGCAAAAATGATCTACAAATAGCCCAAGTTGTGAAAACTCTGTGGACAAGGATACTCCTGGTTATGGGCTCCTGGTACAGCAGTGAGGCTTGGTGCATGGTGGTCACAAAAGCATGACATCATCACGTATAACGCTTTTTTTCTTTGGTCAAACATTCTCCTGTATAGTTATTAAACTTTGTTTTTAAACTAAAACTTGAATATTTGATTCATTTTTACTTCAACTAGTACTCCTGCAGTTCTCGAGGGCTGTGTACTGACTTTTTATTTAAAGGGACAGGGGTGGGGAGGAGACGACCTGTTTCAATGTTTGTGTTGAGTGGAAAAACTAGTAGTACATCAGATGGTATGCCACGTCCGGTAAAGCGGATTTCGTATGAGGGGACAAAAATACGCCATGTCCGGAGCCTTACGGTAACAATGGTCTACATTAGAGTAACAAAATAAATTTCTGGTAGTGTAGGTATCATGTATAAGGCATATTATCCTAGCCACAGTTAGATCAATAGTACAATAATTTACCTCATATTTTCCGAGCAAAGCCATGCCTTTTGATTGGCCGACTAATTAATAAATAAATAAAACTTTACACACGAGGAATAAATACTTCATAACCTTTGTATCAGCATCGGAGCTCGAACTAAAGCAGGCAGTTCAGTAACAATGGTTAGGACCTCCAGCGGAAAAAAGCTCTAGTTCGATAGAAACGGCAGTATAAAGGATACTTATGAGGTATTCTATCATGGTTATGTCCCAGAAGAACATGTAGTACTGGTCCATTGAATCCTCACTAGGAAAAGAGATGACAAAGAAAGCTTGTTGAAACGACTAAGCCACTAAAACAAACATAGTAAACAAACCCAGTTTAAGGGCTGGAGAGGCGGTTAGGAAGTGGGTTGGGGTGGGAAGATGGCAGGAGAGACTGTTGGGAAGTCTGTTGGGAAGTCCGCTCCTGCAATGTTTTTAATACAATCAGTTGTCAAAGAGGTAGCCCAAAATCATATAAGCCTAATGGTTTCTATTTGGGCTCCCTCGCCACTTGCAACCCCGTATACTCATGTAATCATGGTATTTATATCTGTAGCAAATAAAGAAATGAAATGGTACGAAGTGATTTGGGGTGGGGTGATGGGAGGAGACGGGAAATGGGTTGGGTGGGGTGATGGGAGGAGACAGTTGGGAAGTGGGTTGGGTGGGGTAATTGAAGGAGATACAGTTGGGAAGTGGGTTGGGTGGCGTGATGGGAGGAGATACAGTTGGGAAGTAATAATAATAACGGATTAATCAGTGGCATTTTCACGAGGTGGCTCTTCATCCACTGATGGGCCTACGATTTAACGTCCTTATCCGAGAAGTCGTGAAGGTCTAACCATTTGCAGCTCGTGAACGAAATTGTTTCACAAAGGCAGCACCTTCTACTCAGTTGTTTTTTTAAGACCCTGAGTGTTGGTCCGGCCGGGATTTGAACCCGCGACCTCCCGCACAACAGCCCGGCGCTTAACCACTGAGCTAACCGGGAGGCGGGGAAGTGGGTTGATTGAAGGAGATACTGTTTGGAAGTGGGTTGGGTGGGTGATGGGAGGAGATACAGTTGGGAAGTGGGTTGGGTGGGGTGATGGGAGGAGATACAGTTGGGAAGTGGGTTGGGTGGGGTGATGGGAGGAGATAGTTGGGAAATGGATTGGGTGGGATGATTGGAGATATAGTTGGGAAGTGGGTTGGTGGGGTGATGGGAGGTGATAGAGCTGGGAAGTGGGTTGAGTGATGCGAGAATATACAGTTGGGAAGTGGGGTGATGGGAGGAGAGACAGCTGAGAAGTAGGGTTAGGAGATCGGTGAAGAAACAGTTGGGAAATGGGGTGGGGTGGTGGATATGGATCGTCTTTGAATTTTGTTTAACCTTAGCACGATGCTGTATTACTACAACTGAGCAACCTTTATCACAATTCTAGGCTTTCAATCAATCCCCAGAGATTCAACTGACAAAGACGTGGCCATGTTGATTGATCTACAACAGAAGCTAATGAGGAATATTTTGTTAACGTCGACCAACATGGCGGCGATGATGTCATATGAAAGCGAAGAATGATCAGACGTCAACTGCGAGACGTTCAAAAGGAAACAACAAAACGTAACAGCAACAGCGGAATGCATACCACGTGGCAGACGCTTGTTGTAAAGCTTTGAAGGCAGTGGTATAGTCTTTTGGTTCAATACACTGACACAGCAGGGCGGCCTATGGAAAAAAAAACAATTACGCTGCTGATAACTGTGCAATAAGTACATCATAACCATGTAGCACCCATACCTGTACCATGACCGAACCGTAATTTTACCGTACCAAATTCAACGATCTCATTAAAAGAATATTAGATAGATCATTTCATGTTTTTCGAACTTATACAAAGTCAGAACATATGTTAACTCAAGTATAAACTGCATATGAGCCCATAAAAGTCATAGTGAGAAACAAAATGACCGACAAAAAAACAAAATTATTAGCGTCTGACATTTTCAATGACGTCATTTCAGTCACAAGCCAATTCTAGTTCTTTTTGCTCAGTTTTTATGTCAGCTCCGCTTATTAAGACATTTCAATAAGATTGCAAGAATCAAATGTCTGAAGTCTGAAAAACAACTGAAAAAGTAAACGTAATCCATGTTGACTCAATTCATGTTCAACTCATTTGCATGTGACTTAAATGACGTCATTCCAAGGATTTGTAATGCATTTTAAGCAATATCACGACCATAAATTACCCAGAAATAGTTGAACAAGATTTAAGACACTTTATTGTACCCAAATCGACTATTTCTGGCTAGGGCTCATCAGCACTTTTAAGGGGCTGTGTCACAGTAAGAGGCTTTTATAGTCACTGACCGGCCGGACACAGTTATTTTTAGTGATCTTCATATGAACTGACGAACCTCGCACACACATGTGGGATGGTTAAAATCAAAGCTAATATGCAAAAATGACTAACACACTGTAGACGTAGTCTTCAAGGAAAATATTGCGTATCATTTCAATCAAGAATTGTGGGAGGAGACTAACTGTTTGTAGTCAATTAAAAGCCATCAAACGAACATGCGCAAAATCATGACATAGTCCCGGTAATCATTTCTAATCTTAGCTTTTCCTTTCTTTCTTTTCACGTTGTGTTAGCTGAATATCTACCAGGGTGAGTATACAGACCTGTATGTGTGCCTTGAGGCCAACGCAGCAACGTACCATCTTCTTATACACCTGTTAAATCGGGACAACAATAAACACTTAATGACAGCCCGAAACAGTGAGTATTGTTTCCAGAGACGAACTAATACGTTTTCTCGATGCATTTTCGCCTTCCGTCCATACTAATACGTTTTCGAAAACGCTTCCGAGAGTCAGGAGGTTTTCGAAAATGAAGGGCTCTCGTTTTCGTGTGGAGTGATGTGTCAATCAAAATAATGTGTACACCAGTCTAGACATTCGCTTCATTGTCTTTAGCGTTTTCGAAGATGCGTTTTCACATGAAAACGTAGTAGTGTGGACTGGCGAAAACGATATGAAAACGGCAGTGTGGACAGAAAACGTTTGCTACGTTTTCAGTGAAATGAAAACGGAGGTTTTCGAAAATGTATTAGCCAAAGTCGAGGGAAACATCGAGATTCGAGGGAAACAAAACTCACTGGTTTTCCGAGGGTCCACTTATTAAGTTATTTGTTATATAGCCTTAGAATTATATTCCATATTGTCGAGAAAAATTGCAAACCAAAACGTTTTGAAAGACTGGCGTAACGAAAACGCACATCACGCCACCTACTATCACGCTGTGATCACGTGCTAGCGGGCAATAATGCACCTTTACCCTCTGACGTCATAATTTTCAAAATTGTTGTCCGAGACAGTTATGCTTTAGTTAGGTAGCCTCGTTTTAATACATACATACATACTTTATAAGCTACTCCCTTACGGACTATTCTGGAACATATTATACAAATGGTGTAATCCACTATGATAATCTATCATCACAACTTAGTAAATATAAAATATAAATTATTACAATTGAAGAACTATCTAAATGATCTTAAATACGTACATACTATCTAGCCTCCCGGTTAGCTCAGTGGTTAAGCTCCGGTCTATCGAGCGGGAGGTCGCGGGTTCTAACCCCGGCAGGACCAACACTCGGGGTCTTAAAAAACTCAGAAGGTGCTGCCTTTACATAATACAGTAAACGGTTTAGACCTTCACGTCTTCTCGGATAAGGACGTAAAATCGTAGGACTAGTGTCCCCAATTAGCTGCAAAGCTAAATACATTGACACTTAAAGTCACTTACTTACTTAATTGAATTAATGAACCTTATAAAACACAGAGATTGCACTACAATTAATACCTATCTTTGTAGACTTGTTTTTATTGATATGTAATTTTATACAATTTGGTTGTTTTATCCCGGTTTAAACTTTATATCAATAATTAATTAATCAATTTATCTATATATTTATTTATCAAGCCATGTTGTAAATCATTTTTACATAAGTTTTAAGTAGGTTTATTATAATATATGTTGTAATAATAATAATAAATAATATATGTTGTAATGCGCTTTTGATCAGAAAATGTAAGTAGCGCAATTCAAGTCAATAAATTATTATATGATTATTATTAAGGTCACTCCTAGCTAGAATATTTTATGTCATCTGCTAGGCTATTCCATAATTTACTTGCACGGTAGAGAAAGGTTCTCTGGCCTGAGGCCGTATTAAAGAAAGGAATGTCTAAGTTCTTATTATTTCCAAGTTCTCTATTATGCATGTCTCCGCGCTTGGTAAAAAAGATAGATAAACAACTAGGGGATAATCCCTTCTTATTGTTACTTTGGTTTTGTTTCCTTTGTTCTACAAACACCAATATTTCCCGTATCCCCTCACTTTCTTTGTCCTATATACTCCCCTTGCATAGCATATTGCATATTATCAATGCTTTAACACATATTCTATAGCATCTTGCATATCATCAATGCTTTAACACAGTATTCCATAGCATATTGCATATTATCAATGCTTTAACACATATTCCATAGCATATTGCATATTATCAATGCCTTAACACATATTCCATAGCATCTTGCATATCATCAATGCTTTAACACAGTATTCCATAGCATATTGCATATTATCAATGCCTTAACACATATTCCATAGCATATTGCATATTATCAATGCCTTAACACATATTCCATAGCATATTGCATATTATCAATGCTTTAACACATATTCCATAGCATATTGCATATTATCAATGCTTTAACACATATTCCATAGCATCTTGCATATCATCAATGCTTTAACACAGTATTCCATAGCATATTGCATATTATCAATGCCTTAACACATATTCCATAGCATATTGCATATTATCAATGCCTTAACACATATTCCATAGCATATTGCATATTATCAATGCTTTAACACATATTCCATAGCATATTGCATATTATCAATGCCTTAACACATATTCCATAGCATCTTGCATATCATCAATGCTTTAACACAGTATTCCATAGCATATTGCATATTATCAATGCCTTAACACATATTCCAAAGCATATTGCATATTATCAATGCTTTAACACATATTCCATAGCATATTGCATATTATCAATGCCTTAACACATATTCCATAGCATATTGCATATTATCAATGCCTTTAGTTAACACATATTCCCCTTGCACTTTAATGTATATTCCCTCGACTTATTGCCCCTCGCATACCCTAGAACAAAGAAGTAACTTGAAAGAAGAAGATGGAAAAAAACGGAATTTGTTACGACCCAGAATCTAACTCGAACCCTCTCTCTTGTTTCTAGTCCTCTGTCCTATCCACTACACTACAAGCTACGTTGGTTGAAAGAATCAAGACAAAAAACAATACGAAGCCTTGTGAACAGTAATTTTATGCAACTATGCACTAGGCACACAATGATCCTAATGATTTATGAAAAAAGATAATTTCTCGTGCTACGCAATCTAAGATGTTACTAACAGGGAGCCATTTGAGTTCTTATATGCTCAAATGTTCTCTTATACATAACAATACGAGCTGCAAAGTTTTGCACAAGCTGCAGCTGTTTGATATTCTTTAATGCTGTTGCCAATCCACTGTTATCGAAGAGAATAGATGATTTCTACGTGTTATATATTTTGACCGTGTTAGGTTCGCAAGGAATTGTGGTCCAATGTACAGCCGCCATCTTTTTCTGTATGGTGGATTACTTTTGTTTTAACTTTACGACACTCGATCAAAAACTGCTCTTCGTTCACTGGAAAAAAGGTAGCATGTAAGCAGGCCACACCCACCTGCTCATCCCACACACTGGAGGGGACGGGTAAAGTGAAGCACAACGATGAACACGACCCAGCTTCCAGGTAACACTTGAGGGCTGACGAGAAGCTCTGGGAATCTAAAACACATACACCACATAATAGCTGATTTGAGTGTTGCTTCTATGAGTTATAAAGGCTTATATTTCGAATAGGGAACGATGTGGCATTAAAGACCGCATCATTTATTATACAAAACATGCTGGTAGAGTACAAATATCCGTGTTACATTTGAAGATTATATCTGATTTTACCAAATATTTTAACTAAATCAGAAATAGGTTTCAATCACAAGGAGAAACAAAAGGTCTCCTTTGACGTCACGACTACCATATTCGAAATATAAATCTTGTTAACTCATAGACACAACACTCAAATTAAGACATATTCTACTATTCAACTACTCACTCGATGTAGAATTGATATTAATCATAAAAAAATTGATCTTATAGGCACTTTACGTAACTTACCTAGGTAAATATCACCCAATGTATGTAACCATGAAGAGTTGTGGGGATCCACGGAGATTGCATGGTGAGTTACGTGTGTCAATGCGATGTCGATGTGATCGAAGTTCACAGAATTGCGACTGAAGAAAAAGATGTAAAAATACCTTCAGATATTTGAAGGATAATAAAGATAATCGCCTACGTTGTGGCGTTGAAATATGAACTTATATTATTGTTCTTGGACATTATCTCATCCTCGAAACTAACGGTTGTACTCCAGCTTCGCTCTCGGAAACTGTTCGCTTCTCGGAACAGATAACATCCTTGGACAAATGTCAGTGGATCTTTCAACGCCACGAGTAGGTTATTGTTGATCTATTTAACATCAAGATGAGGCTGATATTGAGTAAATGCGTCTGGAGTCATCGCATCCACGACAAAAATAAGAGCTGCTGTGCCGAAAACGTTTGCACGCATTGAAGAAGTGACTTGTGATGTACGGTCAAGGTATGGCTGTTTTAGATATTTACTGATCGATACCCATGCTAAGACCTCCATATGGATGGTAGAGTTCATCAGAATCAACATTGAAGAAGTGGCTTGTGGTGTACGGTCAAGGCATGGCTGTTTTAGATATTTACTGATCGATACCCATGCTAAGACCTCCATATGGATGGTAGAGTTCATCAGAATCAACATTGAAGAAGTGGCTTGTGGTGTACGGTCAAGGCATGGCTGTTTTAGATATTTACTGATCGATACCCATGCTAAGACCTCCATATGGATGGTAGAGTTCATCAGAATCAACATTGAAGAAGTGGCTTGTGGTGTACGGTCAAGGCATGGCTGTTTTAGATATTTACTGATCGATACCCATGCTAAGACCTCCATATGGATGGTAGAGTTCATCAGAATCAACATTGAAGAAGTGGCTTGTGGTGTACGGTCAAGGCATGGCTGTTTTAGATATTTACTGATCGATACCCATGCTAAGACCTCCATATGGATGGTAGAGTTCATCAGAATCAACATTGAAGAAGTGACTTGTGCTGTACGGTCAAGGCATGGCTGTTTTAGATATTTAGTGATCGATACCCATGCTAAGACCTCCATATGGATGGTAGAATTCCTCAGAATCAACATTGAAGAAGTGGCTTGTGGTGTACGGTCAAGGCATGGCTGTTTTAGATATTTAGTGATCGATACCCATGCTAAGACCTCCATATGGATGGTAGAATTCCTCAGAATCAACATTGAAGAAGTGACTTGTGATGTACGGTCAAGGCATGGCTGTTTTAGATATTTAGTGATCGATACCCATGCTAAGACCTCCATATGGATGGTAGAATTCCTCAGAATCAACATTGAAGAAGTGGCTTGTGCTGTACGGTCAAGGCATGGCTGTTTTAGATATTTAGTGATCGATACCCATGCTAAGACCTCCATATGGATGGTAGAATTCCTCAGAATCAACATTGAAGAAGTGACTTGTGATGTACGGTCAAGGCATGGCTGTTTTAGATATTTAGTGATCGATACCCATGCTAAGACCTCCATATGGATGGTAGAATTCCTCAGAATCAACATTGAAGAAGTGGCTTGTGCTGTACGGTCAAGGCATGGCTGTTTTAGATATTTAGTGATCGATACCCATGCTAAGACCTCCATATGGATGGTAGAGTTCATCAGAATCAACATTGAAGAAGTGGCTTGTGCTGTACGGTCAAGGCATGGCTGTTTTAGATATTTAGTGATCGATACCCATGCTAAGACCTCCATATGGATGGTAGAATTCCTCAGAATCAACATTGAAGAAGTGGCTTGTGGTGTACGGTCAAGACATGGCTGCATGTTTTAGATATTTAGTGATCGATACCCATGCTAAGACCTCCATATGGATGGTAGAATTCCTCAGAATCAACATTGAAGAAGTGGCTTGTGGTGTACGGTCAAGACATGGCTGCATGTTTTAGATATTTAGTGATCGATACACATGCTAAGACCTCCATATGGATGGTAGAGTTCATCAGAATCAACATTGAAGAAGTGGCTTGTGCTGTACGGTCAAGGCATGGCTGTTTTAGATATTTAGTGATCGATACCCATACTATGACCTCCATATGGATGGTAGAGTTCCTCAGAATCAACATTGAAGAAGTGGCTTGTGGTGTACGGTCAAGACATGGCTGTTGTAGATATTTAGTGATCGATACCCATGCTACGACCTCCATATGGATGGTAGAGTTCCTCAGAATCAACATTGAAGAAGTGGCTTGTGGTGTACGGTCAAGGCATGGCTGTTTTAGATATTTAGTGATCGATACCCATGCTACGACCTCCATATGGATGGTAGAGTTCATCAGAATCAACATTGAAGAAGTGACTTGTGATGTACGGTCAAGGCATGGCTGTTTTAGATATTTAGTGATCGATACCCATGCTACGACCTCCATATGGATGGTAGAATTCCTCAGAATCAACATTGAAGAAGTGGCTTGTGCTGTACGGTCAAGGCATGGCTGTTTTAGATATTTAGTGATCGATACCCATGCTACGACCTCCATATGGATGGTAGAGTTCCTCAGAATCAACATTGAAGAAGTGGCTTGTGGTGTACGGTCAAGGCATGGCTGTTTTAGATATTTAGTGATCGATACCCATGCTACGACCTCCATATGGATGGTAGAGTTCATCAGAATCAACATTGAAGAAGTGACTTGTGATGTACGGTCAAGGCATGGCTGTTTTAGATATTTAGTGATCGATACCCATGCTACGACCTCCATATGGATGGTAGAATTCCTCAGAATCAACATTGAAGAAGTGGCTTGTGCTGTACGGTCAAGGCATGGCTGTTTTAGATATTTAGTGATCGATACCCATGCTACGACCTCCATATGGATGGTAGAGTTCCTCAGAATCAACATTGAAGAAGTGGCTTGTGGTGTACGGTCAAGGCATGGCTGTTTTAGATATTTAGTGATCGATACCCATGCTACGACCTCCATATGGATGGTAGAGTTCATCAGAATCAACATTGAAGAAGTGACTTGTGATGTACGGTCAAGGCATGGCTGTTTTAGATATTTAGTGATCGATACCCATGCTACGACCTCCATATGGATGGTAGAATTCCTCAGAATCAACATTGAAGAAGTGGCTTGTGCTGTACGGTCAAGGCATGGCTGTTTTAGATATTTAGTGATCGATACCCATGCTAAGACCTCCATATGGATGGTAGAATTCCTCAGAATCAACATTGAAGAAGTGGCTTGTGGTGTACGGTCAAGACATGGCTGCATGTTTTAGATATTTAGTGATCGATACACATGCTAAGACCTCCATAAGGATGGTAGAGTTCATCAGAATCAACATTGAAGAAGTGACTTGTGATGTACGGTCAAGACATGGCTGTTTTAGATATTTAGTGATCGATACCCATGCTAAGACCTCCATATGGATGGTAGAGTTCATCAGAATCAACATTGAAGAAGTGACTTGTGATGTACGGTCAAGACATGGCTGTTTTAGATATTTAGTGATCGATACCCATGCTAAGACCTCCATATGGATGCTAGAGTTCATCAGAATCAACATTGAAGAAGTGACTTGTGATGTACGGTCAAGACATGGCTGTTTTAGATATTTAGTGATCGATACCCATGCTAAGACCTCCATATGGATGGTAGAGTTCATCAGAATCAACATTGAAGAAGTGACTTGTGATGTACGGTCAAGGCATGGCTGTTTTAGATATTTAGTGATCGATACCCATGCCACGACCTCCATATGGATGGTAGAGTTCATCAGAATCAACATTGAAGAAGTGGCTTGTGCTGTACGGTCAAGGCATGGCTGTTTTAGATATTTAGTGATCGATACCCATACTATGACCTCCATATGGATGGTAGAGTTCCTCAGAATCAACATTGAAGAAGTGGCTTGTGGTGTACGGTCAAGACATGGCTGTTGTAGATATTTAGTGATCGATACCCATGCTACGACCTCCATATGGATGGTAGAGTTCCTCAGAATCAACATTGAAGAAGTGGCTTGTGGTGTACGGTCAAGACATGGCTGTTGTAGATATTTAGTGATCGATACCCATGCTAAGACCTCCATATGGATGGTAGAGTTCCTCAGAATCAACATTGAAGAAGTGGCTTGTGGTGTACGGTCAAGGCATGGCTGTTTTAGATATTTAGTGATCGATACCCATGCTACGACCTCCATATGGATGGTAGAGTTCATCAGAATCAACATTGAAGAAGTGGCTTGTGGTGTACGGTCAAGGCATGGCTGTTTTAGATATTTAGTGATCGATACCCATGCTACGACCTCCATATGGATGGTAGAGTTCATCAGAATCAACATTGAAGAAGTGGATTGTGCTGTACGGTCAAGGCATGGCTGTTTTAGATATTTAGTGATCGATACCCATGCTACGACCTCCATATGGATGGTAGAGTTCATCAGAATCAACATTGAAGAAGTGGATTGTGCTGTACGGTCAAGGCATGGCTGTTTTAGATATTTAGTGATCGATACCCATGCTACGACCTCCATATGGATGGTAGAGTTCCTCAGAATCAACATTGAAGAAGTGGCTTGTGGTGTACGGTCAAGGCATGGCTGTTTTAGATATTTAGTGATCGATACCCATGCTACGACCTCCATATGGATGGTAGAGTTCATCAGAATCAACATTGAAGAAGTGACTTGTGATGTACGGTCAAGGCATGGCTGTTTTAGATATTTAGTGATCGATACCCATGCTACGACCTCCATATGGATGGTAGAGTTCATCAGAATCAACATTGAAGAAGTGGATTGTGCTGTACGGTCAAGACATGGCTGTTTTAGATATTTAGTGATCGATACCCATGCTACGACCTCCATATGGATGGTAGAGTTCATCAGAATCAACATTGAAGAAGTGACTTGTGATGTACGGTCAAGGCATGGCTGTTTTAGATATTTAGTGATCGATACCCATGCTAAGACCTCCATATGGATGGTAGAGTTCATCAGAATCAACATTGAAGAAGTGGATTGTGCTGTACGGTCAAGACATGGCTGTTTTAGATATTTAGTGATCGATACCCATGCTACGACCTCCATATGGATGGTAGAGTTCATCAGAATCAACATTGAAGAAGTGACTTGTGATGTACGGTCAAGGCATGGCTGTTTTAGATATTTAGTGATCGATACCCATGCTAAGACCTCCATATGGATGGTAGAGTTCATCAGAATCAACATTGAAGAAGTGGATTGTGCTGTACGGTCAAGACATGGCTGTTTTAGATATTTAGTGATCGATACCCATGCTACGACCTCCATATGGATGGTAGAGTTCATCAGAATCAACATTGAAGAAGTGGATTGTGCTGTACGGTCAAGGCATGGCTGTTTTAGATATTTAGTGATCGATACCCATGCTACGACCTCCATATGGATGGTAGAGTTCCTCAGAATCAACATTGAAGAAGTGGCTTGTGGTGTACGGTCAAGGCATGGCTGTTTTAGATATTTAGTGATCGATACCCATGCTACGACCTCCATATGGATGGTAGAGTTCATCAGAATCAACATTGAAGAAGTGACTTGTGATGTACGGTCAAGGCATGGCTGTTTTAGATATTTAGTGATCGATACCCATGCTACGACCTCCATATGGATGGTAGAGTTCATCAGAATCAACATTGAAGAAGTGGATTGTGCTGTACGGTCAAGACATGGCTGTTTTAGATATTTAGTGATCGATACCCATGCTACGACCTCCATATGGATGGTAGAGTTCATCAGAATCAACATTGAAGAAGTGACTTGTGATGTACGGTCAAGGCATGGCTGTTTTAGATATTTAGTGATCGATACCCATGCTAAGACCTCCATATGGATGGTAGAGTTCATCAGAATCAACATTGAAGAAGTGGATTGTGCTGTACGGTCAAGACATGGCTGTTTTAGATATTTAGTGATCGATACCCATGCTACGACCTCCATATGGATGGTAGAGTTCATCAGAATCAACATTGAAGAAGTGACTTGTGATGTACGGTCAAGGCATGGCTGTTTTAGATATTTAGTGATCGATACCCATGCTAAGACCTCCATATGGATGGTAGAGTTCATCAGAATCAACATTGAAGAAGTGGATTGTGCTGTACGGTCAAGACATGGCTGTTTTAGATATTTAGTGATCGATACCCATGCTACGACCTCCATATGGATGGTAGAGTTCATCAGAATCAACATTGAAGAAGTGACTTGTGATGTACGGTCAAGGCATGGCTGTTTTAGATATTTAGTGATCGATACCCATGCTAAGACCTCCATATGGATGGTAGAGTTCATCAGAATCAACATTGAAGAAGTGACTTGTGATGTACGGTCAAGGCATGGCTGTTTTAGATATTTACTGATCGCTACTCGTAATCCCTTTCGGTCTTGTCGTGTAGCTTTTCATGCGACAGCGTTTTTGAAATAGCTGTCAACCAAGAACACAGAGGCATACACGCTGCCATTATGATGCACAGCCATTTTTTTTTATTGCCACCATATATAATTTCCTAAAAGTTTACATCTTCGATAAAATCAAAATCAAATAACAGTACATTAATTCTTACATTAGAAGTGTTCGATTACAATATAGATGATCGAAAAAAGTACAAGTAAATCTATTTTTTTTATTCAAATACAGTAGTGGCGAGGAAGTCTAATAGAAACTAGAAAAGCTTATGGTAATTAGGCTTCCTCCTAAAAGATAACTGAACGGATTGATTGGAAAAGACGAAGCGACTATAGTGGGCTAATTAATTTTTCAGTTTTCAATAAAGTCTTTTTTTTCCCCACAGATTTCTTGAAAATTGAAATACGGGGCAAAGTTGTTAATTCACAGGGTAGGGAATTCCATATTTTGGGACCTTGATGAAGGATAGTGAACTGCTTGATGTTAGTTCTGCAGTGATGTGGTCTATAGTCAGTGACATGTCTTGTATTATAATTATGAATTTCGCGATTAGTTAAAAAGAGGTTGAGAAAACTGACAGGTAGGAGTTGATTATGGTAAGAGTACATAAAGCTTGATATTAAAAACAAATTCACACTAAATACATCAAGAATCTTTAGCTCCTTAAATAAGAGTGCTGTATGCGCGCGATAATCGGCATTTGATATTATTCCGACGATGCGTTTCTGTAAAAGATGAAGTCTGTTTAAAATTTTAGGGTTACGTTGACGACCATACAATATTACAATAATTAAGGTATGGGTACACTAGAGTATAATATAAGGACATCATAGTTTTCGAAGACAGGAAAAACGAGATTTTGTTATAATGCAGATTGATTTTGATTTTTTTTACTGACAAAGCTGATGTGGGATTTCCATGCATGTGAAATGTTGATCAATAAAGACTCCAAGAAACTTTACGACCTCCACTTGTTTTATTTTTGTATTTTCCAAAACTATGGGGTTGTGTGAGCACAAAATATTCTGCTTGGGGGGAAATATCATATAATTAGTTTTCTCAATGTTTAGCGATAATTTATTGGCTCTAAGCCAGTTCGCAATTTGCGTTAGTTCATGATTTAGTACAGATATTAGATGAGAAAGCTTTTTATGCGAGTAAAATATACTTGTATCGTCGGCAAAGAGAAGGGATTGGGTCATTTTAGATGCATTAGGCAGATCATTTATGTATATGATAAAGAGTAAGGGCCCGAGGATTGATCCTGAGGTACACCACAACTAATTGTTTTATAGGCTATTTGAGCCAAACTGTTTCCTGTCGGTCAAGTAACTTACAATCCATTTGAGGGCGGTGCCACGAATACCATAGAATTCAAGTTTCTCAATCAGTATTTGGTGATTAAGGGTGTCGAAAGCTTTTGACAAGTCAAGGAAAATGCCTGCAGATATTTTGTTGTTGTCTATAGATGATACAATATTGTTTAATAACTGAATTAAAGCTAGCGAGGTGGAATGATTTCTACGAAAGCCAAATTGTTTTTTATACAGTATATCATGTTTATTCAAAAATTCATAAATGCGATTATAGACGATTTTCTCATAGAGTTTAGAGAAAGCTGGAAGGATAGAGATTGGTCTATAATTGTTAAATTGCTCAGGATCGTCGGCTTTAAAAAGTGAAATAGCCTTGGCTACTTTAAGCACATCAAGGAACGTTCCGGTATTTAAAGACACATTTATTAGTCCTGTAAGAGGTTCAATAACATGATCAAAGGTGAGACTAATAACTTTCATGGATATATTATCATAACCAGGAGCTTTACCGAGACTGAATGTTGAAATAATATCTCTTAGTTCAGTAGTAGATACTTCTCTGAACACCAGCGATTCCGAATGGGATCCAGATAAAAAATCTTGGTGAAGTGACACAGTAGGAACAATTTTAGCGGAAAGATTGGGGCCAATGTTAGTAAAATACTCGCAAAAACGGTTTGCGATTGTGGCCGGGTCGGATATGTTAATACCATTACATTTGAAAGAAGATGGGTATGTAGATCTAGCTTTGCGCTTATTTACTACCTCATTAAGGGTTTTCCATGTAGCTTTAAGGTCATTCTTCGAACTTTCAATTTTTTTATCATAATACTCTTTTTTTTTTAGCAATTCTAATTAAATGGTTCAACTTATTTTTATAGGACTTATACTTGACTTCATGCTCCGGAATGGGTTTGTTTAAGAATTGTTTATATAATCTTCCCTTTTTTCTGATCGATTTTCTAAGACCTTTAGTACGCCAAGGATTGCAAAACGTTTTTAACTTCTTTCCTTTTAAGATTTTGACCGGAAAACTAAGATTATAAAACTCGGTGTACTTCGCAATAAAGTAGCCTGTACACAGACCTCCGTAATTCCCTTCAAAGGAAGGAAAAGGAGGGTCTGTACTACGGATGAGTTAATCGTGTTCTAGGTCACGTGGATAGTTACAGGAATGTTGTAACCAGTCGCTGATTGGCTGGTGCCTCATAGCGGGTGCTGATTGGCTTAGTGGTTATGTTGACCTTAGTTCTGGCTCCGTGGGAAAATCCGAGCTCGATTCACTCTAGTTTGGAATTGTATTAAGACGAATTTCTATGTCATTTTGTGTCCAGTACTCGGTTAATATCGAGAAAAAAATGATAAGAATATCGTTCATGGAACTGCTGCATTTCAAGTCTGGGAATAAATTATTTCTCTCGAATTTCAAGTAAAAAGTCGGCCTCAACATATATGCAGAAAGTGCCTAGCTAGGAAGTTTGAAAGAATTTGCAGGGAACAAACGAAATTCTTCTTCAGATATCGTCTAGTTATTCAAAACGAAAAGAAAGTCCATGTTCAAGAGCTCTTTTTGCAAAGCGAATGGCTGTGGGAGACGATCAACCAGAAGCAATATATATCAATAGCCTCGGCGGTCAGGCGAGTTGCTTACGAGCGCGACTTCTCAAACCTCGAGTTCACGTGGTTCTCAAACTCACGAATCCATCCAATCTTCCACTTCCTCGAGGATAGAAAGATCTCCAAATCCCTTCCTTTGAATGGATTACGAAGGTCTGTGTATATAGGCTATCGAAGAAGGGAATTTATTTTATTTCCCACGCTTCCCAGCCCGTCCTTGCATTGCCGTTAACAATAGGAAATGAACAATCTGAAATCTACAATGTGTACCGTCTAGTGTTTCTCGGCCAATGGAAATCGATATGTAATTTATGCAAAATTATGTCGGAACACGATTAACTCATCCGTAGTACAGACCCTCCTTTTCCTTCCTTTGAAGGGAATTACGGAGGTCTGTGTACAGGCTACAATAAAGGAACTATAGGCAGAGTTTGCATTGTTTCTATCTATATCGGTCCAATTAAAATTACTCAATAACGTTTTAAATTTGTTAAGATTGTTTGAAGTAAATTCACGGATAACAAGGCATTCCTTGGTTTTAGTCGACGAGCTGTCACAATAAACAAACGAGAAAATGGATAAATGGTCTGATATGTCATTAATAATGAGTCTATTATCAGAATGGGAAGTATGGTTGTTAGTAAAGATATTGTCAATAAGCGTAGCAGTGTTAGAGGTCAATCGTACTTACTTTGTTATAGAGATAGGCCAGAGGTGAGCATATGAACTGAAGATTTCGCGGACATTCTCTTGACCCTCCTACAAAAAGACGAAAACTTGGACCATGTTCATCTAGATTCCCGAGTGTTTAAGCCTGGTTCGGACTAGCAACACAAGCATAAGCACACGCAACACATGCAGACGCACAGGCGACACATGCAGATGCACAAGCGACACATGCAGACGCACAAGCAACACTGCAGACACACAAGCAACACATGCAGATGCACAGGCAACACATGCAGACACACAGGCGACACATGCAGATGCACAAGCGACACATGCAGACGCACAAGCAACACTGCAGACACACAAGCAACACATGCAGATGCACAGGCAACACATGCAGACACACAAGCAACACTGCACACACAACTGCAGACACACAAGCAACACATGCAGATGCACAAGCAACACATGCAGACACACAAGCAACACTGCACACACAATACATGCACAAGCAACACTGTAGACGCACAAGCAATACATGCAGACACACAAGCAACACATGCAGACACACAAGCAGACGCACAAGCAGACGCACAAGCAACACTGCACAAGCAACACTGCACACGCAATACATGCACACGCAACAAATGAAGACGCACAAGCAACACATGCAGACGCACAAGCAACACACGCTGACGCACAAGTAACACGCTGACGCAGTAATACATTGATCATTAGCGGTACTTCTTCTTATCTCAAGATGGGCCTTTTGCAGGAATGCAATCACGTGGTTGTACTGGGTGGCAAAACAATCTGACTTCATTTATTGATCGGTAGTGTTATTAGAAAAACCTGTTAGTAAATGCTATTTTACACCACCAATCGATCTTTCTAAAACAGTGTTTAGAAGTTGGTTTGCCATCCAGTAAAGTCTTTCCCATGGGATCACGGGTGCAATTCATTGGTTATTATTCAATTCATTGAATTCCAAATTCTCCATCTGTGTGTGGAAAATTCCTACTACATTCCTACTACAATTCCTCCGCAGGCAACTCTACTGTGGGAATAAAAAATATATATAGAATGTTGGGATTCCTGTGGTGCAAAAATCCTCAGACAGTCTGGGGAGGTTGCGAGACTCCCTCATTTTTCCCTTCCGGTCAGAACCACAGGTAACCCAACTCCTATTTTCTGTCTTTTCTCTCGCTTTTCCGATACAGCTGCCTGCGGAAGAGGCTAAATACCTTTAAAGCCAGGGCTAAACGTTCAAACATTCTTATACAACATGGGCCGTCACTGTTGGTTCCACTAACAATGTTACACTGTTTACCACCCCATATGTAACTTTCTTTGTTGGATGAATGTTAGATGAATGAATGTTGGACGTTTAGTCACTTGTCCAACATTATATCAGATCCAGCAATGTTGGCCTTTTAGCCGTGGCTAGCGCTCAGACATTATTATTATTAATTTAATATTTTAACAGGAAGCTCTTTCACACCAGTGATTTTCAAAGAGGTCATGCAAAATAGTAATAGAATAATAGCTAAAATATTAAAAGGTCACGAAAACTACGATTACATAGGGATATTACTAATTAAAATACGAGCTAATAAGGAATGAGCATTCTCATCAAACATCGTGTTGGAACCTCAACTTGAACATTTTACTGCTTTTTACTAAATAGTCACAATGTTTCATCGTTTAGCTGCCTGCACATCAAACATTCATCAAACATCTTACAAAATTGAGTCCGCAGAATGTTTTTTTTTTGTGAAATACGATTGAATCTCGATGTTGCGAGGCAATTTGTGATTTGCTAAATACCGCCTGCACGCGCAAGTTTGGACTCTTTCTAGGTGTATCAACGACAATGAACTACAGAAAAACAACACCCTGAAATACAAAGAACCCTAACCCCACAATACAATGAACTACAGCAAAACAATACCCTGAAAAACAAATAACCCTACCCCACAATACAATGAACTACAGCAAAACAATACCCTGAAATACAAAGAACCATAACCCCACAATAGAGTTGTTCATTGTCCTGAATTTCAGGACGTTGATACACCTATAGAAAGACCCCAAGTTTTGTTACAAGAGGTAGTTCAACGATAAACATTTGTTCATCACGCAAAATGTTGGATAAAAATGTTTGATTTAGCCCGGCTTTAAACGGCACAAACCACAAAAAAATGTAAATATTCATGGCTATTTTCTTACCTTGGAAAGATTGTGCAACTTCACTAGACAGGAAATAAGTAATCCGAGAGAAGAATCATCCTTTGAAGAAAACAAATAACATTGTGTAACTAAGTACTGTTATTAAACTCATTAATAACTCATGAAGCAAAAACAGAGTAAATCACTGAGCGATAAGTGATCTGTAAATCTGATACATTTCGTCCTGATTAACATAAACTTTTGCTTCGATTTTCTCGGCCAAAATAAGTCGTATCGCCAAAAGAACTCTATACATGTAGACGTTTGATAAGTCAGATACATAATTCGTGTCTGTGCTTTATGGGATTTACAAACTCTTGCTTTCAGCTCGAGTTTGTAAATCCCATAAAGCACGGCTACAAATTATGTACATTATTACTAACGGTTCACTTAGACAACGACAACAAATCACATTGCAGAAGGAAAACAAAGCATTCCAACGAGTACCAATCACATTGCAGAATGAAAACAAAGCATTCCAACGAGAACCAATCACATTGCAGAATGAAAACAAAGCATTCCAACGACAACCAATCACATTGCAGAATGAAAACAAAGCATTCCAACGACAACCAATCACATTGCAGAAGGAAAACAAAGCATCCCAACTTACGAATACTAACAAATACTCCGACTTCAAAACTAGTCCAACAAATTGGCCATTACCGGATCAAATCTCGAGCAAGTTGTAATGTGTACTCGACACCGAATGGATCAAATAACCGTAAGTTGGAATACTTTGTTTGCTTCAAGCAAGCACAACTCGAGGACTTTTCAAGGCCACATATTAATTTTCAAGCCTACCAATACTTACAATATGTGGGACGCTGCCAGACGTCACTACGCCTGAATTCTTTAACAAGTATTTTTCCTTATTTTTATTTCTGAAAAATGTGCTTTGTAAGAATTCAATGACTTTTCATGACTTTATGAACCATGATTGAATATTTCACTACGAAACGTTAAAAAATACCAGTTATTCCAGTACCAATACGGGATAACAAACTGAACTACAAAATAAGAACTGATGTGTACATATGGCTGAGAGCCTAACAAGAATGTTACCTTGATATTTTCAACAAATTTCATGAAACCAGACCTACAAGAAAAGAACATCGATAAGCAAATGAGTAGGCTACTTTCAAATTGATAGCTCTTCCACGAGTCAATGACAACTATGGTTTACTGTGGCTTGTGTTTTGCATTTAAAAAAGTTCAGTGTACTGGAAGAATGTACTGGAGAATACCGCACTACAGTATTCAAAATGATGTTGAATTAACGAGCGATGTGCGTGTCGCGTACTCTTCTCGGTAATTTTAATTCATTGATGACCTTATTTATAATCACTGCAACATGTTCATTCCAGTCAAGATGTTCATCAACGGTTACGCCTAAAAAATTAGATTTGGATACCTTATGATTTCTCAAATGAATATTTGGTTTTATATGCGTTGCTTTAGACGTTGTCTAGTACTCATTATCATAAATTCCGTTTTAGTAACTCATAACGCGATAGCTTGTTTGCCCTAAGCCATGTATTGATCTCAACTAGATCTTCATTTAAAGGTTTGAATAGACATAATGTCAGGGGCAACAGAAGCAAATTGCGTATCGTCAGCATATAGATCAGGTGTGGAGTTAACAGTTAGGAAAATCGTTGATGTATATGAGAAAAGGTAATGGGGCAAGTATTGACCTTTAAGGGACTAGACTCCACATGTTACTTCAGTTGGGTCTGACATTACGCTATTCACAGAAACTTGAAGGTTTAATTCGATTGAAAATGCCCTCAAAGCTCATTAGCATTGAGCTCGGTCAGACTAATGGCTCGTAAATGTAAAGCCCCCGGGGGGGGGGGGGGGGGGGGGGGACTCCCCATAAAAAATAGGCGGGGTGCTCGACCTATCTTTTAGGGGTTAAATTCGTTAGCAGTGCTATCTCTTAGGGGTCTTCCAAAGGTCTGCTATCTTTTAGGGGTCTCCGAGACCCAACATGTTTGTGGCCGAGAAAAAAGAGCGCTGGATCCTCGAGCATGAGACCCCACAAGTTGAATTGGTATAATGTCTTTATATAGTCTCTAATAAATCCAATTAATGCCATTTTCTTGTCTTTTGGAGTGCTATCTTTTAGGGGTAATTTTTTTTGTGAGCCACGCCCATATTGCTATCTTTTAGGGGTGAATTTCATTTCTCACGTCGAGCACCCCCGTCTATTTTTATGGGGAGCCCCCCCCCCCCCCGGGTGTAAAGCTCGACGTTTAAAACGGGCCTTTGGAACTTACGCATTGAGATTAGTAGCATCACGTCGTACTAGAATACCAGGTCCATCCTGAGGTCTTTTCTGTTGTATAGTTGAACTAAACACTCTTAAAACTGAAATAACGACAAAAATATAACTCAAACACGTATCCTTACAAGTGTAAAACAAGAATTACCGACTTACTTAAAGTGCCTTCTACATCAAATAAATAGGTGAATGGTAACATATTTCTTGATTTGAGTGTTGCGTTTGTGAGTAATAGAGGTTATTATGTGATGTCACATATTTTTTCTACAAATCCATGTTATATTTGGGCCTTATATCAGTAATTTTACCAAATACTTTGTCTAAATCAGAAATAGTTTCATTCACAAGGAAAAAGAAATGACTCTTTCTTGGCCTCCTGTGACATCACATCATTAGCATATTGGAAATAGAAACCTCTATAACTCATTGACGCTACACTCATATCAAGAAATACTTCACAATTCACCCACTTACTTGATTTAGAATCGATTTTAATGATAAAAAAATGGGCTTATAGGCACTTTCATAGGCCTTTTGCAGGAAACATGCAGTCCCGTGCTGATATATCACATCAATAACCAATGAATTGAGCTCGTGTTCCCATGGGAAAGGCTTCACTGGAGGCCAAACAAATCTTCAAAAACGCAGTTTTAGAAAGATCGACAATCGATTGGAGGTGGAATATAGCAGTTTACAAACATGTTTTGCTAACAACACTACCGATCTCGTACAAGTGCCTTTAAATAATGAAGTCAGATATGATTGCCATCCAGTACAGCCACGTGATCGTATCCTACTAAAGGTCCATCGCACTGCTAAAACTGAAGCTAGGTAAAAGAAAAATGCGTCGTCTTACATTCATCTGCCTTCCAACTAGAAGCAAATTTCCACGCCAATAATCAGCTTGCCACTTCTCTCTTTAGCAGTATAAAAACTGAAAAGGTTGTTTTTGCTAAACGATGTTAGAATGCCTGAGGCAAAAGTAATCTGTGAGAAACGAGATTTGCGAAAGGTGGCGTTAGAGCAGATTTCGTATGAGTGGGACAAACTACAGCACTCACTACAGCACGGCTACCGTACGGCATGCCGTGACATTGAAATTGTTTTCCTATTGTTTTTGTCTTGTTGATCCAATAGAATTACAGAGTTCCGGTACAGTAAGTTACAGTACCATTTCGGTAGGGCAACGGGCATGCCGTAGTTTGTCCCATTCATACGAGAAATCTTCTCTATTAATCACACAACCGTAAAAAGACGGTACTGTTTACAGACAACCCTCTTTGAAGTGTAAATGTTCTAACCGGTTCTCCAATCGTCCATTTTCGTCCACAGATATTAGCGATTACATTTTTTTCTAAGATAATAAAATTTCATTCTGTCTTTCCGTTCTAGAATGTTACAGTTAATTCGACGACTCTGGCGCATTTTTAGTTTGTAGACATTCGTTACGAGTTAAAATTACCTCCTTCCCACAACTGGCGAACGGACTTACGCCAGCCTTGTGGTTTGGTGATAGATGAACACGTCGTGGCCAGCAGAGCACCAAGCTGCATCCGTGACATGAAATACAATGCACTTAGATTACAAACGCTTAGGTACCATGCCCCTTATTTGTATCTCATGGCCGCACTGGAGGAAGCCTGGTAACAATGGCCTCAGAGCGAGGCCAGTTGTCCCACAGATCGTAAACAGACCTATTCTGACTACACTGACATAATAGATTATTGTGGGATAGTCGCCAACCAACTCCGTGCTTTGATACAATTAACTAACTAACATAAATTGTATTCATAAGTAATGGGAAACTGCCAGATACGAAAAACCGCTAAAACCCCGAAAAAAACACCCTGGGTTGTGGCCAAAAAACGTGGAAATATGCGGCAACGTATACCTCGACCTGATGCAGCAATCCGAATTCTCCGAGGGTTAGAGAACTGACTATTTTAACTTACTTTCTACGTCAATGCAAACTAACTGCGGCTATAATCAATCAATCAATAAAATAAATTTGAAACAAACGTGGACCTGACTGACCTAGAATGAATTAATTTCCCGCGTGCTCAAAGCATTATATACGCTAGAAGCATTACCCATAATGCTGTTGTCTCGTGTCCAAACCTCTTTACCGTGCCGGCAGAATATCAATTTCTGACAACATCGCTCCTGCGTCGCTCAAACGTCAGAAAATACATTTTCCGCTTAGCTCAATGTTGTCTCATTTCAAATCCAAAGTATTTATATATCGATGTATCTACTCATGCGTTAACCAGATTAAAAATGCACAAGGGATGGTCACGTGATGTGAAATGGAACGACATTGCGCCTATTGATAGTTCCACGACCCCATAGTTACTGTTGCCACGTCTCACAAGCCATCAGATTTTACCACGAAATGGCGGGAAAATACATTGATTGCAATAAAATGTATATGCCTTGTTTAATATTACGCCTAAACTTTGGCTAAAGAGAGGATAGTAGAACCTCTGGCATCCAGTGTATGAAAATGTACGCAACTGCGTGCATTTTTACGTGCATGCAGTTATTGTATTTTGTAATTAAGGCTATTGTTTTATGCCGTCGCCATAGACGTTGCCGTCGTGGCTGCTTAAAGTCCCAAATATGTATCATTTCCAAAGAAACTCTGGGCGCATTTTGTTTTTGTGAAAAACAAAAATAGGGGAATAAAGGAAACAAGAAACACAAGAAACACTTTACGGAAAATACTCTTTACGTCCCATCGTGATTGCTTAAAGTACATTAATGGAGAAAACAGCCTGAGAATTTAGCAGCCATGTGTAGTAATCTTGTCATGGTTATCCTGGTCGTCAGTGGCATTACGAATAGAGCGGATTTCAATTGAGTGTCGGAAGTGTTTTGGTTTTGCGTTTACTAAGCTCTCCTATTGGCTGAGAAAGTAAACCAACCAATCAGAATCCAAAGTAAAACCAAACGCAAATTGCTTTTGGTTTTGCTTTGGTTTGTCATTGGCTCACAGGGAAGCCATTTATGAGTTACTTGTGATTACTCGCTCCTATGATTGGCTGGCTGTGGGTAATTTGCGTTTGGTTTTACTACACTCAACTGAAAACCGCTCTAAAGTCCTATGAAATCCAAAGACGCTACCTAAAAAATGGTGGACCACAGTTAGGTCTTTAGGGCAAAGGAAAGTTAACCAGTCAATTCCATCCCTTTTAGAAAATGGACGAATTATATCGGATCCTAAAGAGATAGCGGACATATTTAATGTTTATTTTTGCAGGCAAACTGTTTTAAACTCAACTTCGGCAACTTTGCCAACTTGTCAACCTTATCAGCTTGACTATTTTCTAAGTGATATTAATACAAGTGAGGATGACTTGCATAACCTTTTGAAAGGCGTTGACATTTCTAAGGCAAGCGGGCATGATGGGATTGGAAATAAAATTATAAAGCTCTGCGCTGACGGGATTTATAAAATATTTACTCGCTTAGTCAACCTATCGCTTACGCTTGGTCAATTCCCCAGTATGTGGAAAATTGCAAATGTAATCCCTCTATTTAAAAAAGATGATCGTCAAAATAAGGAGAACTATCGTCCAGTTTCACTTTCAGTGTGTTTATCTAAGGTCATGGAAAAAGTAGTTTTCATTCAGCTCTATAATTTTCTTATCAGAATCGGGTTTTTGCATCCTTTTCAGGCAGGCTTCCGCCCAGGCGAATCAACGGTCTATCAATTACTTTACATAGTGCATCAAATTTACCTTGCGTTTGGAAATGGCCACGATGTTAGAATGGTGTTTCTCGATATTAGAAAGGCCTTCGACAGGGTCTGGCATGAAGCATTATTATATAAACTGTGGTTATTGGGAGTTAGATATCCTTTACTAAGGTGGTTTAGAAGTTACTTATCTGAAAGAAAGCAAACAGCCGTCATTAATGGTCAAATTTCTTTATGTGCCGGGGTCCCACAGGCTCCATAGTGGGTCCACTTCTTTTCTTAATCTACATAAATGATATTACGACTGGAATTTCATCGAATTGTTATCTTTATGCAAATGATACTACACTAATAGAAATTGTTGAACATAACTCTACGTTGGATATTGCAACTAAGTTGAATTCTGATTTGGAAGAAATAGATACGTGGGCGAAAACCTGGCTTGTTACAATGAATGCCTCGAAATCTAGGACTATGAATTTTTTGGTAAAGCGTTTAAAGCTCTACCATCCACCGCTATTTCTGAATAATGAAAGTATTAAGGAGGTTGACAGTCATAAACACCTTGGTCTTATCCTTTCCAGTAACCTTTCTTGGAGAAACCACATTTTACAATTACACCAGAAGGCATCAAATGTTCTTAATATGATTAAAAGCATTAAAAATAAAGTTAATCGTTCAACTTTATGCACGCTCTATTTAAGTTTGGTGAGGCCTCTTATGGAATATGGGGACATAATTTGGGGTGGCTGTAGTGAGGGTGAGTGTGCTTTGTTAGAAAATGTGCAGTATGAAGCAACTAGAGTTATATCAGGAGCTATGAAAGGGACGAGTAGAATTAGGCTCTTAAATATGAGTTGGGGCTCGTAGATCTTAAAAATAGAAGAACTGTTCATAGGATCGTTACATTTCACAAAATGGTCAAAGGTTTAACTCCTGCTTATATAAAAGAGCTCTTGCCTGAGCAAGTAGGTGAACGTAGTCGATACATGCTTCGCTCCAATGAAAGTTATACACTGTTGCCCTGTCGTACTGAGCGTTTCCGTTGTCTTTTCTGCCATCTTCAATACGATTATGGAACGATTTAAGTTCAACTATAACGAGCATACCGCAATTACCTGGTTTTAAGAAAGCTCTAAAGGAAAGCTTTAGTAGTAATGATTATGACAGACTCTACGATTTTTCCGTTACTAGATTTGCATCAATATGTCACACTCGCTTAAGATTAGGTAACTCTGCTTTAAATGATAACCTATTTAAAATCAATTGCGCACCAACAGCTTTTTGTCTCTGCGGATTTGCCAAGGAAACTGTTAAACACTATTTATTAGATTGTCCTCTATATGCCGCAGTGCGTCATACGTTATTTGCCTCCGTTGCACTTTTAAGAGCGGCCGTCTGTAAATATCGCCTAAAGTGTTTAGGATGAAAAAAAATGAAATTCCTCACACTTTCTCAGAATAATGGCCTGGGTGAGTGATTCATATAAATATAACTTTTAGTTGAATCTGATTTTTATTTTCGCCAAACGGCGACAAAATCGGTTTTACGGCTCTTAGACCGGTTTTTAGGAGATCGATACCACACATCGTTAACGGCTCGCCTAAAAATGAAAATAGAAATTTATAGCAATACTGTGCAGCTAAATACAAAGAAAAGATAATGATTTCTCTTTTCGTGGGTTGTTTATTACAAATTAAATATTTTATCAATTTTTTATTATTGTGTTAATTTTAGACATTTTTGGTACGCAAAATAATGACCAAATTGAGAAGCCAAAATCTCCAATGATACATGATCTGGCTATATTAGAGTATAACCTAGCGAAAGAGCAATGTTTCTTCTTCAAATACATGCAATAAAATTTTTGGGCAATTAAAACTACGAATTTTCAGGGCATCAAACGCAAGTGACACCGACGTGAGAATACTCTCTTTTCTCACAGCGTTCGAATGCACAGAATCTGACATGAACAGAGGAAAAAAATATGATATCAACTTCTATCAGGTTAAATTTAATACTAAAGAAGCCTGGGTACTTTCAGATAGATTATATATCGGTTTCTACCAATTATGTACAAAATCAGTGGCTTTTAGCGGTATTTTTGCGATGACATATTGTTGAATATTTACTCATGCCGGAGCGCCGACAACTTTCAATTGATAGACTTTTAAGTCAATCCGAATGATCTACAGTTGAACTATTCACTGTTAGGAATGTTAAAAAGTAATTATTATGGCTTAATATGTACCTTTCATGTGGTTTCGTAGAGAATTGGTAGCTTTATAAACAGGTCTGCCGTAGTTCAACTGTCAACAGCTGAGATTGCGTTACACACAGGAAGCCCGCTTTTTCGGAACAAATGAACAACGTGTTTACGAAGCTAGAAATCTATAACTGTGGATTTCTGATTTACATCAGTTCCGATCCGGGGAACTAGTTATATTCGATATAGGATCTCAGTGTAACTGGATTTGGCTTTTATATTTGTCTTTGAGTTTCAAACTGTATATTGGACGGCAATCGACTTGTGCGGCGTCGGCCAGGTGTGCGGAAAGTAGCTATAAGACTGTCAGAACTCTTTTTCCAAAATGTCGAAGAAGAGAGTGCCGGAAGTCACAAGTATCTACCTCTCATTATCTGAGTACGAGGTCCGTACCATACGTTATGGAGAATGAAATGAAAAAGTCTAAAAATATATAACCCTACCAATAAGTATGAAATATTTTGCCCTTCCCCCTACAGCCAACCCTTTTTTTACGACCCTCTATTTTGGGGGGTTTGAAAATGTATGACACTCCCCATGCTAAATTATATCCCATATGCCCGTTTCTCCGATCGCAGCGACCGCTGAAAAAAAGTACTTGTCAATCGTAGCGATTATATCTTGCTATCAAATGGAACTGAACCGAACTATCGGGTACAACAATAAATTCTATCCTGGCGATCGTAATCGCTATGACCGCTTGAGAGTAGATTCCATGTTATCACTACGATCGCTATAAGGGACCGGACATTATTTAGCGTTGGGGGAGGGGGACTACTAGATTTGTAGGGGGTCACGATTTTTTATGCTCCCATTTAAGGGGGGGTCAATTTTTTTTATGCTCCTCTTTTATAGGTTAAATATATTTATAGGCTTATCTACGGGGAGGGTAATTATTTTGTGAGACCAGAGAACTGCAAGGTCACATTTTTTGGGGGCAAGCCACAATGCAGAACTAGTAGTCCCCCCCTCCCACCCCCCTACCGCTAAATAATGTCCGGTCCCTAAAGCCGACTCACCTTTACAGCGATCGCAGCGAACGACCAAATGAAAACCAGCCTACATTCGCGATGAAAGCAAACAATACGTATGGCATTATATATAAAATCTAAAAAAAACGATAACGATTCGGGTAATGGTCGGCCTGTTTATGTCTAAAGTTTGATTTGTTTCGCTAAACACGCTGGAGAATGCAGGCACCGACTGTAGGAGGAAAAGTGTATCATGTGCCAAGCAGTACTAGTAGTAGTATAGAAGTATTTTTCTGGAAGTAGCTATTCAGCTATTCAGCGCTTGTGGGATCGTTTTGCGTTTTTTTTAGCCGATTTAGAGTCATCCACTACTGATGAAGAAGACAACTCATTCAGGGACGGATCCAGGATTTTGTAAAAGGTGGGTTAAGCGAGTCATAGGGGGTGGGGGGGGGGGGGGAGGGGGGTGGGGGGGGGAGGGGGTGCAAAATAATAGTGTCATACTAGAGAACTATACTTACAATATGTAACAGGTTTCATATGATATTTCTATGATAATTTTTCATGTCTGAGTAGCATACATTGAAATATGCATTTAGCTATTCATTTCTGAGTGATATCCAGAAGTAAGGGGGAACCCACTCCCTGGATCCGCCACTGTATGTCATCTATCATTTACCAATCATAAATGCGACATCTGTTTAAGTTCTTTGGTACCTTACCTACAATGTAAGTCAATATTCTTGCAAGTTTCCATCAATCAGTTGAGTCTTTTGGGTTCGCGAGAGATTATCAAATTCAGCAAGTTTACTATCAATCAGCTGTTTTAATACCAGGCATGGAAATATCCGGGATGGGGGAAGGGTAGCACTTGCAAAATTTATTAAATGGTAGAGGTGTGTGAAAAACGTAAGCTGTGTTGGCTAGAAATAACTGACACCATAACTGTACAGTATACGCGTTGGTATAGAGCATGGGGGTCCGTTATGTGGCCATGGCTGTACCCTTTTTATTGAATTCTAATTAAAATAATTTAAGGGGACAACATAAGAATGAAGTTGACCACAATAGTAATCCGTGTAAGGCTCAGAAGACTGCGAATAATAGACTGAGAAGATCGAATGTCTGTTGACCGCATCGGATGATTTAGCCTTTGCTGCTATCTATACCATTTTGGCAGAGTCTAAACATAAATAAGCGTCCCTTTTTAAAATAGCAAAGTAATGTGACCTTCGATCTTAATGCATGTAATATGGTGGCTCAACTGGCCATGGTAAATTCGAAATCCGGTCACTATGCTAAATAAATCAGTCAGATATGTCAACAATATATTAATCACAATACGGGTACGTACGTATGTGCCGCCATGGGGTCCGATCCGGATCCGGTTTTCAGAGAAAGTATAGTTCCAAAACCCGATTTTCCAAGTTATTGTGAAAACGAACCCGGATTTATGTTTTATTATTCCGAGTCGTCTATAACCTGTCTTTTTGTGAAAAACTCGTACCCGGAAATCATAACCGCCACACAGTCCTCCTCCCACGGGCTCCATGGATTGTACAATCGGCAGAATAGAACTATAGATCGGTTTCCATATGTAGATCGCTCCGATCGCTATCTATGATCGCTGCGATCGTAACGATCCTATGGTAAACCGGGCTTTATAAAGTATGACTCGTTATCTCTCTAGCAATTCCAAACCTGCCCACTCCTCCCCTCCCCTCCCCTCCCCCATTTGTGGAGCATTTGACTTTTGGGAATCAGAGCTTTGCAAATACCTAACCGTGGGGCTTAGGAACGAGTGCAAATCTCTAATAAATATTGATGTAAAATCCGCAACCTTGACTCTCTTTCACCAATACACGACTTTCAATATATGCTCCACTCGTCACACACAAAGGTTTCAGTATAATGATGCTCCAGGGTAATTAAATTAATTTTATTCCGTTTGTTCAAATAATATAATAAATTTAATTTACCCCAGAGACACATGTTGAAACCTTTGTGCGTGATAAGTGAAACATATATCGAACGTGGGCTATTCACCACCCCAACTATTATTTGCTGGTAAAATGCCCCACCCTGGGACAGACTGCGCGGCCAAATGCTACACGTATACCGGGGGGGGGGGGGGGGGCAGATTTGGAATTGATAGATACATTAACTTCTCTTGTTTGGTCAACCTACATGGCCATGGCTGCAACACCATTAATCATAAAATTACGCTTGTGATAGGCAAGCGAAAAGTAAACTCACGGAAACCGAACCATAAATAACGCGGTTGCATTCACGTTTTTTTCACTTGGTGGCCATATTGGATCCAATGCGAGGTTTTGCTTGGCTAAACTCGTTCTAATATCCCTCAGTGCGAGGTTATAGCGTTACTAAAAACAAAACTGATTTTCTCGCTTTCGATCCAAGATGGCCACTGGGTGAAAATATTGAATATACGTAATTGCCATTTTAGAACTCCCGAGAGATTATTATGCGGCCGGCGTCAGCTTCGGAACCTGACCAGGTGTGCGGAAAGTAGCTATAAAACACTTTTTTTCCAAAATTTTGAGAAAAAAAGTCTAACGGATTGCTACATTTTTGCTTCAGAACCGTACTTGGGTTGCGAATTATAATAATCGGTCGGGCTCGCCAACTGGTCATACCAAAACAGTCAAGAGACATAACATAAGTACTCCCGTCTCCCCCCTATGGGAGATAAGGTTACGTGAAGCTTTGATTTCAATTGGCGACCAAACTCAAAGACAAAAAATAAATCCAGTGATACTGAGATCCTACATAAAATATAACTAGTTTCCCGGATCGGAACGTAAACCAAAAGTCCATATATAGTTATATTACGCGTTCATATTTCCTGATAAAGCGGGCTTCCTGTGTGTAACGCAATCTCAGCTGTTGACAGTTGAACTACGGCAGTCTTGCATTTGACAACCTCTAGTTATACTACCGATTCTCTACAAAACCACATGAAAGGTACATATTCCATTACAATTACTTTTTAACATTCCTAACAGTGAATAGTTCAACTGTAGATCATTCGGATTGACTTAGAAGTCTCATAAGGTAGTCTATCAATTGAAAGTTGTCAGCGCTCCGGCATGAGTAAAGATTCAACAATATGTCATCGCAAAAATACCGCTAAAAGCCACTGATTTTGTACATAATTGGTAGAAACCGATATATAATCTATCTGAAAGTACTCAGGCTTCTTTAGTGTTAAATTTAACCTGATAGAAGTTGATATCCTATTTTTTTTCCTCTGTTCATCCTAGATTCTGTGCATTCGAACGCTGTGAGAAAAGAGAGTATTCTTACGTCGGTGCCACTTGCGTTTGGTGCCCTGAAAATTCGTAGTTTTAATTGCCCAAAAATTTTATTGCATGTATTTGAAGAAGAAACATTGCTCTTTCGCTAGGTTATACTCTAATATAGCCAGGTCATGTATCATTGGAGATTTTGGCTTCTCAATTTGGTCATTATTTTGCGTACCAAAAATGTCTAAAATTAACACAATAATAAAAAATTGATAAAATATTTAATTTGTAATAAACAACCCACGAAAAGAGAAATCATTATCTTTTCTTTGTATTTAGCTGCACAGTATTGCTATAAATTTCTATTTTCATTTTTAGGCGAGCCGTTAACGATGTGTGGTATCGATCTCCTAAAAACCGGTCTAAGAGCCGTAAAACCGATTTTGTCGCCGTTTGGCGAAAATAAAAATCAGATTCAACTAAAAGTTATATTTATATGAATCACTCACCCAGGCCATTATTCTGAGAAAGTTTGAGGAATTTCATTTTTTTTCATCCTAAACACTTTAGGCGATATTTACAGACGGCCGCTCTTAATCCCTCACTGGCAAGTAACATCGGATAATATAAAAGTGAACATACTACTCCATGGCTCTTCTGGATTAAGCAGTAATAAAAATATAGAAGTTTTTAAAGCAATACAGTTTTATATTATTGAAACAAAGCGATTTGATTAATTTAACTGACTTTAGAGTAGTAGTATCAATTTTATAGTTATGCAAAAGTGATTGTTTTTGGTCCCTGTAAGTTTATCTAATTATCACAATATAATTTGACATATTATTTTCTATAATTTACTTATTGCGATCAATTGTTCCTGCTTTCTGTTTTCTTGCTTTATCTATCATAATTATAAGTCGTTTCCTTTTTCTCTACCTTCAACGTTGTAAAAATTGTAATTGTAACGGTAGTGTGAGCTTCCTAGATGAGCACCTGGTGCTCTTGAGGCAATTATATGTTTTAAAAAAAAGAAAAAAGAATCAGCATTAGTCTATAAATGAACAAGATCCCATTTGGGCTTTCACTCGGGCCACATGAGATTGAAGATTAAATACACTTTCATTTGAAATCCTCTTAGTAATAACCAAAGGGAAGAATTATTAGCTGAATTTAGCAGTCTTTAGGAGTGGCCGGTAGCGCGGTGACTTTCATTCTCTGCTCCCCTAGTATATATGTAATTTAATAGTTTTGATTTTTATCGTTTGTTGACCTTTTAATTTAAACACTACTTATTCGTTTAACACACTGCATTTGATTAGGCATATATTCATTGTTTTGAACCCGAGAATTAACCGTACTATCGTACTTCATGGTCCCTTTCTTTAGTAGTGGGTTGTCGGTCAGGTGCTTGTAAACTCTCGTCATTTAGCACAGAAAATGTATTCTGATGAATAGGGATCGGGTTGTCATGTAAGAAAGATGGCTCTTGAACAAACAGATTCGTTGCTAAAGCTTCAGTAGGTTGGGTAGTCTTGGAACACTGGAGACCTTGGTCTTTCATTGTCTTCTTTTTTGTATTCTTGAAATTTTTTTTTTAGGTTTGAAAGTCGGATCTCAGCTTTATTATATCCGCTTTCAACTCGCCATTTTCAACTTCTAGGTCAATAATACGCGATGACAGCATCTTGATTTCGATCTTGTATATATTATCTTGCTGCACTAATTTGTCTTCCAAATGACTGAGTTTGGTTTCTTGATTCGTGTTTTGATGTGACGAGAGTAAGAATTCATTACGCATATTAGTTAGGTCAGCCTCCATGTTACAAATCAAGGTCGTTAAAGCAGCGAGAGAGTTCTTATTGCGGGCTAACAATCCTCGTGAAGAATCTAAAGAATTCCGTCTCTTCCGGTTTGAATTTGACTCATGTGTATGTTGCTTTTGGAGTTTCAAGGATATGTTGATCCAAAACTACAGGCTCTTGGGGTTTTTCATTGACTTGTGAACTTGCAGGCTCTGTAATTTGTTTTGTTTTCTTAGTATAACATAAAGTGTTGAACATGTTCTCAAGCATGTCGCGCGTGACCTCTGTTTCTTCATTCATTAAGTTCTCTACTTTCATCTGTAATCTGGGAAACTCAATCTTTGCCCATGCCTTGGCACATAACTATTCCTGTTGTTAAGTAGACGTGGATGATTATAAGTAAAATCCTTCGACAGCTTGTACCATTTCCGCTAGGTCAATATCCTCGCTGGAACGAAATAACTTGATCTCAATACTCTCTGATCCAACTTACGGTAAATGTAAATCTCTGACAGTTTATAAGAGACTCATAATATTGGTCTTGAAGTGCCTTCACCCAAAATAAGATGTTCTCCTCGGATGTTTTAAATGCAGCACAGCGAGCCGATGGCTTATAGATTCCAATATCTATTTCTTCGAATTTTAGCTTTCCGGATCCTGGCCCCTTCACTGGTCGTCGTACGTGTCGTATATAAAATCACTGGCCATCTGGGTAAAAAACGCGGTCCTTCGGCTCCGACAATAGCGCCAGTTGAAATATCCTGAGCCTGTTGGAAGGCTTTCGCACGAGTGAAGTTAAATAAAACATTAAACTGGCTTACATTTGAGAGATGGGACTCCAAATTAGAGAGAAAGTTCCTCGCGGGTCCTCCGCCATCTTGCTTTACTGTATTAAATTATGTAAATAAATTAACCTGGCGATTGTTGCGTGACCAGCACAGTGCAATCTGATTGGTGTGAATTTGACCTGTAACGCATGCGCAGAAAGCTTGCTACACTGAATAATAAAAATAATAATAACGACTTGCATTGTAAGACTCCGTGATGCCACAGGCAGCCCGAGTAATAAGGCCATCCCAATAGCGCACTTTGACGGTGTTGCGCACGCATCAGAGAACAATAGATGTGGCCCCAAAAATAGTCTGTGTGGCCCGCCAGCTCGTTATTCAGATTTTATGTGCATTGTTCTAGTTGCGTGCGCATCACCGCCAAAGTGGGTTGTAAAATGTTTCGTTTACCATCGCCCGACCGACCCAATTGTTTTGGAAAATTAAAAAAAGTTTGAAGCATAATTTCATAACACCACCTCTTTTCCAAACTCTCTACATTTTAGTTTCTTGCTTTTCTCATGCGAATTGTCAATCCACAACTAGTAGAGGAAAAAGTAGTCGAGGAATATATAAAAGTCGTTAAACTGACTTAGTAACCAGGCTTTGCTGGGTTCCAGACGCCTGACGTCCATTCTTTTTGTTTTGGCCGACCAATGGACCGACCATCACGAGCCAGAGGGCGATGGTAAGCGAAACATTTGATTGGGATGACCTAAGTAGAATGAGTAAACTTTAATCACCCTTCTGTAATCCGTAGCGAGTGTATCTTCCTCCATCTCCTTCATGAGATTGTTCAAGAACAAGGTCTCGTTCGCATTCAACAGGTATGCCACAGTGTGTTTCTCCACACTGGGCAGAAGGTCTGGTCCTTTGAGAGAAATAGAGGCGTTAGTAATAACAGGTCTGCAAAACGCTTGCGCATGTGTGAATTTCCCCGGGGAATCACGCCCGCGCGCATCATTTTGGTTGAATGATCACACGAAATTTGGACTTCAAAGCACTGTTACAAAAAGTACAGTCCCAAATTTAATTGGCTTGATGACTAAACTAATAAAACTCTTAACTGTTTCGATTTTCCCCCAAGATTTTCTCTCTTGCCATGTGTCGAGGTTTTTTTAAAACATAAATATTTAAGGTTTAGAGCTGCTCCCGCGATTTCTACCGCTGACTGGGCATGCATTTTGCAGCAGCATTTTTCGTCAGTAATGACTTTAAAACGCATCCGAGATCAATATGCGCTAAGTAAACGTTCAGTAAAGTGTAATATTCTGGTTCACAAGCGAGCTACATGTAACCACTAAACATGCTATGTCTTCACAAAGTTGGGCCTTTTGTTATTTTTTTCGCCAGGCCTATTCTCTCTTGTATGTATTTGTAAATTAGGAACCTATAGCTTACAAATGCTACACAATCCAAACACAGCATTCGAGTCACTAATGTAATTAAAGGCGCGTTCGTTTGGATATTCCAGAATAAGAACATATTCTGGATATTCTGTTTCCCACAACAGAACACATGGAATGGAATTCCAAGTATTCCGGAATAAGAATAGCTCCCATTCGAACGCTTACTCGTATTATTCCAGTAATTCTTACTCCGCTGGATTGATCCCAAACGAACGCTACCTTAGTCTTTGAACTTACGTTTGCCAGTCTGCCAGATATATGCCTTGACTCGCACAGACATTTCTTCGGATCTACAAATTGCGGAAGTAGTTAAAAATATATCAGCAAACTACATTTTTCGCTTCTCCATTTTGTTTGAAACAGTCTTGACACAAGGTGAAAATTTCACTTTAAGGGGAGATATTTTTCAAAAGCGCGTATTGGGCGACAAAAACGAACAGGCAGAAGACTGAGTTTTGTGTTGCTTTTTGAATGGTTAAATTGGAGTGTTAATCCAAAGCGAAATTTAAAAACAAAACTTATCTCGTAACAGCGAACTTAAGGCGGTTTAATGGCTGACAATATTTACAACAACAAAAAACGAAAACCATGCTATGACAGTTTTATGTTATTTGTGTGTGTTTGTGGCTAATAAAATAGTAATTAGAGTATTAATCCAAAGCGATATTAGTCTGAAGGGAGGTATCCTAGTCCCAGGCCACACCGCGGCAAAGCGTTGTGCTCCGCTGGCCGAAAGAACGAAGGCTCTGGTTTCGAATACACAGTGAACTACGAATTAAGAAAACTTCAACCTGTTAAAGTCTTATGTAGTTATGATATGAAATCATGTTTGCCGCGTAGCACTAGTAAGTGTAAAGAATGTGATGTAAAGTGGTAAGCTGTAGTGCTAAGTGTGCACGCCCTACGAGGGAAAGAGAAAAAATCTCTGACCCAAGTGGGACTCGAACCCAACGACCTCCAGGTTACATGTCTGGCGCTCTAACAACTGAGCTATCAAGTCAGATGAGAGCAATCGTGGGTATTGGTGCGTTATATGGGGTCACGGCGATTAGTATATGTAGTTATGATATGAAATCATGTTTGCCGCGTAGCACTAGTAAGTGTAAAGAATGTGATGTAAAGTGGTAAGCTGTAGTGCTAAGTGTGCCCGCCCTACGAGGGAAAGAGAAAAAATCTCTGACCCAAGTGGGACTCGAACCCAACGACCTCCAGGTTACAAGTCTGGCGCCCTACCAACTGAGCTATCAAGTCAGATGAGAGCAATCGTGGGTATTGGTGCGTTATATGGGGTCACGGCGATTAATATATGTATAATTATGTAGTTATGATATGAAATCATGTTTGCCGCGTAGCACTAGTAAGTGTAAAGAATGTGATGTAAAGTGGTAAGCTGTAGTGCTAAGTGTGCACGCCCTTCGAGGGAAAGAGAAAAAATCTCTGACCCAAGTGGGACTGGAACCTCGTCTTAGGCTTAGCTTTTGAGTAGTTTGTTTTTCGCGAAACACCACGTAAATACGCGTACGTACTTAAAATTATTTTAGTTTCGGCGGGAAACTGGGGAAACACGCGCGCTTGGCTCATCAAAAGCGCATGCGCGTTACGTTTTGTTGGATGCTTGTGACGTCACAGGACGAACCCTTCGTACCTAGCACGAATTGTTTACAGTTGTCGTTAAATAACAATATTTGTATTCTTTTTCAGTAGGTATAGATATAACGAAGGTCAATTCTTCGCTCTGTGTTGTAAAATTTCAAAAATTTGTTTCCGTTCGACAATATCAGCCATGTAGAATCACGGTATTTTGGGTATTTTGCCATTGTTCACAAGGCGTTTTCCCGCGCTGAAGCGAATCGCTCGCCTCAGTTCTCGCGCTTTGCACTCAGGAAGGAAGGAAAGAACAAGGCTGGAAGAATCCAATAAACCAGTAGGAGGAACAAAACTTACTTGTGTGTTGCTGAATTCAGTTTCAGGTCCAGTACAAGTAATTCCTGGTGCAGAGCCATCTTAACTTTTTCAATAGCACCACCTGCAGCCATATTTCCTGCCATGACATCCAACCCACCCAGGGCGTATTTCAGTAGATTTACAGCTAATCTGTACTCCTACAATGGGAAGAAAGTGTAGGTTTAGGACAAGAACCTAACTTCTAATATCTGATAATAGGATTCTTTTCCACAAGCAAAAATCCACAACGTACTGGCAAAATGAAATGCCACATACTCTCACTTTAATTCAATAGAACGGTACATTTAGTACGTAAGAAAGTAAGTAAGTAAATATTTTATTTCAACACGGTAGTTCTATCAGTCTAATACAACACTCTTTTCCATAAAAGCCGTGTTTAAAAATATTACAATATTTATACATGGAATATACTTTGGTATAAAATGATGTAAAAAGAATAAAATGTTCAATTTACAGGGCATCAAAGCAGCAGTGGGGTAATTTGTTCAGCTTATTTCTAAAATTAGAAATTTGCAAAGTCGTATCTCTTCAGGTAACGAATTCCAGATAAAAGCTCCTTTGTAGCCGAAACGCTTTTTCCCATAGTTTGTTTTTGGGAGAGGCAATTGTAATTTTGTTGTCGAGCCTCTTATATTATATGGTGTCACAATAGGCTTATAAACATTGTAAATACTCCAAGTTGTACCGTAAAGGAAGATCGACGCGCAGAAATTTGTTAGTGGAAATGGTTTTCACTCGCAAGCATTTTGGGAGTTTGTGAGCGTTAATTCACTCTTTTCACCTGGTGGCCATAGATCTTGTATTCAAAGAGGCAATCCTTTGTTCTTTTGCAGAACGAGGCTAACCTAGCAAAAACAAAGGATTGCCTCACTTTGAATCCAAGATGGCCACTGGGTGAAAAGAGTGAATTTCGAGCCCTGCGTTGCTTTCTTTCCTTCACCTCACCTCCCCAAGTTTTTACTAAATTAAATGTGCTTTGCACACTTTCGAGACCTGAAAACGTATAACCTGAGAAAACTAACGGGACCTGAAACCACCATAGGACCAGGACAAACCACAGATCAAATTGAAATTTAGCGTGTCGGTTTTGTGGAGGGAGGAAATCCGGAGGAGCCAGAGAAAATCCCTCGCAGCAAGGGCGAGATACAAACCAACTCAACTCACATATGGCGCCGCGTCCGGGTATCGAACCTGTGCCACAGACGTGAGAGGCAAAGCGCTTAACCACTGCACCAGCCCGGCTCAACAACACTCTCGTGGCTAGCTCTCTTTCCGTGAGTTTGCGACGCCGAGAGACGACTGTTTTCTCAGCCTAGAAAATTTACTTTTATAAATAGTAAGATACTTTTACTATCTAGCTGTTTAGCTGATGTATTACAAAAGGAATGTTGCATTCACGGTAAAGGTATTCATTTATGTAATGCGAATTCTTTATAAATATATTCAAATGCGCTTCACAAGGGAGGTCTTGAGATACGGACTGCTATTGTGGCACAAAGTGCTGCCCTGCAGTTTACAATCATGAGTGCTTTTTAGTACCTCCAGAACACACGATGTTGTGCTGGGCGACACTCCACAACAGCTTCGTTTACGTCCCCTCATATATTGGATTAGAATAGGATGGAGATAAGGTCAACAGCTTATACGTCCCTCATCATGGACGCCGCTCAGCAATTCAAACCCGCGACCTCCGACACACAAGATAGCACTGAGCTAGTCAGGAGACTAGTTTATTCTGTATACATGGCTGATATATATGGCTGAGCAGTGCATGGCCTTGGTGAAGTACACATGTAGTAGATCCTAGCATGACCGTATATGGTATGTGACTGAACATGGCTTATCATCGCTTCGCCATATATGATAACCCCACCTTGATAGCTGAGCAGTGCATAGCCTTGGTGAAGTACACATTTAGTATAGTTGATCCTAGCATGACCTTATATGGTATTTGACTGAACATGGCTTATCATCGCCATATATGGTAACCCCACCTTGGTAGCCGAGCAGTGCATAGCCTTGGTGAAGTACACATGTAGTAGATCTTAGCATGACCTTATATAGTATCTGAATGAACATGGCTTATCATCGCTTCGCCATATATGGTAACCCCACCTTGATAGCTGAGCAGTGCATATAGCTTTGGTGAAGTACACATTTAGTATAGTAGATCCTAGCATGACCTTATATGGTATTTGACTGAACATGGCATATCATCGCCATATATGGTAACCCCACCTTGATAGCTGAGCAGTGCATAGCCTTGGTGAAGTACACATGTAGTAGATCCTGTATCAAAACGTCTTTGACATCGTCCAGGTATGCTTTGTACAGCATGCATGTGAAGTTCTGCAGGGACAACAAGTATGAATAACTTATATATAGAGTGATTTTCGATTGAGTGTAGTAAAACCAAAACCAAAGAAATTACAGAGCCAATCACGGGAGCAAGTAAAAACACAACGAGCCAATATTAAGTATCAATGTATTTCATTGTATAGGGCTTCAAATGAGAGGAAAATACCACTAGTAACGTTTGTTAATGTTAGCATATGCGTGCACGCGGAGATGTAACGGAAATTAAAGTTGGAAATTGAATATTTTGCGCATTACGGCAAAAAAAATACACTGATCATTGAGATAATTTAGAAAATCGCAAATTGCCATAAACGGAGGTTTGAATGTAAAGGACAGGACGGCATTAACTAGCCAAACAAAATCGAGCACTCGATTCGGGACTCGAAAACCTCACGTGTTCCGCGAGCTGGTGCACGGTCGGACAAGAACATGTCACTAAAATTTCACTCTCGTGTTATATGTATGGTGCTCCGCTCTTTGGACCGCGCGGGAGCTCGGCTAAAAATCTACTCGCAACGGAACTAACCTCCATGTGAAACCTTCTTCCTGGCTGAAGGCCATGCAGTCTGTCTATCACACTGCTGATCTCCACTGCATCAAAAGAGGCTCTCAGCTTCTGAAGCAAGCCACCACACTTCAGCTCTGAGTCCTCTGTATCATCTACATGTTTACAGGGTAAATTTGTTTAATTTACTGCCTTAAGGTCGGTCCGTACAGGGAAAAAATGTGCCCGAGGTCTTGAAATGTACTGACGAGTTAAAAAATGTAGGTTCAGCACTAAGGTAAACGTACAGTCTACTCCATCCACACCAACTAAACCTGTTTAGTTAACTGACTTTATCTAGCCCCTATATCTTAAATGTGTTTATTTACACAGGGTTAAAAACTACCTCGAACAGGCTGTTTAGCTAAACTGACTTTATCTAGCCGCTATATCTTAAATGTGTTTAGTTACACAGGGTTAAAAACTACCTCGAACAGGCTGTTTCAGAGTTAAACTGACTTTATCTAGGCCCTATCTTAAATGTGTTTATTTACACAGCTTTAAACCTACCTCGAACAGGCTGTTTAGTTAAACTGACTTTATCTAGCCCCTATATCTTAAATGTGTTTATTTACACAGGGTTAAAAACTACCTCGAACAGGTTGTTTAGCTAAACTGACTTTATCTAGCCGCTATATCTTAAATGTGTTTATTTACACAGGGTTAAAAACTACCTCGAACAGGTTGTTTAGTTAAACTGACTTTATCTAGCCCCTATATCTTGAATGTGTTTAGTTACACAGGGTTAAAAACTACCTCGAACAGGCTGTTTAGTTAAACTGACTTTATCTAGCCCCTATATCTTAAATGTGTTTATTTACACAGGGTTAAAAACTACCTCGAACAGGTTGTTTAGCTAAACTGACTTTATCTAGCCGCTATATCTTAAATGTGTTTATTTACACAGGGTTAAAAACTACCTCGAACAGGTTGTTTAGTTAAACTGACTTTATCTAGCCCCTATATCTTGAATGTGTTTAGTTACACAGGGTTAAAAACTACCTCGAACAGGCTGTTTAGTTAAACTGACTTTATCTAGCCCCTATATCTTAAATGTGTTTATTTACACAGGGTTAAAAACTACCTCGAACAGGTTGTTTAGCTAAACTGACTTTATCTAGCCGCTATATCTTAAATGTGTTTATTTACACAGGGTTAAAAACTACCTCGAACAGGTTGTTTAGTTAAACCGACTTTATCTAGCCGCTATATCTTAAATGTGTTTAGTTACACAGGGTTAAAAACTACCTCGAACAGGTTGTTTAGCTAAACTGACTTTATCTAGCCGCTATATCTTAAATGTGTTTAGTTACACAGGGTTAAAAACTACCTCGAACAGGCTGTTTCAGAGTTAAACTGACTTTATCTAGGCCCTATCTTAAATGTGTTTATTTACACAGGGTTAAAAACTACCTCGAACAGGCTGTTTCAGAGTTAAACTGACTTTATCTAGGCCCTATCTTGAATGTGTTTAGTTACACAGCTTTAAACCTACCTCGAACAGCTTTAGTTACATGTAGGAAAGGTCAGATTGAAACTACACGTAGTTTAGCACCAGCAAGCATGCGGTGTGAACAGGTATTATTTTAAACTGGTTTAATTAAACAGCTTTGGTGTGAATGGGGTATGATTAGACTTTGAACGAGTTGTCATGAGTTCGGATGAGGTCATGGTCCTTGAGGGGCCGGATTCCATAAAATTAATGCTGGGCCTAACTGCTAGTGTCAGACCTTCAGACAAACTCTAATTTTATGTCAGGGCTTAAAGTTGAAGTAACACGAACAACATTTTCTTGCAACTTGTCTCGCAACAATGTTGTACGTATTACCACCCGCTCGAGCAACTTGTCACGCAACAAATTTCCATGTTGCAAGTTGCAGCAACATGTTACAGAAAGTAGAAGTGACTTCTACTTTTTGCAACAAATTTTGGTTTTGTTGCTCGTATTACCACCTGGCATTGCAACTTGTCGCGCAACAACTGCCGCCATCTTGTTTCAACAAACCATTAGTACAAACCATGCATTAGCCAATCACAGTGCTGGATTCATTCATGTTTACCGCAACATGCAACTTTGTTGCATGGCAAGTGGCTCAAGTGGGTGGTAATACGTGCAACATCGCGCTTCAACTCGCAACGCAACATTGTTGTGAGACAATTTGCAAGAAATTGTTGCCTGTATTACTTCGCCTTAAGCCCGGTACTCACTAGCAACATAAGCATAAGCACAAGAAAATCAAAACGTTTCATTCTTCTTGTGCTTGTGCTAATGTCGCTGTTTTTCCTAGTGAGGACACGCACGACATACAATGTAAGCACAAGGTAGTGAGGACAGCAGCGACATAAGCATAATAATATAAGCACAAGAAAATCAAAACGTTTCATTCTTCTTGTGCTTGTGCTAATGTCGCTGTTTTTCCTAGTGAGGACACGCACGACATACAATGTAAGCACAAGGTAGTGAGGACAGCAGCGACATAAGCATAATAATATAAGCACAAGAAAATCAAAACGTTTCATTCTTCTTGTGCTTGTGCTAATGTCGCTGTTTTTCCTAGTGAGGACACGCACGACATACAATGTAAGCACAAGGTAGTGAGGACAGCAGCGACATAAGCATAATAATATAAGCACAAGAAAATCAAAACGTTTCATTCTTCTTGTGCTTGTGCTAATGTCGCTGTTTTTCCTAGTGAGGACACGCACGACACACAATGTAAGCACAAGGTAGTGAGGACAGCAGCGACATAAGCATAATAATATAAGCACAAGAAAATCAAAACGTTTCATTCTTCTTGTGCTTGTGCTAATGTCGCTGTTTTTCCTAGTGAGGACACGCACGACATACAATGTAAGCACAAGGTAGTGAGGACAGCAGCGACATAAGCATAATAATATAAGCACAAGAAAATCAAAACGTTTCATTCTTCTTGTGCTTGTGCTAATGTCGCTGTTTTTCCTAGTGAGGACACGCACGACATACAATGTAAGCACAAGGTAGTGAGGACAGCAGCGACATAAGCATAATAATATAAGCACAAGAAAATCAAAACGTTTCATTCTTCTTGTGCTTGTGCTAATGTCGCTGTTTTTCCTAGTGAGGACACGCACGACATACAATGTAAGCACAAGGTAGTGAGGACAGCAGCGACATAAGCATAATAATATAAGCACAAGAAAATCAAAACGTTCCGTTCTTCTTGTGCTTGTGCTAATGTCGCTGTTTTTCCTAATGAGGACACGCACGACATACAATGTAAGCACAAGGTAGTGAGGACAGCAGCGACATAAGCATAATAATATAAGCACAAGAAAATCAAAACGTTCCGTTCTTCTTGTGCTTGTGCTAATGTCGCTGTTTTTCCTAGTGAGGACACGCACGACATACAATGTAAGCACAAGGTAGTGAGGACAGCAGCGACATAAGCATAATAATATAAGCACAAGAAAATCAAAACGTTTCATTCTTCTTGTGCTTGTGCTAATGTCGCTGTTTTTCCTAGTGAGGACACGCACGACATACAATGTAAGCACAAGGTAGTGAGGACAGCAGCGACATAAGCATAATAATATAAGCACAAGAAAATCAAAACGTTCCGTTCTTCTTGTGCTTGTGCTAATGTCGCTGTTTTTCCTAGTGAGGACACGCACGACATACAATGTAAGCACAAGGTAGTGAGGACAGCAGCGACATAAGCATAATAATATAAGCACAAGAAAATCAAAACGTTCCGTTCTTCTTGTGCTTGTGCTAATGTCGCTGTTTTTCCTAGTGAGGACACGCACGACATACAATGTAAGCACAAGGTAGTGAGGACAGCAGCGACATAAGCATAATAATATAAGCACAAGAAAATCAAAACGTTTCATTCTTCTTGTGCTTGTGCTAATGTCGCTGTTTTTCCTAGTGAGGACACGCACGACATACAATGTAAGCACAAGGTAGTGAGGACAGCAGCGACATAAGCATAATAATATAAGCACAAGAAAATCAAAACGTTCCGTTCTTCTTGTGCTTGTGCTAATGTCGCTGTTTTTCCTAGTGAGGACACGCACGACATACAATGTAAGCACAAGGTAGTGAGGACAGCAGCGACATAAGCATAATAATATAAGCACAAGAAAATCAAAACGTTCCGTTCTTCTTGTGCTTGTGCTAATGTCGCTGTTTTTCCTAGTGAGGACACGCACGACATACAATGTAAGCACAAGGTAGTGAGGACAGCAGCGACATAAGCATAATAATATAAGCACAAGAAAATCAAAACGTTTCATTCTTCTTGTGCTTGTGCTAATGTCGCTGTTTTTCCTAGTGAGGACACGCACGACATACAATGTAAGCACAAGGTAGTGAGGACAGCAGCGACATAAGCATAATAATATAAGCACAAGAAAATCAAAACGTTCCGTTCTTCTTGTGCTTGTGCTAATGTCGCTGTTTTTCCTAGTGAGGACACGCACGACATACAATGTAAGCACAATGTAGTGAGGACAGCAGCGACATAAGCATAATAATATAAGCACAAGAAAATCAAAACGTTCCGTTCTTCTTGTGCTTGTGCTAATGTCACTGTTTTTGCTAGTGAGGTCAGCAGCGACATAAGAGAGAAAGGTTACAAAAATTAGCCAGAGAAGGCTAATATGCATGCGCATCCATATGTCCTTATGCTTATGTGGCTGCCGTCCTCGGCTAAAGTGAACAATCTGCACCGAAAAAAAGTGGTCGGTAAGTGGTCGGTAAGTGGTCGGTAAGTGGTCGGTAAGTGGTCGGTAAGTGGTCGGCCGACCACTTACCGACCACTTTTTTTCGGTGCAGATTGTTCACTTTAGCCGCCGTCCTTACTACCTTGTGCTTATGTGGCTGCCGTCCTCACTACCTTGTGCTTATATGGCTGCCGTCCTCACTACCTTGTGCTTATGTGGCTGCCGTCCTCACTACCTTGTGCTTATGTGGCTGCCGTCCTCACTACCTTGTGCTTATGTGGCTGCCGTCCTCACTACCTTGTGCTTATGTGGCTGCCGTCCTCACTACCTTATGCTGATGTGGCTGCCGTCCTCACTACCTTGTGCTTATGTGGCTGCCATCCTCACTACCTTGTGCTTATGTGGCTGCCATCCTCACTACCTTGTGCTTATGTGGCTGCCGTCCTCACTACCTTGTGCTTATGTGGCTGCCATCCTCACTACCTTGTGCTTATGTGGCTGCCGTCCTCACTACCTTGTGCTTATGTGGCTGCCGTCCTCACTACCTTGTGCTTATGTGGCTGCCGTCCTCACTACCTTGTGCTTATGTGGCTGCCGTCCTCACTACCTTGTGCTTATGTTTATGTCGCTAGTGAGGACCGGGCTTTAGGAGTTACGCCCAGCATTAACGTTTATGCAACCGGCCCCAGATTTCAAAATGTACTGTTACGATATTAGAAAGGGGTAATCTAGTTTAGCAGTTATCTGAAAAGTAAGCTAGATGGAAAATAAGCTACCGGTTATGTAGAAAAGGTGCAGGACTTTTTGGCATGCCGTGGAAGGATCAGTGAATTGCTGCTCTCTTCCCATAGCTACGATGATCCACTCACGTAGGACAAAGCTTCACTATGATTACACTCACCTTGGAGATCCTGGTAAGCTTTCAAAGGCTTGAATACAAATGGTTTGAATATGACAGGCTGACATGTTCTCTGGCTGTCACCCTTTTCATCCTAAGAAAGAAGACAACATCTGCAAATTGTGTATCTCCTTATCTAATTATTTTTGTCACTTTCTGATAGCGTATATTTAGACTACCTGTCAGCCCTCGAAAAACGTTTTGTAGAGGTGATCCATGGACCAAGTGATTTAAGGTTTCAGTGGTCCTATAAATACCTCTTATTGACCAAGTGTGAGGTCCGTACCTAAGTTATGGACCGAGCCCAAGCGCAAGGACCATAAAAATTAGGTGGAAATGAGAATTCATAACTTAAGGTACGGACCGAGGAAACGAGGTTAATAAGATACATGTCTATAATAATTATATGGCTTCTATGCACACAGCCAGCTGTCTCATTTTAAGGTCCGTACGGGAAGTTATGGACTGCAAATTGACCACTCATAACTTAGCCTGCAGAACAGGCGCTTTGAGAAAAGATCCCAGAAAGTAGGTCTTCAGTGTGAACGAAGTGAGTTCATTGTGATGCGAAGAGATACAAGCGGAGCGATTTTTTTCCCATTTTCACGTTGAAATAACACTGAGGGCCTGTTTCGCAGGTTAGCACTTGAGTAAAGGTAATGGGGGCTTATCTAATTAGATATCTAATAGATATATATCATTCATATATATCCGATATTATCGAGATATAATTATCCGATATTCGATAGTCAGTCGATATCGCGCCTAACTCCAAAATAGTCATTCTTCAAAATAGAGTGTCATTTTTCAAAATGGTGTCTCGACACAGGGTAACAAAGTGCAGCTAAACACAATCAAAAATCGAGACAAACCAAGCGATTTGTGTGTTTGGTTACATTGGAAATAGGCCAAATAAAATGACATATCAACATCGGAAACTAATTTCTGTTCATACTTATCCATGGGCTGGGGGGGTACTTACACGAAAAATGGGTATGTATGTGAGGACAAGAGGCTCAAACCCTGACCCTGTTTGATCCAAAATCCGAGCTCCAAAACCCTACAAAACCCTTTTTTTGGTTGGGGGGGGGGGGGGGGGGGGAACCCTGATTACCCTAACGGCAACAGAATGTATTTTTCCTGATCTGCCCAAATCAGGTCAAAACCCTGACCCTACCTGCCCAAACTGAGCTCAAAACCCTGACCCACTCATGCGGCACATACATAACACAAACAGGAGTACCTGGGTCCATGGGGAAGAGTAAGTCAAATTTCAGTCCTTCTAAGGGTAATGTCCAATGCACATTCCTATAATTCGAAGAATTAATCTCCAAGAGCACGCCTCTCTTGGAAACCAGCTTTTAAGTTGAATGAGGCCAGCATGTTTAAATAAAGTTAGATCATCATCATCAAATAATTTTTATATATTCCTAGGCCAAATTCAGAATCAGCTAAATGTAATTTTCACTATAGGGGCAGTACAGTAACTCTCGAACAAGCTTCCTTCAGAGGGTAGAGAAAAGCCAATTTAACCAAAATGAATTTAAGTCATTTTAAAGCAAGAAAACATGACATTTTCATTGAGAAATCACCAAATCTTGATAAGGTAATATTAATTGTTAATAACTTTACATTACTAGGAAACATGGCTCTACAGAAGAGCATTTTAATATATGAAATGATGCCATGTGTGAATAAAGAATATGTAATGTGTGTGTAATTCTACTCGTTTTGTTGAGTAAACAACCATTAGCTTCGAGGCTACATCACAGTAACTGTACTTTTTTCGTACTTTTTGGTGCTGGAGAGCAAGCTACATTGTATCTTTAAAAACGCAGTTTTATAAAGATCAACAATCGATTGGAGGTGGAAAATTGCATTTACAAACAAATTTTGCTAATGGCATTACCGATCTCGTACTTGTAAGGCCTTTGAATAAATGAACTCAGATATTTTTGCTCTCCAGTACAACCATGTGATTAATGTTAGCTGCAAAGGGCCTAGTATTACCTTTCGAACAAGGAAAATCTTCGCTTGTGATTTATTCAGGACTTTCAGTCCATCAACTTTCTCTACACTGCTGCACAGAAGCCTGAGAAAAGAAAGGGTCATTTGAACATTTATTTCACTCATTAGTTTGGGCAGCATCAACAGGTTACACAAAATGTAAAACAAGTGCAAAAAACAAGTGATTATGCACCTACATTGCATCAATGTTAAGCCCGAGGGGGTGGGACTGTACAATGACTACTTACTGAACGAATGGCTTCAGAGTTTTGAATTGAAGACTGGTTTCTACCTCAATGGACTCTCCTGGAATCTTGGGCAGTGACTGCACACAAAGCTGAATGCAAATGAATAACAAAACATAAGTACTCCACAAATCTGTGCCACAGTGTTTGAGGCCAAATCTCACAATCTGTCAATATTCAAAGATCTTTTATTATTATGAAAATAATGCAACACAAGAAGTTACAAGTTTGAATATCGATTCTCCATACCTTTAAGATTCATTTAAAAATAGGTAAATTCTATGGTACAGTTCTCCTTTATAATAATAATAATAATAATAATAATAATAATAATAATAATAATAATAATAATAATAATAATAACAATAACAATAACAGATTAATCAGTGGCATATCCATGAGGTGGCTTTTCATCCACTGATGGGCCTACGATTTAACGTCCTTATCCGAGAAGACGTGAAGGTCTAACCATTTGCAGCTCGTGAACAAAATTGTTTCACAAAGACAGTACCTTCTACTCAGTTATTTTAAGACCCGAGTGTTGGTCTGGCCGGGGTTTGAACCCGCGAGCTCCCGCACAACAGACCGGCGCTTAACCACTGAGCTAACCGGGAGGCGGTAAAGGGAGGCCTTTAAGTAATGAAGACAACCTCCTCCCACACTGGTAATGAAAAGTGAACCCTCTAACAAGTTATCAATCTTGATAATCTCATCACAACACCAATGTTAACCTACATGTACAACAATAGTCTTTCTGTGGCTACCCTTTACCAAATGTATCTTTAAAAACTAAAACAACATTAACTTACTGACAGCAAGCATTCTAGATGCTCTTGAGTACACCATCGCAGGCTGTTCCAGAACATTGGTTCAGCCGACTTCCCCTCTAGTATAAGTCTGATAGTATTGCATGCCTTAACCTCCCATGCTAGGGTGACATCCTTCTTTGTTGTGTCACCATCGTGATCCATGTCCTGTTCGTCACAAGTTTGCAGTACCTCAGTTTCTAACCATGTCCTGTAATCCATAGGAAGCTCTGGTCTAACATTGTCCTGCACCAAGATGGCAATCACATCCTAACAGAGGAACAGTGATATTTGAAGGACTGATCATTATCATCATAACGTGTATTAATATTACGGTACCGTAAATACAGGCGTACATGTATAAATGTAGGCCGCACTCGCACCCTAAATTTAGATGACTTTTTGGGAGAGAAAAAGCTACATGTAGATTAAGGTTCATAAATGCTTGTACTTGAAGCGAAACTTCTTTAGGAGAAATTATTGTCATTCCAAGTCACAGCAGTTTTTTCAAGGAACCTCAATTCTTTAAGTACAAGAGATTATTAAAGAGGTTTTCTGGCAGAACTAATATGCACATGTGTCTAAGTCCGTTGTCTGCCATATTGGATTTTCACAGAGGGGCCTGGGGTGAATGTTTTCTTCTGTACTTGTACATAAGCTGCATCCCAACTCTGGCCCTTGATTTTGTCCAAAACGTGTGGCCTATATATATGCAGGTATTTACTGTATTTAATTTTCCAACTTCATGCACAGTACAAAATCCAAGCAAGTGATTAGCTAATGACAGTGCATTATTGGTGACCACAGTGAACATGCTGTGTGCTCAGTTGGAATATTAAAAGGGTTAGAGATTTTATGTTTGTGTTTTAACAACAAATACATGCCAACTGCACAATAAACTAATTTTTTTTTACTGCATTCAGCCATAGGCCTCATGCAATATTCATTATTTTCCAGTCATTGTACAGTCAGCATGTGGCTTTAAAAAAAGGTATTGATTCATATAGTGCAAATTCTATATGAATATATTCAAATGCACTTCACACTGAAGGTTATTTTTGTGATACCGACTGCTACTGTGGCACAATGTGCTGCCGTGCAGTTTACAATCATGGCTGATTGTAAATAATACCTGGCTGTTGTGTCGGGAGACAATCCCCTACTCTTTCTCGAAATAACACAACAGCTTCTTTCATGTCCCCCTCGTACAGATTAGAAGAGGAACTGGAGGCAAGGCCAATGACTTATACATGTACATCCCTGCCCAAGGACGCGGCTGGGATTTGAACCCCTGACCTCCTGCACTCTAGACCGTGCTCTACCAACTGAGCTAACCAGTGAAGCCTGTATTTGTCAGTAAAACATGCATGTCATTCTCTAACCTTTAATCACTAACTAAAGCCGTAAAATACCAGGTTTTCCACACAACATAAAAGCACTTTGCAAATAAATTATTCGTCGACTGCGACAACACACGTTCATATTGAGCTTAAAAACCTGTTAATTTAAAGCTTGGTGAATAATAAACAGAATATTACATGGCAGCTTGGAGGTATGGTTTAAACTAAGTTCTTGTAGTGAATTTATCGTAATATACTTGTTTGCTGCACTCGCCCAGTGTTTTCACCAAACCACGACATTGTGAGATTCTCACGTTTCCAATATATATAATATGTGGAAAATTAATTACAGTAAATTATACCCACGTATACAACACACTTTTTTGGACAAAAACAAGGGTCAAAGTTGGGGTTGCAATACATATCGTATATTTCATAATGAGCACTCGCCCCAGGCCCCTCCTTCAAAATCCAAGATGGCGGACCATGGACATGTGCGTGTATAGCTTTGCCAGAAAACCTCACTTTCTCTTGTGTTTTAAGGAATGAGGTTCCTTGAAAATCTTGTCAGTTAATGGGAGAATAAAAGAAGAACTCTGGAGTGATTTAAAAACAGAAACGTTAAAATATACACAACAAATGACAAGGAAAGTCGTAACCATATTCAAAGTTTTTTTTTTATTTAAACAATATTATACATGTAATTATATAATTATATAATTATATACATGTAATTCATTACATTTGCTCCAAGAGCTAAAGCTCATCAAGGGGGCTTATGTAATTTCAATAAACAAACATAATCTGTGGATAAAGGACACTAATGTACACATACATGTACAATGTACATACACACAAATAGTGAAATAAGTAGACTAGGAACAAAGGAATTAAAGCCTGTGGACTGAATAATGTATGATTGAACAGCTTAAAAAAAAACGAGCATTAGACTGAAAATCAATAATAACTCCATGTAAAAACCACCGAATCTTTTTGTGAATTAGATGAATTGACCCAAATAGTTCCAAACTCCTGTGTAGCGATGGAGAGCAGAATGTTTTCAGAGCAGCATATCGGGACAATAGAGAAAAAAGTGAACCGTAGTTTCATTTGAAAACCCACAAGCACAAGAAGATGAAGGAATACAATTTATTGCAAATAAATGCGAATTAAGATAACTATTTTGTAATCGTAACCTCGTATGTAGAATTGCTGGATAGCGATCACGGAGATAAAATAAAGGATTGTGATGCGAGCTGGAATGTTCTTTATTTAACTTCTTTTAAAACTAGCCACATGCAGATAAAGAGGAATGAAATTTGTTTAAAAGATCGTTCCATTGCTGTATCGAGGAATAAATAAATGACCTCTTGAATCTTTCGGTTCAAGCTTGGGGCAGACTAAGGTTGTTACAAGTGCGAAGAGAGTACGCTGTTCTTTGACTAACAAATCTTGGACACAAAAAATGACGGTAAGAGGGCACTAAATAATTGTTAATAATCTTGAATGTCATAATTAATTTATGAATGGAACGTCTATGTTCCAATAAATACCAAGCTGTGTCCTGAAGTAAACTCACCCTATGCGTCCCCTTCATTTGAAGTTGCAATGGTAGTAGGCATGAGTTGGTCTTGGAATGACAACAATCTCTTCTGAAGAAGTTTTGAGCATTTTTTAACCTTATAACTTAAAAAAAAGGCATCTAAGTTGGGATACGGCCAAAACATGGGGTGGCCTATATGCAGGTCAGATTTACGGCATTATGAATTTCAAAAACAAAAAAGCCATTGAACAGAATCCCACCTTGTATCCCGATGCCTTACAATGCTCCACTTGTTCTAGGAGTGAAAGCGGTCTTGTGCCCCCCTCCCTAGGGCAGGATATTGTCTCCACGGGTGATTTTTCCAGCAGGCCACAGCATGCCACATAATAACCATGAAGCTTGCAATGGTCTACTGAATAGAATGGTGACTTGCAGCACTGAAACATGAAATACAACTCAAACAATATGTCACTTTTCTCATAAAAATATTCACTTCGACTTCAGTGAATAATTGAAGGGGTCCGTGCAAGAACAACGTAAGTGACTTCTGATCAAATTCCAAATTCTTCTTGATATTCTTTGTTTTCTAAGAGAGAATTTAGAACTCGATCAAAAGTCACTTAGTACGTAACTTGTTCTTGCACGGACCCCTTCAATTATTCACTGAAGTCGAAGTGACTATTAGTGAATATTTACCAAGAAAAAGTATAGGTAAATATTCAGCAATAGTCACTGAGAATCACTGAGACACATCAGTAAGAAATCATTTCTTTAAACACTCTACACTATCCAATGGGGGATTCTTTATTCATGGAGGTCATACATTTTTGTACATGTTGAGTATCAAAGAGGGATAGTGCTGGATAACAATGGATAGTAACAAATATTAAACAGGCAAGACAAGAGGACATTATAGGAGATATGAAGTACCTACAAGATAGTGGCCAAAACCTGACAGAGAAAGACGTCCATGTGTTTAACTTCGATTTTTCAATATTTTTGTCAGGTTGATGAGTTGTAAATGTTGTAGAACTTGTATATAAGACATCCTCTAGCCATTTTAGATATGCTGAGGGATTTCAAACCCAAAAGCATTTCAGGAAAGTGAGAAAAAGTTGCTCCAAACTCACTTTAAAAAAATCGCTAAAATCGTGATGAAATAATTACTTTAATTATTCAAAGTTCAAGATTGAGCAGAGCGGTGCTGAGAAAATGCAGCGTGGCGGAGCACCACAAGTGCCACACTCTGGGATTTATTCATTACGGCATCTATGGGCTGACTATCCATAAGGTTTTAAAGTATATAAATACTCAAAACAATAGGACAAAGGAATGGACTGTTAAAGCTGTATACCTTGGACTCTTTACAGTGCTGGAATAGTTTGGCAGCATCTTCAAATTTCTCTTGATAAAAGTAAAGTGTTCCTAAATCATATGACACCTAAAATAAATCATGAGAAACATTAATCTGGAGGAAAAAAGGGTTGCCAGGAGCATAAGTACATGTAGTTACAATACAAATTAAAGTAAGCCAAAGACTGAGATGGTAACCTACATATATCAATAGATTGCAACATTACTGCAAAATAAATGTAGCAATCACAATAATCTTATTAAACTCATTAATAATTCATGAAGCAAAAAACAAAGGATATCACCGAGCGATAAGTGATCTGTAAATCTGATACAGATTTCGACCTGATTTACATAAACTTTGGCTTTGATTTTGTTGGCAAAATAACTGAAAACATGACTCTATACATCTAGTAGATATTTGATAAGTCATATACATAATTCATGTCCGTGCTTTATTGGATTTACAAACTCACAGAGTCATGTTTTCAGTTATTTTGCCAATGACTTATTTTGGCCAACAAAATTGAAGCCAAAGTTTATGAAATCAGGACAAAATCTGTACATATCAGATTTACAGATCACTCATCACTCAATTATTTCCTTTGTTTTGCTTCAGGAATTTATTGGATAATTTACAAACTCTTGCTTTCAGCTTGAGTTTGTAAATCCAATAAATCATGGCCACTTATTCTGTATCTATTAAAAAAATTACAGTCTGCTGTTATCTTTTTAAGTTTGTATTTATTAATTAATAATATTATTAGTTTATGTTAAATTTCTTTCATTTGTTACTATTAATAAATATTAATAAATTATTAATAATAGCATATTCTCATAATCAATTTTCAAATTTCCACCAACTTTTAATCTTTGTAAATTTGGTACATACATGTACTGTATCTTATCAAGTTGGTTGATATGTTACTACAAGTTTCTTCTAGTACCACTGACCCTCACGCCGGGCACAAATGATCCTAAAAACGCCGGGTTTTATATAAATTTAAAAGTTTTCGACATAGAAGAATGAATTTTGGTAGGTGTATAAAGGATTGTAAACAAAACATAGTCTGATAAGTTAAGCTAATATAGCCATCATTATGACGTCACAATGACATCATATATCCTTTTCTAATAGGTTTCTTATAAATATTTATTACCTCTAAAAACGTTTTATTATATTTTTTTAAATCTCTTGTTCATGAGAATGAAATAATCGAAAACCTGTTATCGATCGGTTGAAGTAAACGAAAGTTATTAAAGTTTGAATTTTGGTAATTTTCCCGCCAAAAATTGGCGGGAAATAAATAGCATAAAACCATTTATGACAATGTCGCTTGTTTTAACTTTTACAGTTCGAAATACTGGTGCATCATATTTTGCACAATAATAGAGCTCTTTAGTAGTAACAACATGTTCTTTTTAAAATTTTGATTTTTTGAGTATAACAACTTAGAATTGAAGCCCCATTTTTTGTATACGTCATTATGACGTCATAAATATATTTGTGTACCCTCAGAAAATAGCCAGTTCAATGTTTTTGGAATTTTATCAATGACATGCATAGTATTCTATTTAAGAGAGGGTCCATGTGAAAACCATGCAGACGAGTCTACAGTGCACCTCTCCGATTTCCTTTAAACTTGGCACACATTTATATCTTAACTAGCTAATGTCCCATGTGAAATAGTTTGGCTGAAATGTAAAAGGCCTTTGAGATATGACAATCAAACTGTTTGACCCCCTGAAATGCTCAAAATCAGAGCAAAATATACCTTATGTTGTAACATGTCGCAATCGCAAATGATTTTAAGTAGAAAGATAATATTTTTACCTGCTTTAGTACTAAGTCCCGTCAGCATATTAAAACCAAAATCAACTAATTTTATTTATATTTTGTCGCTTGTGTCGAATTTTTATTTAACGCTACTTTAATAGGTCTTTTTAAAACCCGATAAATGCTGTCTGGCAATGGCCGTTTGCAGAGTTGCGGCCTTCTTTTCTTTGAATTTAGAAATATTCCTAGATTGACTTACAATACATCTTTGCATCTGGTAAAAAAAATCTCTGTAAAGTTAATGCTGGGTTAGAGATTACGCACTCTCAAAATCCGCAATGTTCAGTTATTAAACAAACGACGATATGGCGACACGGCGATTTTTTTTCGATTAAAATCGAAAATACGGTGAACTTCACAGATTTTCTGCCAATAATTGCTTTAAGAATTCGAATGCACATTCATTTTCAATATTATTTTAGTTTTGAAGGGTGACCAAGTCCATCACCCGATATGCAGATGTCTAAAGTGACTGAATTATTGTCGAGTTTGACGGAGTCAAAGCTGAAAAATAGGTACTCATAGTTTATGGCAGTATCTTCGTTTAAAATTATTTCATTGGATCAAAGACAATGAATTTTCTTTGAATATGATATATAGAGGATTTCAAACTACGCTACGCTTTAAATACAGCTTCTAATCCGGCGAGTCACTCTGAATTTTGCGAGCCTCTGTAGCGGGGTGAATGAGTGACAAGTAGAAATGCACGTACAGTCGTATTTAGGTTCTTCAGCCGATTCTCTATTCAAGTTTTTAGTTTTTATTCTGTAAAGAAACGATGTTTTCTTTTCATAATAAAAAAAACCCTAATGGTTTCGTTTTCTTGGAAGCCCTTTATTATATGCTCATCGAATAGTTGGCCAAGTTAGAACCGTTTAGATTCAGCAACGGGAAACCATTCTGATGTCGTTACTACCTTGTTACGGACTCAATTTGTTTCAATCTTGTGCATAATATTCTGTTCGTTCCGTTGAAATACCAAAATGTGTGTATAATCCATGAAATCAAATGTGGTATCACCGAAATAGATGAAATCACTTCAGTGATATAATGATATCTCAAGAATTGCGTGACAGGAACTGCGTGTAACGTCTGCACGTGTATTTCCCGCCCTATCCACGAGATGGATTTGGACTTGATCAAGTGCTCATTTTGTGTATATCCAACGAGGGAATGTGGCATATCTTCTCGGCGTTACCAGGGAAAAACAACTATATTACCGTTGAAGGCATGTCCCGACCCCCTTACTAAGAATTGTATGAAATGCCTTGGAACTTGGCGCGGATGTTGTTGATGGCGCGTGCCAAGTAAAATTATCATAAAATCTATAAATATTTTCACCTGTACTGTACTGTCTAGACAGGGTATTTTATTCATTTTTGATTTTAGGTAATGCACTAGTCAAAGTAACCCCCCCAACCCGGGACAGGGTGGGAGGGGGAGGGGGGGGGGGGGGGGGGTTGATTTAGACTAGTGCATAATGGCTCACTCTCTGCTTAAAGCTGCCTGTGATACACTTGTATGCGATTTGTTACTGTCGTCCTCGTATCTCTTTATAGCGGAGCTCGTTGCATAAAAAAAAACAAAGAAAATCAATATGGAAAACAAAAGATAAAAGAACAACCCACACAAGTGAAAAAAAATCACGCCGCGCGCCTCGCCCGCTCGCAGACGTAAAGGTCGGTACACACGAAGGGACAAGTCACGTGTCCTGATATCCTGTTCCCCGCGGACACCGGACATCCTACAGCTGAGAAACTACAAACCTCGTACACAAAGAATAACGTATTTCTTTACAGTTTTAAGGTAATAGACCAGTTCGCGGTTTATTATAATTCCGACATTTTGAAAGGGGTGTAAACATGGCGCGAAATACAGTGTTTGTATGGGAATCCGATGACAAATAAAATCCGTAAAATCGAATTTCTGAAATATTCTTCAGATACAAACTTAAGATACCAGGTAAAAGATTAATTGATAGAAATTTGAGGGATGTAGCTGTGCTGGGAAGCATGCAATCGTGGATTTAGTTTTCCATACATTTCTCTGTAAAAACGAGTCAAAGTCCGCGGGAAAATTTGCGCAAAAAAAATCAATCTTCCAGGAAGGAAAACATTTTTCTGAAGCATTTCAAAGACATTTTTTTGTTTCGATGAGGCAAAATTTGCTTCCGCAACAATGTTTTCACGTTGGCTATAGAGGAAAACAATGTTTACTAGGCTCCAGTGACACACAGCATATGTGTTTCTTAGCAACACAAACCCAGACCCCACCGGCAAGACAATTTGACACAGTGCGCATTCGTTAGTTTTTTTTCGGCAACAACGTTTCCTCGTATATCCACCCGTGCAGCAAAACATTTGTATGCTTCCTGCTCGTTCAATTAGCCACCCAGGCAACATTAAGAGAAACAGAGAAGCGCAGTGTTCGCGCCTACGCCTTTTCGATCCCTCGTGCCTCGATCGGATGATCACGTAAAATGGCGGTCCCGTCTCACGCAATCTCGTTCTCATAACCCGCGATCTTTTGGCCAGTATCTTGGCGCTGGTCAAATGATCGCGGGCTCTGGGAACGAGATTGCATCTCACGACGCTCGTATTCATCAGCAGCTGTGTATCACAGGACGCTAAGGAACCACTTTGGACATTAAACAAATATCTGGCAGTGACCACCTTCAGTGCTTGTTGGTCAGCCGCATTAATGGGAAGATAACTAACATAACTACTCATGCTTGTAAACTGCGTGGCTTACCGTGTGTCTGAACAAGCGCCCCGCACATACATGTATATGTAAATCCAGCGTAATTCAGGTCTGGATAAAGTCTGTCACGATCCACACAATATGTTTCATCGTTCACCCAGATGTTTTCTGAACCCTTTTCTAAGATAGTTTGTAGCAATAGCAACATACGTCAGACATTTCTGGTACTTCGCTTTCCAGGATGGCACTGCGCTCCAGTTCGGCACCGACACAGCTGATTAGGCCATCCCAATAAAATGCAAATACGTAGAGAGCTAGGAAAAGAGGTGTAGTATGAAAGTATGTTCTTCAAATTTTTTTTTAACTTTTCCCAAAAATTGGGTCAATGACAAGCTTTGTATTTTTGTTAACTTTTCCAAAAAAAATTGGGTCGGTCTGGCGATTGGAAACGGAACATTTTATTGGGATGGCCGTATGTGGGTCGTGTGAATATACAGGATATATGCACGGGATGTTAGAAATCATTTATAATTCATTGTTGTGACCTTGTGTATGAATGTATGCAAACATTTGACCCCATAACAGTTACATATATCAGGTGCATCATGGGTAATTTTAACCTATAATCAGCTTGAAAAAAATAAAGTTTTGCAAACAAAATTATGTAGATGTATTAAGTAGTGCATTATGATTATTTTCAGTTCTGTTTCATGAGATTCATAAATATTTCAATATAAATTACCCACTCTGGTATATATGTTGGGCACCACAGACGAAATGATAAAACACCGGATCTCCTAGCGTGTAGGGATCTGATCAGCAATATATATATAAAAATAGACAAGAAAGGAAAGGCTGATTCAACGGTAGAGAGTTTTTTCTTCCAATATTCCACATGGAATGTACACATATGTGTTCGGGCTACCTGTGGTGCACAACAGCAGACTGGGTTCTAGTCCTAAATAAAATGGCTGATGCTACAAAGCCATCTGTATAAACTATAATGGCTAAATGTTCTTTCGGTGTAAAATCGACAAGAAGATAATTATCGTAAGTTGTGGCTTCGAGACCATGACAGAGCTGGGGAGGAGAGCATAAATAAGGCTAGAATCAGGTATGCATTTATCGCTGATTCATCCTTCGTATTACTAATTTCTCTTATTTTGAAGTTGATTGTTAATTAGTTGTTGTTTATTGCAAAACCATAGGCATAAGTGACAAATAAATTTATCACCCAGTTATTTTAGGGCTATGTTTCTCATTCCTGTCCGTTATTTGTCCCGTTATTCTGCACACGATACAGATTGCATCTGGAGTTGATTGTTTATTTACGTTGGACCCGGGCGTTGGGAGTATGTTACTTTGGCCTCACTGCTCCTAAGCTGAATAAACTTTACAAACTTTTTAGTCCCCAGTTGTATTTCCAAATGACTGATCTACAAAATAATAACTCTCTCATCTTCTACAATTTCGCCGCATCGATAGTATTCGAATGTCATTTTACCCTAAAATTTGACTTTTTGAAAAATAATTTCGGAAGTCACTTGTACATGAAAGCCTTACTCCTTGAATACTGAATATTTGTTGCCACTTATATCATAATTAAATTGCAATTGGTCGTGTTTATGCTGTAGAAACGTTTTGTGTATATAGCTTATATGGTTTGTTCAAAAATATTCTGTAAACATGACTAAAAATACATAGTGGAAATACCCCTCAAACCGAAGCAGTTCGTACTGACCCCCATATCTCTTACAGTTTTTGGATTTTTTCCAAAATATTCTACCAAGTCTAATGCCAGGCCAATAGTAACATATGTGCAAAATATGAACAAAATCTGAGATGTACCATGTAGACTCATATTTTCAGGGTGCATGGTTTTCACATGGATGCCCTCTTAATAATATTTTTATAGTTGGCAATCTGATTTAAGCTTGAAGTATGACGTCACTAATAATGAGGTCATAAAAACAGTAAATCGTCCATAACTTTGAATATGTTTATCGTAGAAAGTTCAAATTTTCGGCAAATAAATATATTTCATAAAAGCTTTCTGATGATGTAATATTTTTGAAACGTGTTTTAAAGGTTAATTTTCTCCAAAAAAGGAGGCATCCCTTATGACGTCATAACAACGTCACAATACAGAAACAATTGTCCCGAAAAATGTAGTCTTACTTTGTTACCAACCTGCCAACATTTCGTCAAATTTAGAGTAGAAGTAAGGAAATGGCGTTACTTTTACGTTTTATGTTACACTCAATCCCGCCGTTTTTAAGGTTATTCATGCCCGGCGTGCCTGTTGCTGCTACTGTACATGTACTAATGGTAACATTAATGGTACTAGTAAAACTGCTGGTAACTCTGGGAAAAAACTCTGCCATGAATTTCTAATGGGACCTGAAACAACCATAAGGGCTCATCAAAGTCAGCACCTGGCTAATCCACAGATCAAATTAGAATTTAGTATGATGGTTTTTTTGGAGGGAGGAAAACCGGAGGACCCAGCGAAAAACCCTTGGAGCAAGGGCAAGATACCAACTCACATATGGCACTACATCCAGGGATCAAACCTGGGCCACAGAGGTGAGAGGCAAATCGCTTTACCACTGCGCCACCCTGGCTCCCCCACTGGTACTTCTACTACATGTACTTCCAATGTCTCAGAGTTAAATGTACATGTACATGTATTTTATGCCCTTCAATGTAAATATGGTTGAGTGGGAATTTTAACTCAAAACCTCCAACACCATCAAAAGACCAAATGATCTACCATTTTGCTACACTGTATATAGAAACACAGAAATCTAACCAAACACAACATACCTGGGCAATAATCTCATTCTTATCGACTTTTTGTATTTCTTCTATTGTTCCATTTTGGCAATTTACTCCTGCATCTGCAACACCATTACATGTCACTGTAGACTTTCCCTCTTTGCTATCATCGCCAACAGATTCCTCTGAAGACTCTTGGCCAGCAGGTGTGCCCTCGGCCACCCCAGTAGAATTAAGACTAGGAATTGCTGGAGTAGAAGGCTCGTCTTTTGTTGTACCACTGCGTGTTGGAGGACAAGGTAACTCTAGATTTTCAGCAAGGGCCAGAGCCTTCTCTAGTACTTTTATTGAAGTGGATAATTGCTCCTTGAGCTAAAAAAAGGATTAAAAAGTAGTTGAAAATTGATGGGGAAATGTGTATATATTAAGTTTTAAAGGCATATGTATCTAGATAGAGCTGTCCTTCTACATGTACTCCCTAGAACAACAAAGAAATTTCCTTTCAGCCTCAATTGATTTTATAATTTAAAAAAATGCATAATTATTTATAGTACAAAATTAATTAATGTTAACATGGACATGAAGCAAACTTGGGATTTTCTTAAACTTTTCTCATTTCTATTATATAAAAGAAATAGAAAACAGTTTTTGTGTTCACATAACATTATGTAAACACCCATTAAAGACAAGACTTAGTACAATGTACATGTAGTTGCAGAAACCAGTGCTAAGAGTCTCTTTCATGTCAACACCAAAACTGTTTTCTACTTCTTAAACATAATACCAGTAAACAGAGTACCTGAGTGAATGTATGTAACAGATTTTATACAGTCGATTTACAGTAACAACTTAATTACAGCATAGCTACATGTACCATGCAGCATGAACTGAAATCACTTTTCCATCAATTTGTTTGTCCATCTTATCCAATCACAATCATGCACAATTATAGTATGGCTACAGTACAGTGACTGTCCACTCACATTTCTTTTCCATTTAAAAATGTAATTATTCTACCAACTCTAGTCATATGTGAACTGATCGATAGCCAGTGAGGCGCATAGTACCGTGTTGGCTTTTGTTGCTCATGTTCGACAATCGTGAGTGGAATAATTATTGTTTTTATATGTAGTATACACAACCACAGTATCAAAGAAAATTCATTTATTCAACTAACACATATCCATTAAAATATACTGTTTTGCTGCTAGTTTCTCTACTAGTTAGTAGGATAAAATTAATGTATGAGCTGATAGCCTACATGTAGTAGTAGTAAACCAATAATCACAGCATGTGCTACTAACATTTGCATAATCAGTACTGCATGCTCATATATTGTGTTATTATTACTATTCCAAGTATGTACCTTTCAAATGAATGTCAAAGTAAAACCATATAATATATGGTGAGTATATGCTGGTCAAAACAACTTACATTTTATGATGTGACTCTGAATTTCTAATGGCAAAGTCAGGACCCGGCTAATTCTCAGATCGAATTGGAATTTAACATCTTGGTTTTTGTGGAAGGAGGAAAACTGGAGACCCTGGAGAAAAACCCTCGGAGCAAGGCCATGTTACCTTGAACAAACTCAACTCACATAATTATGACACTGCGTCCGGGAATCGAACCAGGGCCACAGGGCCACAGGGGTGAGAGGCGAAGCGCTTAACCACTGTGCCACCCCGGCTCCCCATGTAAATATAAGTCAAGTCAAGAGTCGAAAGACCAGTAAGAACTTACATTATACAGGTATGTTGATGTAAGGTCAGTCAAGAAAAGAACAGTAAGAACTTACATTATATGATGTAAAGGTTGTGTACAAGTAGTAAGTCAAGAAAATAACAGTAAAAACTTACATTATATAATGTAAAGGTCACATACATGTAATAAGTCAAGTAAAGACTCAAAAGAACAGAAAGAACTTACATAATTATATGATGTAAAGATCATATACATGTAGTACATTTTAAGTCAAGTAAAGACTCAAAAGATTTCAGTAGTAACTTACATTGTTCAGAATGCTTTCATTGGCAGCAGTTTCCAGATTCCTACAATTTGAAATTCATATTATCCAATAACAGTTATTTCTTTATATAATAGAAAATATTGGTATTTGTGATGTTTAGAAAAAGAGTGGCTAAAGATACAATCAAAGACGGCAAAATAAAATAGAAAACAACTGAAAGTTTTTGTGTGGGTCGGTGTTTAATGAATGGAAGCAATATTATAAGAACTTGTAAAAGTACATGATTGTATGAATCTGGAGTAAAAAACATTGTCATATCCACCATACAGAAAAATATTGTGAGTTGTACTTTTATCCACAATTCTTTGCTCAAAAAAACCTTAAATTTGTTATAAAATTGTGGTGCGGAGATTTAAAATCTTAAAAAAAAAAAAATCAAGTGCTGTTGCCAAATGATACATTGTCAATTTGAAGAGACTACATGTGTGTTTTCTGTGTTAGGTTCGCATGGGTTTGTGGTTAAATGTACAGCTGCTATTTTCCCCCAGTAGATTCTGGTTGCTATTAAAGAAAATTGCATTTTAACATTGTGTTCATGCATACTGGCTGTACCCTAATTTTTCATCACTTGCAGTTCATCACTATAAAGTTTATAGACCCTATTCCAAAATGGTGAATATAGTTTGAATAGTATAGGGAGCAGTAAATAACAGTTGAATGCTACCATGTCAAACAGTATGCCAAGATTTATAGCAATACTCTGAATTTTAGGGGGATGGGCAGGGATGGAATTGGTAGAGCTATGATAGCGGTAAACAAAACAAAAAATTGTGATTAGTATCTTAATGACATCACAATGACGTCATTTATCCATTTATAATAGGTTTCTCCATATTTTCAAAATATTGTACATACATTGTACATGTACAGTACCGCCTGGAATTATTGAAGCATTGGGTCGCGGTCAAACCGCGGTAATACCGCGGTCATTGGACGCGGTATTACCGCACCATGGACGAGGTTTTGCTCGCTTTACCGCGGTCAAATTATTCACCGCAATGAAAGCCGCGGTCAAAATCCGCGGTCATGACACAATACTGTAGTATTGTGCAAAAGTCATGCAAACGTATTTCGACGAATTTCGCTCTTTGTTCCTACGAATTTCGCCGAAATTTCGATGGTCAACTTTTCGTTCGAAATTTCGACGAAGAATTGATCAGATACGCGAAAATTCGAATGCCAAGGCGAAATATCGCCAACCTGCGAGCGACATTTCGACGATATTTCGTTTATTGTGAAACGAAAATTCGGACCAGGTTATCGAAATATCGTGATCCGAAATTTTGCGTACGTGTTCATTGCCCAGTTTTGTATTTTAACCTTTCTTTCACTAGGATTAACGCGTGACAAATTCGAATTCATGACAAACAGTTTTACAAACGTACAGTAAGATGGTTTTCGTAAATAACCTGCGTGCCAGAGGCGTCAAAAAGTCAAGATTCTTAATAAAAGTCCCTGTCAATCGTGAACTGTCAGCCAGACGCGTGTCTCATTTCTGACACAAATACCACGGGGGCGCAATTAATTTCCATTTACGCGAACTGACTGATCTGATCCGATGCATTAAAGCTCTTTTAATTCAAAAGGAATTGCACTTTCCCAGTAGAAGTTTTCTGGTAAGAGTATAGAAGTTTTTGCACGTCTTTCAATATGACAAACGTTGCTTCAAAACTCTGTTGATGTTCTGTAAAATTTCAGACTGACACGTTCACGCCTGACTGATTGCACGTGGAAATTCAGAAGAGTTGAGATTTTAATACACAAACATTTACAATGATTTCTGCCGAAACCTTTTAATACTAGTAACAAGACAAGGATCTGCCGTAAATGTGAAACTACACTGAAGCAGAAGTTTATTTGGTGTTATGTTTTGCGCTCAGCGGAGAATCTTTTAGAATCTTTTATTTTCGCCGTTCATTCAGAACTCTAACGGCGGGTTAGAATCTTAAAGATTCTAAAGTCTTAATTAGTTTCACCGATGAGTGCTTCTTTACCCGCCGTTTGAGTTCTGAATGAAGCGAAAATAAAAGATTCTAAAGTCTTAGTTTCACCGATGAGTGCTTCTTTACCCGCCGTTTGAGTTCTGAATGGAACGAAAATAAAAGATTCTAAAGTTACAGCGGTGTTGAATAAAGAATGAAAAGAACGCCGAGTCATCGCTACATCTTCACACTAAAGTCAATGATTTTGGCGTGATACAAATCTCAGCGGCCGCGGCCGTGACCGCGGCCAACTAATTACCGCAGTTGACCGCGGTTTTACCGAGGTATTACTGCGGTCATTCTGAGGTCAAACCGCGGTATTACCGCGGTCGTTGGACGCGGTAAAACCGCGGTAAATGCTTCAATAATTCCAGGCGGTACTGTACCTGTAAAATCCTAAAAAATACTGTTGAATAGTCCAGTTCCGTATTCGAAAATTACAGCTGAATGTGACGCCTACTGATGCATTTATACAGGGTTTAAGCCTGGTTCTTAAGTTAAACAGTCAGTCACAAATACCAGCAAGGTGTGCTATTCACAACTCTGTCTATTAATTGTAGTTTCACATTTTGCACCTTCTCGCTGGTATTTATGATAACCAAAACCTTTAATTTTACTTGCAGAGTAAACTGTGAAATTGTGCCAGTTAATCTGTTTTGGTCACGCTCAACCCTGGAGATTTCAGGGCAAACAATTTTTTTCATGTCCACTGTGAATTGTGCTATCTATTTGATTTCATTTATATTTAGAGTCTCTTAGTTTTTGGTTTCAAGTCCTTATTATGTTTGGTCTGAGACTCATATTTTTTGATGGAGCAAGTCCCAAGGACTCAATCATCATAACAAGCACTTTGCAACACAATCACTAGCAGGGTTCCCACACATTTGCAGGACAAAAATGCCGTGACATTTCACTGACCTTTCACTGGCCAAGAAGCATTTTTCACTGACCTCCAGTTCATGTTCGTATTATTCCAAATATCCAATCACTATTTTGGGACAGCAACATTGAACAAAACAGCCCCAAAAAAAAGCCTGAAAATAAAAACTCTTCACTGACTTTTCATTGAAATTTGGCATTTCCCTGACCAAATCCTAAATTCCCTGACCTTGGAAAAAATATTTTTTTGCCTGACCATGGGAACCCTGATGAGGAATGTGTATGAAATTGGGAATGATGTTTGTAAAACAGAGGCATATGTGTACATGTACAATCCTGAAGTACCATACCTGTAACATACATGTATACAGCTGCTTTCCCCCCCCCCCCCCAATTAAACAACAAGCAACATTCTGACACCAAAATGGATTGTGGTTATTACTGTTCAGCTGTGTGCCTTTAAGACCATTAATAATAATTATCAACTCATTAATAATTCATGAAGCAAGAACAAAGGAAATCACCGACCGATAAGTGATCTTTAAATCTGATACAGATTTCATCCTGATTTACATAAACTTTGGCTTCGATTTTCTCGGCCAAAATAAGTTGTATCACCAAAATAACTGAAAACATGACTCTACATCTAGACGTTTGATAAGTAAGATAAAGAATTTGCATCCGATCTTTATCTGATTTACAAACTCTTGCTTTCAGCTCGAGTTTGTAAATCGGATAAAGATTGGCCGCTCATTCTTTATCTATTACTTAATATAATATTCATCTTATTAATAATAAGTAAAGTTTTGACCCCAAAAACAAATTAATTCACCAGACTTTCAACTACAACCACAATCCATTTTGGTCCTGGAATGTTGCTTGTTTGTTCGCCGTTTTCCAGGATACATGTATTTATTATAAAACTGTTACACAGTATATGTAATTTTGGAATGATGACTGCACTTCACTTACACCTGGAAGGATGCATTGCTTGCAACAACTGGGTTCCAAATTCTTAGACTTACCCATTTTTTGCTTTCCCAATGTTGGGAAGGAAATGCTGAGCCAATGTTCTGATCACCCTGAATAAGCAGAAAGGTCAAATGAAGCATATATACATGCATGTAAATACGTTAAATAAAAATAATCACTCCACTTGAACAATAGCCCACCTCCCCTTCCCCTGTTAATCAAGGAAGTATGCTAACATTTTCTCCAATTCACAAGAAAGATAAGCGAGAGGAGGTTACAAATTACCAACCAGTTTCATTGCTGTCAATTGTATCAAAAGTCCAGAAACAATGCGTTGCTGAACAATTAGTTCCGCACGTATCAAACGTTCTGTATAAATTACAGCATGGATTCCAGAAAGGAAAGTCCTGTGTTTCACAGTTATTACATGTGTTTCATGGAATCGGAGCTGAGCTGGACAAAGGTTTAGAAACAGACATTATATATATTGACTTTGCAAAGGCATTTGATTCCGTATGCCATAAGAAACTTCTTACAAAACTGAAGTATTTCGGCATAGAAGGTAAACTGTTGAAATGGTTCGAATGCTATTTAATTGGCAGGAAGCAAAGAGTCGTCATAAATGGTACTTTCTCAACATGGTCTGATGTCAACTCAGGAGTTCCTCAATAATCAATCTTGGAGCCGATCTTTAATTTCTGATTTATGTGAACGACATGCCAACTGTGATAAGATCTTCCAAACTTGCATTGTTTGCAGATGACTCTAAATGTTATCAGACTATCATCCACACCATGAAGGACTGTAATGCTCTACAAGAAGATTTTAACTCCCTCTGTGATTGGTCATTGGTCAACAAACTTTACTTTCAACCCACGAAATGTGTAAACTTACGCATTAGCCGAAAACGTGCTAGCACTGAAAGAAATTACGGCTTGCAAGGGAGTCAGCTAAAAATTGTCACCAAAGAACGAGATCTCGGCGTCATAATTTCCAAAGACTTGAAATGGAATGACCACATTATGGTAATTACTGCCAAAGCCAATAAAATGTTAGGATTTATCAAGCAAAACTGTGCGGGAAACTTAAATCAAGACGCCTTGAAACTGTTATATATTTATCTGGTGCGCTCAAATCTGTGCTTTTGTTCTCAAGTCTGGGCACAACAGTCTATGATTTATAATATAATCGTAATAGAAAAAATCCAGAGAAAAGCTACTGGGTTTATATGTAGAAACTCTGGCCTTAACTATACTGAACGTTTACTGAGATTGAACCTGTTACCCATTAATTACTGGCTAGAATACATTGATCTTACTTTTTTCTTTAACTGTAAATCTGGCGATGTCAAGTTAGATATACACAGTTACTTATTTTTTTGTAATACTCGTACTCGCCGCTCTGAATCAGGCCTCAACCTTAATGTACAGAAATCAAGAACTTCTCTTTTCAGACACTCATTTTTCAACAGAATTGTGCACTCATGGAACGCTTTACCAGTTGATGTTAAATCTAACACTTCACTCCGAGCTTTCAAAAAGGATCTTAAATCTTTTTTCTTTGAAAGACTCAACACAATTTTTGATCCTGACAATATTTGTACGTACAAGCTATTATGTCCTAAGTGTCGTCGAATTAATGCTATGTCGGTTTGTAGCTGTTAATTAACATTCTTGATTATCTATTTATTTATTATCTTTATACGTTTACCTAGTCTATATACATTTGAATATGTCTAAGTTTTTTTCTTTTTTTTTTTACTGCAAATTATAAATTATTTTCATTAATTTCTCTACACACATATACATATGTTTTTAACTGGGTAGCGTAAGGGTGGGGCTAGAGTAACAATGTTCTTATAGAGGTGGGGGTGTCGGTGTTCTGTATCTAGTAGGGGACCTCGTGTCCTATTATAGAACACCTGCCCTTTGGGCGAATCTTGAAATAAAGTTGACATAACTATATGTGATTTACATGCATGTACATTACATGTACAGCTACTTAACATGAGGATAATGGCACTGAATTATAAATTTATAAAGTGGCAACAACTCAATTATTTTCCAGCTTGAATAATAAAATATTGAAGGACTGTGTGCAATAAGGGTGTCTCCTGATTACATCTAAATTCTCCCTTAGAAAACAAAATTTGAAGGAGAATGTAGAATGTGATCAGGAGTGACTTATGCCCTTGTTGCACACACTGCCCTTCAATGTTGTCCTGCTTGACTTGAATAATCACTCTTTTGGAGCCAATACAAAATCATCCAGGGCAGGAGGAGGAAAATAATACAGCACTACATAACATGTACATGTACAACGTTGGATAATGTTGGATTTGTTGGATAAAGTAGGCTCCCAACAGCAAGTTTGTTATGAGATCAATAAAATTAATACCTCTTATAAATGAACATGACGTCCCTACCCTAATGAAGTTATGGACCAAGTGTTTCTCTGCTTTATGGCCCAGACATGAAGCACATGGAACATACATTGTAGAAAGGGGGAAAATGAGGAACCATACATTGTAACTTACATGTATGGTCCTATGGACTGAGCAAGCAAGTTTAATACAATCATGTTATTATAGGGCTCAAAATATTCAAAACCAGCTTTGCTTCAATTTTGCAGATCGTACGGGAAGTTATGCACTGCCAATCGACCAATCATAGCTCAGAATGTTAACTACCCATAAGATAAATAAATTACAAAACTGCATAAGATTTCATTAACATGTAACATCAGCACACCATTCGTACCATCTGTGATAAATTATGAGGGCCATTGCTGACTTAGGATCAACTTTATTGAGATCAACTTCACCATTTTGTATCTAGAAATTATAATAAATAACAATATTAAACACAATGTAAACTACATTTGAAGTGCTGTGTGCAACAATGGCATAAGTAACTTCTGATCAGGTACTAAATTCTCCCTTAGAAAACAAAGAATTTGAAGGAGAATTTAGAATGTGATCAGAAGTCATTTTAATATGCCCTTGTTGCACACAGCCCTTAATTTGAATGGCACAGCCGGTGGGGGGGGGGGGGGGGGACTATTTTGGGCCTAGTTACTTCTCGATCAGTTTAAGACTGCACCGCGGCAAAACGGTATGCTCCGCTGGCCAAAAGAACGAAGGCTCCGCTCTCAAATACAAATTACCGAGGGTTTCTACTTTTTTAGTAAATAATTTTATAACTTAGTAAACTCACAATGCATTACAAATTAATAAAACTTCAACCTGTTAAAGTCTTAGGCTTAGCTTTTAAGTAGTTTTCTTAGTTTTTGACAAAACAGTTCACAAATGAATACTTTTAAGCAGAAACGTTAAAATCACGGCATGTGCCTGTTGTTTCATTTCAGTTTTCGCGGGAAACTGGGGGCGGCCGCGCGCGGACAAGAAATAGCAAATACGCATGCGCGTGACGTTTTGCCGCGGTGTGGTTTAAGACTATAGTTTGGTCATACATGTACATTGTACCTGCTCAATGACAATTTTTAGTCCCCACCCCTCCCCCCTTTTTTTAGCTCCCCCATTTGAAATTTCTCTCCACTGTCCCTGACATGTATTGCTGTGTCTATTGTTTGTAACATGTTTATTTTATGTTAGAAAGCAAGTGAAACAAGAAAACCCAAAGCTCTCATCAATACCACACAATAATGATGAAAGGCATTATGCAGCTTTTGTTTATGGTACTACATCACAGGGCTTGAAATTGTGACCAAATGCAGTCACAAATGTGACCAAATTACTATCATTTGTAACTAAAACTTTTCTGGCAGTTGCAGATTTGTCAACTAGATTTCACCTAAATAAATAAAGAAATCAAAATAAATATTATAATGACCAACAGTGTACAGGTCTTCATTTTCCCGTTTTTATCTCCCTTTAACCAAGGTAATAAATCTATTATCTATCTAGAATTTTGTGACTATAACTTTTTATAAATTTAAAGCCATGCATTGTAACTGCGTCACTTTGCCCTGTGTTTGCCCTCTCATAACTGCACTAATGACATCAAGATGCAACAAGCCGAACAGTTGGGCACATTTATTCAACCTCTTGATGTGTGTAAGTCAGAACTGTTTTACTCACTTCTTCCGAAGATGGTATAACTTGAAGGAGTCGAGAGAACAACAAGTCCTGCCACTGTAAGGACAAGCTGCAAAGAGAAGTTTACAACTTAGCTCTAGATAGTGATAATTGATAGACTGCATTGATAATACTATTATCTAATAAAATGATACATAATTTATGTATGGTTGTTACCTTGGTAAATTACAACTGACAATATACAGAAAAAACAAAAATTAACCATTTTTATGTGTAAATCAATGGTTTTATTACAAGACAGTGGGGGTCAGAAATGCAGACTGTGGTTCCCATACACAGAGCTGGAAATAAGTGCTGGATAATGGACATACATGTACATGTATGTCAGACCAAATTCAGATATACAGCAAAACCAAAAATTAACCATTTTTATGTGTAAATCAATGGTTTTATTAGAAGACAGTGGGGGTCAGAAATGCAGGCTGTGGCTCCCATACACAGGGCTGGAAATACAATGTAAGTGCCAGACAATGGACATGTACATGTATGTCAGACCAAATTCAGCAAATGTCTGATCAATTTTACAATTTGCTTGGACATGGTGTCCATGCAAGCCCATATTATGTTCATGTCTGAGCAAAAAAATGACTAAGCTCGATCCAATAACATGTTTGCCATTGAAAACAAAAATGTTTCGGTTTCCTTCTAAAAGGCTACTAGATTACCAAATGATAGTAAACTTAAAAAAAGACAGTTGTTTGAAGATCATCCTATAATGCATTGCAAACTATTTTTTATATGCTAATTAATGTCTGATAAATTTTGATATGTGTCCAACCAATTTCAATATATGTCCGATCAAAGGAAAGATTTGTAACCTTGGACACAATGTCATGTCCAAGGTTATAAAAGGTGAAAAAATATTTCCAGGCATGCATACATGTACATGTAAACTCCGGTTATCATGGTAAACTACATGTATGATGGCTAAAATAAACATATTTTGATATCTCTCCCCTCAATCTTACATTTCCCAACCCCTTCCTGAATAAATAATAAAACCCCTGTAAATATAGAAGCACTTACTTTTCTTCCAAAGCCTCCAGGTTCCAATTTAAATGGTAAGCAACTTGCAAAGCCAGTTGTTTCAAACGTTTGCTACGTCCATTCTCACTCTGCTGAGCTATCTCTGGTGTTGACTAATTGGCAAAATCATAAATTACATCTTGGTATATTCCTTCAAACTATCAACTGAAGGGCTGTGTGCAACAAGGGCGTAAGTGATTCTTGGTCACATTATAAATTCTCCCTCAGAAAACAAAGAAATTGAAGGAGAATTTAGAACATGATCAAGAGTCACTTACACCCTTTTTGCACACAGCCCTTCAACTATACATACCAACCAGCCTCCCCCTCTCATCCACCCCACCCCCTCCTTGCTACTATCGCTCCCCCCCAATTAAATCTCTAAATTGTGTAGATCACATTCCCTAAAAGCCTGCTTATAAGTCCCCTTGTATAAGTAAATCCCCCTCCCTTCCAGCCTGGAATAAGGACTAACCTAAATGCTTTATAATACCTTACAAAGTTGTTGTTTTACCTTATTATAGGAAATTAATGCTTGTGTTTATTAAAGTACATGTATATAATTTACATTAACTCAACTTAAATTAATGCGAATGGAAGGGCTTGGTATATAACGTGTTACAAGATACAATGATACGGAGATACCAAGATACAGTGATACGGTGATACGGTGATACGGTGATACGGTGATACAGTGATACAAACATCTCAAATTTCCTTTTACGCTTTGTATGGGTCACTTGAGCTCTTGCAGCCGTGGCGTGACGCTAATTTAACGGTATTATCTTTCAGCATGACTGCTTTGTCTGATTATTTTGTTATTTAATTTTAACTTTTGAACGTTACGCATTTAACATTGAACCACTTTATTGCCCTTGTTGAAGAAAGGTTTTTGCAACACAAATACGAAATTAACGCTGAAACCCATTGGCAACTAGATTTGGGGACGGACCATTTGAAAATTGATGGAGAGGGGGACCGGGTTTTTTTGCTCGAATTTTTTTTACGACTTCTCAGTTGCTGCAAGAATTTTTTCTGGCATCAGAACCTTGCACGATTTTTTAAAAGTTTCGCCCTTGCTTGATTTTCTGGATGATATTGCAATTGGCTCGCTCGATTATTTTCTGTGCAAATTCGGCTTGCTCGTTTTTGTTTTTTGTTATTTTTTTGGGGGGGGGAGGGGGGGATTTTGAAAATTTTCCGCGAACCCGTTTCTCTGATCTAGTGAGATGGCTTTCAGAAGCTCCAACTCCAAAATATTTTATTGTTGCTTTGTCGCATATTTTCGGAGGAATCGTATTACAAAACCGTGCAGGGGAATATCAAAATTCGATTTGGTTATCATGCTTTCGGTGAAAAGGCGAAAACATAAATCCGACTAGATATAAGGGTAAATATGTGGGAAACACCGTCAAGAGCTCTCTTTTTAGAATTTCCCAATTCCCCAACAACTTTTTGTTTTGCAGTAGCCTCAATTTCAGCCGTCTCCTCTGGTTCGTTAGGTTTTGCAGCAGAGATATCAACTGACATTGTGTAAAATATTCAGACAAATCGAATCAATTCTTCTTGAGTTAGAGCTTTTTTAAAACTCTATTTTGGTTGAAAATCGAAAGCGTAGAAAATAGCCCAAGATTTCCCGAAAATGCAATGTTGCTGGGAAACCCTACCAAACAGCGGCATGGCGATTTCCGATCAAAGCTACGCGCCGCATCGAGAATATCTTATAGCCGGTTCTAGTTTTCTTATGACTTGGAAAATGGAAAAGACGAAAGGTTCTTGAGGGACAAAGCCAAAGCGAACACTATAAATGACAAAGGAAGGGCACAGAAATCAAAGGCCTTAAATGCCAGTGACAGCGATTTGCAGGAGTCTGAAAGGTCCTGAAACAGCACGGCAAATAGGGAGATCGTGGTGTTGGTTTCAAGCGATTCAGAGTTTTAATATGTTTCCATCTAAGCTTTCTTGGAAACAAATCTTCTCTCGGCTGGTTCTTTGTGTTCAGATGTGGACCACTCGGCATTCTGTCTGAACTTGTCGGGTTTTGCGAGGCTAGTAGTCGTATGCATTGTTTGGCCTTGTTTCGCTTCTTTACAAGCTAATATAAGGGCATCCTGCTGGAGCTTAGCCCTGCTGGAGCATTTAGCCCTGCTTGCTTTTTGGAAGACATAAGGCATGGATCGGGGCTGGAAAAACGTTTCTCAATAAACATGAAATGAGTTATGCTAGCTTTCGTTACGGGCGAGTGAGCACATGTCATGTGTTAATTGACCTGCTGTCAATCAAACATAACTTTTTACTTCCGGTTAAAAACGTTCCTTTTTTAACAGTTTTTGGCAGTATGTGAAAAATTGCTGCCAAAACTTAGCTTGAATTTCAACCGTCTCCTCCGGTTCGGAGGAACGAAGGCTAGCCAAAACTACATTTGTGTGGAAAAGTATTCCCCCCCCCCCATTTATTAAATTTTAAAGGCAATTTGAGATCTTCGTATCACTCTATCACCGTATCACTGTATCACCATATCACTGTATCACCGTATCACTGTATCTTGGTATCTCCGTATCGTTGTATCTTGTAACACGTTATATACCAAGCCGAATGGAAGGGCTATTATAGGAAATTAATGCTTGTGTTTATTAAAGGAAATCTGACAGAGGGTGATTTGGCCATATTCAAAAAGACGTGGTTCCAATTCTCTGGCCTGTTTCAAGATCTACTGTAACTATGACTGGGTAAGTTTGAAGATTTGTAAGAGATCGAGCCGTTACCCAAGTCAGTACTCAACTCACTTTTGCCCACGCGTTCGGGAATCTAACCTAAACCAGGGTCAGAGTGAAAGGTGAAGCGCTTAATTATTGGGGAATGACTAGGTTAATCGAGCACATGGATTTAAACGGCCTTTTAAACCCGTGATTTAAATAAATCCTAATTAATAACAATCGATAAAAATCGATAGTCACAATTGATTAGTATTGACTATTATCGATTAATATCGATTTTATTGATTAATCGATTTATCGATTAGTTACGCCGGGCTGAACATGATTGATTGACCTCAATATTTACCGTGTTATTTGTTGGTGAGATTCTTGATCGTTCTAAAAACTGGACGATAAGTTGAGCAGCAGATGGTTCTGAAGTTCACAAGACAGTGTTCAGTACTTTCATTAAGACAAAACTCAACTGACGTCTAATGGACAACGCGCAGGGTACATGAATCATGATGACAAATCAATGCCAATGGCAAACTTCACATTATCAAAGATAAAAACAATTAATTATAAGCCAAAAACCTGCAGCAGTATCTTGTAGGTGGTTTTTCAGCAGATTTCCCGTCTCGTCGAAGATAAATTCAAACCAAGATAGAGGCTCCTTGTTAATATTTCCCTCCATCTCCATGTCAGCCATCACGCGTGAGCCTGATGTGAGTCAGCGGTTTTCTAAAACTCGTTTCCAGGGTCTGCCGCGCATCTCACTCCTCTCCGGCCAGCCCAGACTGGGGGAGAGGCCGTGAGTGACGAAATGAAGGTCCGGGGATTCTTCACGGAGAGACGTGAGTTTACCAAGGCTGCCAAGGATACGATGAGGAGTATAATTTTGAATATTCGCCCTGGATGTAGATGTAGATCAGAACGGATAAAGTAACACAATAGTACGGAGGCCAGTAAGCGCCATCCAATTCGCTCCACTTTTTTATTCCTCGGCCGACTTTTTCTTGTGGCCGACTTTTTCTTTGTGGCCGACTTTTTTTTTGTGGCCGACTGTTTTTTTTTGTGGCTGAGTATTTTTTCTGTTACGAAGTCACATGGCTTGTAGCTCCTTTGGCCTCGTACCCAGACCCCATTTGTTTCCTACTGCGCATGCGAGATTGCGTCTTGTCAAGATGTATCAGTCTAAGGCAGAAGAGTTACGTTAAATCAAGTAGGATCAATGTACTCCTTCAACTGAATATGTGAAAACCATTTCTTATCGACCCGAAAAGTTGATTAGTTTAGCGTTTAATTCTGTAAGGAATTGGGGGGGGGGGGGGGGGGGAGAGGTCTACATTTCAGTTGTCAGTTAAAATTTTGGCCATTTGTCAGTTGTCAGTTAGACAGACAGACAAACAGACTATTTTATTTTAACACGGTAAAAACATCAGTACTGTTGTACAATCAGTAAAATGGAGTACATAAAATATACTAAATATCCTAAGAATTACTAATAAACTGCTTTACATGTTTGCCGTGTGGGAGTCCGATCATTAGAACAGAGCATTATTAAAACGCCTCTTTTAAATTGTTTCAAGGAAGGCGCTGTCCTTACGTCACGCGGAAGTTTATTCCATAGGAATGCCCCACTGTAGCTCAAGCTACGCTTCAGATAGTCGGTCCTCGGTTTCGGTAAAGTTAGCTTACCATCGGAGTCTCGGCTGAGATCACAGTTTGAGTCTCGAATTGAGAAGAGATCCGAAGCCGATAAGTTGGGGCGAGATCATGCATTGCTTTATACATAATCAATGCTTTTTGTTTTTTCCCGATAGGTTGTCACATTATCCCAGCCAAGCATATCAATCAGGGACTGTCATAGCGGATTTAGTTACAGCCCTGGCGGCTCGGTTTTGCAATTTTGCAATTTGTCATTCAGTACTTAGCTAAGGCCATCCCAGACTGAGCAACAGTAGATAAAGTGTGGTTCAATCAAGGCCTTGTATATTTTTTCCGAGGTGTCTCTACTTATAAAGGGCCTAACGCGCTTTAGCGCGCCAATGGCAGAATATTTTTTGATACTTCATTGATATGCTTCTGCCAGGACAACGCGTGTCATCTATATAGACCCCCAGGGACTTGGTAGAACTCACTTTTTTTATTTCTTTGTCCTCAATATGAACGTCGATGGTACCATTTTTCTGAGTCTGTAGTTTTTGGCGAGAGCCAAGAACCATAAACTCAGTTAATCATTGCTCCGCGCTCCGCGCGTCCTCTTTTTTTGTAAAAAAGACTGAGTGTGAGATAACGTCACTGCGCGCGAGAGAGAAAAAAACGGCGTTATGCAAAGGAAAGAATCAAGTTCTATTTATCAATAATTAGAACTACACGTCACAAAAACAACTGATTATTTAGCCAAGATTTTAATCTGACAAAATACCTTACAGTAGAACTGAGATAATAATGGCTAGTATTTTTAGTCTCACTGATTTGAATATTTTTTGTGGAGGAGCCATGATTGGTATGGGCGTTGAAGTAGTATATTTGGGTTACCAGTTCTACAAAAGCAAGAAAAAAAGTAAAAAGGTAAGGTAACTGGTAAGGTTCGCCTGCCGCTCGGTTCTTCATATGCCCGATATAACACGGCCATTCATTTTATAAATACTACTAAAAGAATTATCGTACATACATTCACATGTTTTCTTATTTGTTATATTTTCGTAGTTCTCAAAGTCACCAAAAAGTAGCTTCAGACCTCCCCACCCGAATGATTTTCATGAGCATCTTGATCCCCCAGTGAACATTAAACACGAGCGCGGATGTGTGCACCTTATAACTGTTGAAGAAGAGATGCGCAAGAAACGCGCCGGCCGGCCATCTCGTTTTGACGTTTACCCTTGTCGAAGCGTCATTGCCGTTCCTCCTGTGTGTCTTTGTATGGCAAAGCAGAAAAAGAGAACGCAAGAGGCTAACAATTGCCAGTCTACGCCCAAGCAGATCGAACTTCCTATGCGGGAACAGCAAACGTCGGAAATTACTAACGACTGGGAGCCGGAGAAAATAGAGGTTTTTGACCTGTTAGGGAGGGTGAAATACTGTGGTCTTGATGGGTACGACAAAATGTATTAAGGAAATGTATTAATGTATTAAAGAATTAAGGAAATTGAGCGTACCTAAATATGTAACTACACGATAGACTACGAGCTGCAGACAACATTCGTTAGACTTAGAATTATACAGGGATACTACTCACACGAGCAAGCAAAACAAAATTAGCTAAGCAGAGAAGGCAGAGGGTCGCGTGGGTGTCTGTGACTGGCTTTCGTGCAAAAAATCACGCCGAGAAAGAAGTCACGAGCTATGTATCGATAGACCTTCATCATGCGGCGGCTATCTTGGAATAAAATCATCGTTCATGCCCGTCCAGCCTCGGTTAAATGCGTTTTAGAACGAGGCTGGGCGGGCATGAACAATGGTTGCCGCCGTGTGATACAGGTTTATTGCCTGTTTCGCAACTTATTGTACTCATACCGACGGTCACAAGATAGAAATGTCTGAAATCATCAACTTTCTGAGACGCTACCTAATTTCACTCACTTGTAATTGGATCTCCAGATGCCGCTGTTCTTCATGTAGAGACCAGTCTCTCATTTTTGTAATTATTTATTGTTACCGGCTTTATTTATCTATTTTCTTTCACTATATTTTAATTTTATTTGGAGGACTCATTTTAAAGGTGTTTTCGTCTGTTTAGTCTATCCTCAACAGTAGTCTTTGTTTGTCATTTACGTCTGCTACATGTTTCGTTCTCTGTATATCTACTGTTGGAAGCCTAATAAGGAATCAAGCCATGGTCGAGCCATGTTTGTAAAATTGCTATATGTGATAATGTTAATGATTGTAGTTCGATGATCTGACTGCAGAGCACGTCAGAATTGATAATTGGATAATCCCCGAGTATAAATCAGTTGTCCGTGTGTCGTAAATCAGGACAGTATCGTGCCTAACCCCCACTGTGCATGACTGCGCAGTGATTGGCTGAAATCACAAATGGCATGATAATATAACAATTTAATTACACGAGGGGAAGTTTGCCGCGGTTTAATCCGAAGCCACGAACGGTTCACAGATATGTGCTATTTGTACGACGGCTTAATTAAACTGCGGCTTCAGTTAGTCGCGAACTTCAGTATTTATCCCATGTATACGAGTAAACGTTAGCGGCTTAGCTAGCGGCTTAGATAAGCTACGGCTGATAAGCTTCCTCTCGTACCCTAGTGGGCTCCTCCCCGGGGGAGGGTTCTTCCTATATTCGGCTGGTAGGCGTGATCGTCGTATTTTTAGGGTTTGAAATCGGCGATTTAGTATTTTTTAGGGGTTGTCCAAGCGAAATCTAATTTTTAGGGTGATTTTTAGACCATGAGGTACATTTTAGGGTAGGAAATTTTTCACGGTTTGGTGTTTTTCAGGGTATTTTCGAGGTTTTCCGACGGTCACCCCTACCCTAACCCCCCTGGGGGGGCTCCTGTTCACCTTGCTTAAATAAAGGTTTATATCTATCTATGGATTAAGGTACATATACATTTCGTTATTTCGATCCAAAATAATTAATGTTTTATTTTACTCTTTCGCTTTTAAGACACAAACAATGTAATTTCAAATTCATTATGAGCCTGCTTTGAATATGCAAATAATAAAAACCGAAAAAATTGGGCTAGGACTATTATGTATCTCGAATCGGCATACGGTAAAAAGTTATTTCAATAGCAAAGCTTTTATTTTCTTTTGCTTTACTAACTATATTTTTCTAAACGCAAACTCGAACGTTTTTTCCTAAAAGTAAATATTGATTTTTGAACCACTATACCTTAGAGCTATTTTTATCAGATTTCAGGAACTTTAAATTAAAAACTGCTCGCCAAGCCATATTAATAGAATGGAATGATTATGAAACCCAGCGACCTTCTTTGTTATATGTCTTTGTTCGCTTTTTTCAACCGTGACCGTGCACAAAACACAATAGATATTGGAAAATCAATCAGCCAATAAGAAACGTGTGGGTTTAGTCGTTCAAAGGACGCTAATGAACTATGACCGTATAGATAATCGTTTGTCTTCAGTACCCTCTTCCAACCTAAATCGCAGCGCCTTAATTTGTTAGCCCCTTTGAAGTTTGCCGGGTTTCCTAACCATTCCACTCTATTATTTATGGCAAAAGCCAAGTCAAATGTGAATGTCTATATTAAATTAACGCGTGAACAACTGAAATAAAGTACAACTGAAATAAAGTACCACTGATTTTGTTTGCCTGGGTTAGTACTGGGTTATTCCAATGTGGAATAATCTTCCACTTAGCGCAGCCAAACCCAAAGCGAGTTCAGTGGATATTTTCCAGGGACGGAGGCGCTTCCAGCAATGTAGTCAGTGAAACCATAGTCAACAGAGGGGAATGGTGAGGAAACCCGGCAAACTTCAAAGGGGCTAACAATGGCGCTGCGATTTAGGTTGGAAGGGGATAAGACAAAAGATTGTGCACGGTCATAGCTTCTTTATAACGTCATGTGCAGTCTTTCATGACTAAAAGGATTAATAAATATAAGATGTGCGGTTAGCATAATAATAATAATATAATAATAATAATATTTTTCTTTACACAGACGGCCTACGTCACGTAAAGTGATTTTCAGTAGAGCTCTGTCCACAAAGTAAATTTCATAAGTATATCATAAAAGAAAGAAAAGAGAAAAATATATATATACATAAATATGAATAGAAAATTATAATGAAATGTAATATATAATGTAATATATATATGCTAGTAAAAGTAGAAAAATAAGTATGTAATTAAAATTGCCTTAATACTTATTCCATGAACTCAGAATGGCGTTTTTAAAACTCTTTACAGAGGGAAGTGTTCTTAATTCAACAGGAAGCAGGTGCTTGATACGCTTCAGAACCCCAAATCTTTGCGCAACATTGGATTGTAACGCCTCGATATGATTGTGCCATGTTAAGTGTTGGTTGATGATCACGCCAAGGTACTTAAAGGGACTATGCCATGGTAATAATAATAATAATCATACATTTTTTTAAAGAGTAGCAGCCACCTTTTAAAATCCTGGATCCGCCCCTGATACTGAGTATGTCATGGTAATAGTTTCACGACATTTGGGCAAATATTTATGTTTGCAGAATTTTTAACACACTTTAGGCCATCCCTATTTTTTTTTCGTTTCTCATCGTCCGACCGACCCATTTTTGTGGATTTTTGTAAAAATAAAAAATAAATTGGGGGGAGGGGTGGGGGTGAAGAAACCCTAGAGAAAAGAAGACTCAGGAATTTGTATACTGCCTTTATTCGTAATTCCATGTTTGTAGCGTATAACGGACGACGACATCGATGGTTTCGTCGTCCATGTTGGTTTGTATAAACCTCGCCTGTGCAACCGTGCCTTATTAGTTCCAGTCTCTCCACGCATTTATTATTATTATTATTTTTTCTCACCCGACCGACCGACCCAATTTTTGAAAATCCCACCGATGAGAAACGGGAAAAAAATAGGGATGACCTTATTTTGACAATTTTGCTGTCCTAAAAGCTGAAATATCTTAGCTTTTTCGCCTTAAGAAGACTAAATCTTTCATGGAATGGCATGAAATTTCTACAAGAGTGAACACATATAGTGAATATGTCATGGTAAAAGTTGGATTAAATATTTATGTTTTCAGAATTTTGAACAGTCTTGGTTTTGACCCTTGTATTAAAGTACAACAAATCCTGTAGTTGGATCAGTGTTGTGACCATGCGCTTGAAATACTGTACGAAAAAGCCTGTTTAAAAAGTTCCTGCTGCCCAAAGAACCAGAGCTCAAACAGGATAGGGTTAGGGTTAGCCTTCTGGGAAATCGACATAAGTTTGAAGCTGTAAAACATAAGAATTTTGCAGTGCGTGGTTCTGGCGAGCTGTAGAAGGCTACATATAAACTAAGTATCGACCTGGTCGTCACCTATAGATGCAGCTGTAATGGCCAAGGTCCTTCCGGGAAACGATGGGTAATATTGCCTTTCTCTGTTCGGGAGATAATTCAGAAATGCCGAAAGTTTCGCACACTTTCTCCAAATCTATACCAAGTCCGTTTGTATCGTCCGCCATTTGGCTTCACTCGTCCCCAGGGTCTTCTCGGTCAGATCCAAGATGGTGGATCTGACTGGGGACGAGGTTGCTTCAGCCTCCACTAGACATTCCACGCATACCTCAGTTCTTATAAAAATATAACCTTCGCTCTGTTTGGTCGAAATGAAATGACGCCAGGAACACGGTTTCTGCCAAAGTCCATCAGACGGGGAGAGGGTAACCCGAGTATCAGGCTTACCTTTTCCCCCGGGAGAGGGAGGAAGTGAGAGCGGATGACCTCGTACCGTCTGAAAATCAGTCTTCTATGCTCTGTCACTCAGTGCGCTCCGCCGCATAGAAAATATTTATGTTGTATATTCTACATACACACCAAGCAAGGCGTGTTAGGAGGATGCCGACCAGTTAGGGGTGGACCATTAGAAATCCTGGGAGGGGAGTGGAAAACTTTTTGTGCACGATATTTTTTTAGCAGTGTGAGTTCTGCAAAAAAATTTTTTTAAGGCGATAGCTCTGCACGAGTTTTTTTCAGTGCACATTCTATAGAGATTTTTCAGTGTACATCCTCAGGAGCCCATGACATCCTATATATATTTATAGTCTGTGAATACAACCATAATATAATATAATAATAATAATGTTATTTATAGCAGAGAATCTGTCTTCGAAGAGTTTTTCAATAGAGCCCTGCATAACAAAATAAGAAACAAAAATAAAAATACATTAATAATCTAGAGTTAAAAACTAGGCTAAAAATACATTTATAGAGTGACTAGAGCTAAAATTTATGAGGCAATTCAAAAAAACATGTCTTTTGACATTTTGTTTAAAAAGAGTTAGGAATTCGATTTCCTGCAACGAATTATCTAAAGTATTCCATTCACTAAAACATTGGTACAATAAACGTTGTTTGCCATAATTAAGCTTGATTATTGGAAGTCTAAAATCGTTCTTTCTTCTTGTATTATACATGTGAATGTCACTGTTCTTTAAGATATTAAAATCATAATCAATGAGGCCATTAACATACTTATATATTAAAATATGACGATGTACAAGACGACGTTTGGAACGAGTAGGCCAATAGGCAATATTCGTATTCTCACGGACGAGCTGGAACGAACACTCAATGGAGGCTCGTGCGGGGGAATTCGCTAAAAACTATTTAGCATTAGAAAAGATTCCCCCGCATGAGCCTCCATTGAGTGCTCGTTCCAGCTCGTCCGTGAGAATACGAATATTGCCTATTGAGATTTGACAAGGCTTGCCGGCTGAAGAACTTTAACCAGGTAAATTCAATAATTATCTTGGGCCGCCTTATTTTACAAAATCTGAAGATCGTCTAGGAGGGTTGAGTTATATTTGTCACCCCATATTGCATCAGCGGTAGTCAAAAAGTGGACATACTAAACTATTATACAAAGTAAGGCGTGTCTCGAGGGGCAATTACGCTTGACCGGACCAATCGTTTGGTTTACTTTAATAGATAAGGCCTCTACCAGGTCATGCGAAGTCATATGCTTATTAATTATAATACCGAGGTACTTGATATTGTAGAGCGTTCGAGGGGCACGTTGTCTATAATGACATCGATGCTAGAGCAAGAGCTAGATTTCAGTTTATGTGGACTACCTATTAACATAAACTTAGATTTAGAAGTATTCAAAGTCAGGCGATGTATACGAAACCAATTTTGCCAAGTCATGATTTCAACATGTTCGATGTCATTGATAGAAGGCGGCTAAAGTATATCACGGTGTCATCAGCGTACATGGCCACTTGGCATACAGCCAGATAGTAAGGTCATTGACGTAAACCAAGAACAAGAGAGGACCGAGAATACTCACTTTGTGGCACGCAACTCCCACTGGGCACGAAAAGGACTGAGAGTCGCCTATTGCAGTTATCTGGTGTCGGTTATCAAGGTAGGAGGTAAACCAATTTACAACTTCACTGCAAGCACCAATGGCCTTGAGCTTTGTCAGCAAAAGGTTGTGGTCCACAGTCACAAAATCCTTGGACAGGTCTAAGAATACTGCACCAGTCACCTTGCCATTGTCCATGTGTTGTAGAATGTTGTCAGTGAAGTGTGCTAAGCCAATTTCAGTAGATAACCTCGGGCGGAAACCAAACTGATTAGGTGTGAGGATGTTCTCTTACGAGAGATAGCCGTAGAGTTGTTGATGTACAGCCCTTTCAAGAATCTTATTTACAGCAGGTAGAATATAATTGTGATAGGCCTGTAATTATTAAAATCAGAGCGATCGCCGGATTTAAACAGGGCGGTAACTTTTCCTTGTTTCCAGATGGCTGGGAAAATAGTTGAGTCCAGAGAACGATTAAACAGTTTAGTTAAAACTGGTCAGGAGTCATACACACAGCCGAGTCATTTAGTAGCCTCGAGCTGATTCGGTCTAAACCAATAGCTTTGTTTGTTTTCAAACCTCTTAATTGTTTAAAAACAAAGCTCTCGGAAATGTTCGAAAAGCGAAAGACAATTTCACTGTTATTTGTCCTAGCTGGAGTAATGATGTCAATGGAGCCGACCAGAGATTGAAACTTTGCTGCTAACAAAGGTCTGATCGATCGACGCTGGCTCTGTTAACTGTACTCCATCAGATTCAGATTGACGGCAAGTCAATCATTTATAGTTTTCCATGGAGCACCTGAATTTCTTTGTTTTGTCTAATCAGATCTTTATAGTAATTTGCTTTTTGCACAAGACAATACATGAAAATATTTCTATGCGCTCGAAGTTACTGGCACCGACTCTGTAATCTTTGAGAATGTGGACATTGAAGTTTACTCAATGAAACTGGACGTTAAACTCGGTTGCAAAAACTGCTGGCATCAGAGAATAATTTGAGGCTTCAGTAATTAAGGCCAGTTGATATTTCCATGACAACAGTGACTAAACTATTTTTATGAAGGTTGGGAGGTTGTTTTCATCTGAAAATACCTGAAAATCAGTTACACAGACTGTGTGAGTAATCTTTAGAACTATATTTTGAATTGGTAAAACTGAATTGCTAGTATTTTTTCAAAACAGAAATTGAACAATGCATCGGTTCCTTTGCAATAATTTTGTTTGTGCCTTAGTGCTTTGCAGGAATTTTTTGGGGGGACATTTAGCCTTGCACGAAAAAAAATGTTTTGACTACCCACCCCCTCTCCCAGGATTTCTAATGGTCCACCCCTTATGTCAAGATTACAAAGCTCGCGGTGGGAATTGTAATAGGAATGTAAGTAATGTAGTCAGTGCCGAATAACTGCAGGATAACAGTCGCGAGCAAATGTTGTTGCAGGCCCAAAGGCAAGGCTTTTACAACACTCTAAAAAATTCTTAAGGAAATATGAATGACCAGGGTTGGGTACACTACAGGCATGGTGGGAAAAAAATCCTATAAAAACCAATTGAACTATAGAAAATGTGTGACCCGACTGAACTAAAGACATTAAATACAGGGCAACACGAGTGTCTTCACTGAGCAGGAAAATATATGACTTCAGGGAAAGATGCAGCCCAGGACTTCCATACCATACCATACCATACTTCGTACCGCCGTACGACTTCAGAGTGCTGGAAGCGCTACTGTAGCTGAGGAAGCTTGGTACTTGACAGGGCAGCAACTGCAAGGCTGGATGGCGAAGTGGAACTGAAAAGACTTTGGGACCTAGAACTTACAACACAGATAGTAGGGAATAAGGGTTCAGTGCGAAATGAATGAGTGCCATGTCAATAACAACAACATTCGTATGTAAATAAGACAAGTACATTAATGTAATTTTATTATTGCAAATATATTATCAAACGATAATTATTAAAATGCAAATACCGCCGATGAAACTACACCGAAGCAAAACTAAAGCGGATTAACCACTATGAGAAAACGGAATCTGATACGGAATCTGATGCGAAATACACTGAATCGCGACATAATCGCGACATAATCTAAAAAAGCAAGGTGTAGGCCATGATACCAGGAGTGTCAAGCGATCTAACAGCGACCCCTACTAAAATGAAACAAAACTAAACATCACATAATATAATATATCACTCGTACCCTTATACGGATATCTCCGCTATAAAGCGGTGCTTATCAACAGAGATAGTAGGGAATAACGGTTGGGAAATGGAATGAGCGCCATATGTCAATAATGTTCGTATGTAAATAAGACAAGTACATCATTACAATGTTATTATTGCAAATATAATATCTAACGATAATTATTCAAATGAAAATACAATGAAACTACACCCAAGCAAAACTAAAGCTTAACCGCTAGCAATGAAAAAAACAGAATCTGGTGTGAAATACGTAATTCGGCAACGAAAGAACATAACAAAGCAACACTGATATAGCTATTATGACAATCTTAAAAAGCAGGCATAGGCCATGATACAAAGCCACAGTTCTCATGCGATCTGACAGTGATCCCTACTAAAATGAAATAAAACTATACATCGCATAATATATCACTCATACCCTTATGTAAAGCCGGGATATCTCCGCTATAAAGCGGTGTACAATAAGCGATCTGACAGTGATCCCTATTAAAATGAAACAAACTGTACATCACATAATATATCACTCAAACCCTTATATGCCAGGTAGCTCCGCTATAAAGCGGTGTGCAATACATACATATAGTAAGTGCACAAACAACCAATATATTCCACTATAAAGCGGTATGACCATACAATCACGATAAAATCACACTCTTACGTTCTACAGCGTTTGCATCCGTACATACACTAATAATGAAAACACCTATAACACCCCACTATAAATCGGTAGTAAACCAAGCAATGCATTGAATGCACTGAAAATGGTAGGAATACCGAGATATACCTCAAAGGTCGTAAATTTCAACAATGTATGGAACTGAAGATCTAGGCGCACCAGACGGGAGAAGGAAAAGGCTGAAAACTAGCCGATTGCCGTTAGGAATCACCAGCATCCCCGCGAAGCATGAGAAAAACTCAAGGTGTAAAGATGGTGCGAATTACACGACAAATAGGCGGAAATAACCAATTGTTAACACCTCGCCAATTAACACTAACTGATCAACTTCTTCACACCCCAGATTGCAGAACTTGGAGAAAACGGGACGCACTTAGCTGAACACGGAGACTGAGCAAATCGATCAACGTCGAAAGAACCGGGAAGATGGCAGATAAGCCGAAAAAATTGCAGACATAGACCAATCATCGTAATCAACAACCCGACTCATAGAATAAGCAAACTCATTGAGAGACCTAGGAGTCCATTGACTGTACCGCTCAAGCGAAATGTAATAGAAACCCATATATCAACCGCAAGGGCATGGAGTCTGAGGGAATTGTTACCTCTAACACAAACAGATTCTGCGTTATTAGTCAGTGCATGAAAGTCTTAACTGCCTTATTCCGCAAAGACGTCTTGAACAATCTCAGACTATACAGGACAACAAGGAGCTCCCAAGCGTTACTATCAAGAGTGATTTAAGTAGAAGATCAGAGCTTGCTTGATAGAATAATTCGAATTCCCTATCAACGGATACAGAGTATAGCCATCGCAGGCATAATGCGGGTATCAGCGGCCATCCCGAGGGGGCGGCCCCCGAGCACCCAGGGGCATTTGTCACAGCAGCCATGACAAATACATGCTAAAACCCCTCGGGTGGGGCAGAAAATTGTGACAAAAATCCCCACCCCTGGGGCAACCTGGGCAACATATTATAAGTATTAGAAGCTAAACGTTTTAGAAGTGTCAAAAATCTTAATAGTTTTATACAAATATTATCCTTTATTTCTTTGTTCTGTCTTCCGACAGTGGATGGCTTAATTTAATCTCTTAATTTGAATGATAATGATATGACTTACCTCAAGGACAAAGCCATCGAAGAACGTCGATCGATCGAGCGAGTCCTGTGGCGAAAACCGCTGAACGTTGAGACAGCAGATTACGTGCAAACCTCGTGGGTATGTCCCCGGGGTATTTTGACGATCTAATTCCCCGCGTGTGGGGCATGTTTTTGCTACAAATCCCCTGCTAAGCCCCTGGGTTGCCCGTAGGTTGACCGGGGGCCGCCCCCTCGGGATGGCCGCTGATACCCGCATAACCACTAGCATCAGAATAAACCAACGCAACCGGAGGTGAATACTCGATCGACGAGAGCTCTGCCATTATGAATCTAAAATTGTATTTATTGAAGGCACTGCAGAAACTGAAACTCATTCATGTCAAGTGGAGTATCTCAATTGATGAAACTGAACGAAAGACTAAGAATTGTGGTATCAAAAGGGTGACATTACCAACTCCGAATGAAAGGGAGAAGACTGTTTTACCCACGACTGAGGCAACGAACCAGGAGAGACTATAGGATCTTTAATATGCATAAGCTCTACGTCTACGAGGACTAATTAGCTTAATAATTTTCCGTTCAGGAAAAGAAACAAAACCGTTATGTAAATGTGCCGGCATTATGAGAATCCATACTGATGATACTTTGTGCTCGCCAATGTCGAACTAGAGGACGGAAAACTTCCATAAAGAGACAGGCCGAATGGTTAAAACAGTAAACTGAAAATGCTTAGGTATGTTGGAATTTTCAGCGGCCGCTGAAAACCCAAGCACTGGTGAACGTCACAAGTATCAATGTGAAGATGGCCTGATTTCATATTCACAAGTTAAAGGTCTCGAGCAGACAACTTCTCTTGTAATTGGCGGTTGAACTTTTTTGAGTTGGCTGGGTAGTTGAACGACAACTCGCTGTGGTCCTCTTTAACCTATCGGGAAACTGAAAGAGCGGTAGTAGCTGTTTTCTGGGCCTGATTAAACTTGTGTGATAACGTGGATTTGTGAAGAGAAAGTTGATTCAGATCAAACATACGAAACTCCGCTAAATCCGAACAAGTGATAGCGTCCCTCATTTGGCCCGGATAACCAAGCGTGTAAACTGTATGTGAATATCATCTTAAATAACAACTCCAAGTCCTTAGGGAAGAGCACGAGGTGCTAACTGACGAATGCCCAACAAAAAGACATTAATGCCCCGGGAGCTAAGAATGTACGGAGCCCTGTAAGGGCCATCCACAAACACAAATTTTATGAAAGAATATCGCGCGATAGTAACCCCTAGCAGTATTCTTTCATAAAATTTGTGTAATATGACACTGACTTATTATCGGGCGATAATAAGTCATTATTATTACGACGAATTGTTCAAGCAAGCAACCGTGAACGACAATACTGCTGGTGTACGTTGGATCAAACTAGTGATCTAATCGGCTATCAAATAAAAAATACCTATAAAGAAGCAAAGACCGATACAACGTAGACTTTTGAAATTAGTGGTACAATATTTCGGCTGGCCACACCAGATAGGAATAAGTTGCATGTCGTTGGCAGTGTGATTAGGAGAATACTCTAACAACAAATCTAAACCCACAACAGTTGCCGAACATTTTCTTAATTCTCCTAATCACACTGCCAACGACATGCAACTTATATTCCTATCGAAAGAATATTTTTGGGATACCCTGTTATAACCTCTAAAATTATCATTGGTCATTTCTAAAAGCAATACTCTTCAGAATCAAATCCCCCCGCATGCTCACACACTTACATTAAAATGCAAATGGCTAGAAAATTCATCCTCATTGATATGTGCTCTGTTTACACAACTACTAGCTGTCAGAAGCAATTCATTCAACTCTGCAATAACAATAAATAAATAAATAAATAAATAAATAAATAAGAACATAAACAGAGAAGTCTTGCTACAAATAAAGTTATTTTGAAAGTTTGTAATCGATTACATTCTTAATAACTCTAAATACATATCTTCTGGAAGAAATGTTTTTTTTTTTTTAATTAATAATCCATGCAGCTCAGGAAAGCCTACATTTATTAAAACTTAACTTCTTTACGTAAACTGCCCCACACAGATGTCGGCAGCGTTTGTAAAATATAAAAGGCATTTAGTTTCTTCAACTTATCTTGTTGATGATAGAAGTAAGTAATATTACAAGGTAGTTCAAATTTTATCTCAGTTCAAATTTTTTTTGAACTAGGGAATTTTTTGGGTGCAAAGTAAATCACGAATGAAAGCCGTACTGATATTTTTTTAATGTTCTAACCATTTGCATTTTAATGTAAGTGTGTGAGCATGCGGGGGGATTTGATTCTGAAGCTATTGCTTTTAGAAATGGCCAATGATAATTTTAGAGGTTATAACAGGGTATCCCAGGTTAAAATGTTAACCTCTCATGGTTGTAGTATATAGATTCGAACCCTTTGAAAATTGATCGGGGGGTACCGTTTTTTTTGGTCGATATTTTTTAGGACCCCTATTGCTGTAAGAATATTTGTTCTGGCATCAAGCCTTTTTTTTGGTTTGATTTTGCCATTTTCATCTGGTCTACTGTAGTCCTTTCTCCTTCATAAATTCTTGCTTCTTAGAACACGTTTAAGCTGGCGAAGACTCATCTTGATGGCGTGATAAGTTATTTCCATATAATTCCAGCCTAGATTAAAGTATTTCTCGACTAATGCATCCCTGTTATTTTCAATATCATTTTGAATCGCCGGTAAGTATTCAGGTAAAGCCAAATTCGTTGTCGGAAGTAAGAGAAACATATAAAAGAGAAGAGCATTGTCACGTAGCGTGTTCGCCGCCATGTTGTCTAGCTAAGTAATGTACGTATTTTAAAATAACACTTTATCGCGCGATAATAAGTCAGTATCGCGCGATAATAGGTCTGTATCGCGCGATAAATTATCGCGCGATAGGAGCACTGTATCGCGCGATAGTAAGTCAGTATCGCGCGATATTGTTTCATAAAATTTGTGTTTGTGGATGGCCCTTACAGGGCTCCGTATTACAGGGCTCCGTATGTCTAGCTAAGTAATGTACGTATTTTAAAATAACACATTATCGCGCGATAATAAAGCAGTATCGCGCGATAATAAGTCAGTATCGCGCAATAAATTATCGCGCGATATTAACACTTTATCGCGCGATAATAAGTCAGTATCGCGCGATAATAAGTCAGTATCGCGCGATATTGTTTCATAAAATTTGTGTTTGTGGATGGCCCTTACAGGGCTCCGTATTCACCTTAAGGACTAAAAAAACTATACTTATAATCTTCGCTACACATTTATGAGTTTATGAGTTACATTATCGCGCGATAATATAGCAGTATCGCGCGATAATAAGTCAGTATCGCGCGATAAATTATCGCGCGATAGTAACACTTTATCGCGCGATAGTAAAGCAGTATCGCGCGATATTGTTTCATAAAATTTGTGTTTGTGGATGGCCCTTACATGGCTCCGTACTTACAGGGCTCCGTAGTCTTGTCCTCGAATTACTAAAAACCTAACCCTGAAATAAAAAAAAACTCTAACCATTTTCCACTCCAAATCATTCATAGAACGACCCTACATAGTTCAAAAATACACGCCAATGTAAATTTTCTTTATTGTACCTGACGAAGACTGGTGTGGCCAGCTGAAATATTGTACCACTAATTTCAAAATTCTACGTTGTATCGGTCTTTGCTTCTTTATAGTTATTATTATTATTACAACTTCTTTTTTTCATGAAAAAAATACGTGCAAGCAAACCGTGTGAAAAAAAATTCGTGTTGAACTTTCAGTCATACAAAAAAATTCGAACCAAAAACTATTGCCCAACTCCCTCCTCCCCCCCCCCCCCCCTCCCCCATAAAAAATATAATGGTCCACCCTTACGTTAGAATCCTGTAGCTCACTCGAACTTGAGGGGAGACAGCTTTCTGTTTACTGTCTTAGTATATAGCTATGGCTGGTGCAATGGCCAGCGGCGGTGGCCCGAAGTTTAAGTTGCTGCACGAAGGAGATATCCAAGTTTGTCGACTAACTCATATCCGAACGTTAATCAGTAAAGTATTGAGCTCCAGGTTTCTCCGACGTTGGGAGGCTCATCGTGTATTTTTGGGTGATATTCAGATGTACGCAGGAATGGTAAGTTCTTGTTGTACTAGCTGTGTGTGTTTATGCAAGGTCTCTGGGTGTGTTTATCAATCCCCAGAGAATCAAATAAGGAACAAAACCAGAGAACCTACGTAAAATTGAGTCCCTTGTCTGGAATAGTTTTTAATACACTTAGCTGATGCCATTTTAAAATAACTTCATTATCTTTTCTTTTCTTTCCATTTATAATTATATTGTAAGGTTAAAACATGGCTTCTATGAAAATCAGTTTAATGACTGTTAGAATATCTTCCTTGTATAAACAAAGTATTGATTGATTGACTCATTGAAAAGATTCCTCGTTCGAAAAACCATTTCTTTGTAATAAAACTACAGTTGAAATTAAAATTGTCCAATTTGACCAAGGTGCGACAACTAATATATGTAGTATAATTAATTAACTACGCGACATTAAGAAGAGTGATAGCTTGATCTGATTTTTAAAGGAGACAAGGGACTCGATTTTACTTAGGTCCTCTGGTAAATTGTTCCATGCTTTAGCACCATTATAACTGAAACTTTTTTTAAAAGATTCAGTATTAGGTCGAGGAATACAAAACATTGTGCTTGCTCCTCTTAAGTTATAATTGGTAGAGTTCCCAACTGTCTCAAATAATTCTGTCAGACTTGCTCAGGTGCATTATTATGCTGAACTTTGTGCATAATGATTGATTTACGCTCAGCTCTCCTTTCATCTAGTTTTTTTCCAATCCAGCAATCTCAGGACTAGGACAGAGCTGGTATTATGATCAGTACTAAGAATTATAGTCTTGCAGCCCTGTTTTGAAACTTTTGTAATTTGTTGGATACAACCTTCCCAAGGGAGTCCCAGACTTCACAACAATAATCCATATGTGTCTGGACAATTGAATTATATATTTTTATCAATGTGTCTTGGGATACGAAAGGCCTTATTCTTTTTATTGCACCTCGACCTGAGACTACTTTTTTGGAGATATACTCCGACGATGTGTCCATCCCAACTGAGATTCTCACCAACCACAATGCCAAGTGTTTTGCTATGTGTGACTCTCTTTATTTCTTGGTCGCCGATTCTTAAAAAGGGCATTTCTTCTAAGTTAGATAAATGTTGTCTTGTGCCAACCAGCATGAATTCCGTTTTAGCAACGTTCAGGTGTAACTTGTTTGTTGATTCTAACTATAGTTCATGGTTTGCTCTGGTTTCTATGTCAGTTTTATTTGAGCCATATATTGTGATATTAGTATCATGATCAGCAAACAAACATAGAGTTGAGGTTTGAGACAATTCGGTAGATCATTAATGTACAGAAGAAATAAGAGGGGACCAAGGATAGATCCTTGTGGTATCCTAGGGATAATAAATGATTGCATTCTATTGGACAGATAGGACTGCATTAAACGCAATGATGCATTATCAACTCCATATATTTCCAGTTTTTGTAAAATAATTTCATGATCTACGGTATCGAAAGCCTTCTTTAGGTCTATGAAAATAACGTCAACCAAGATGGCATTGAACGAACCCAGCAATACGAATGTATCTACAAAAAATTATACTGTATACATATTCACAAGAAGGTGTGCTGGCAAAGACAGGGACGGCGCAGCTGGGGGTTTTGCCAAAACAATGTTTTGCCTATCTAGTTACTATAGTTACGGCTCATTATGACCATTTTTAGCCCCCCTCCCATTTTTTTAGCCCCCCCACTTGAAATTTCGCTCTGCTGTCCCTGAAAGAACATTATTAAAAGCAAAGTTTAGCATTTGCTAGTCTTTATAATACACAACATGATTAATCCCGGATTAATACTTGTTTATTTAAATAGACTAGCCTAGCGGAATCACAGAACTGCTAAATTCGATTTTACCTTAGAAATAAGAATTTAGAATTAAGTCATTGAAACCATTTTGTTTTCCATTTCAACCATGGCACAACTTTAGACCACGCCATGATTTTTCTCAATTTCAATTTATTTCACATTATAATTACATGAGAACATAATAATAACAGACATAATAATTAATAGCTAGGGACTCATATCAAGATATTTATATAGATCAGATTAAATTGCATATGTCAATTCCCCTGGTCAATTCACGGTATTATGAACACAAATATGTAATATATATCAGTTGTGCTCAGACAGTGTACATTAGACAGATATACCAAGTTATGATATAGAATGAATAGAATATTATTGTATATGTTTTTCATAAGAAAATAAAATTGGTAAATCTAGAAATGTGATGTGTTCTTATTACTTTCAACAGGAGCCATACTACTAGGAGCACATATCTGGTATGTGCCAGCATGTTCCCAGATTTGGATGTTTTTTTAGAATCAGGTTGCCACAAAAACAAACAATGAGATTTAGCCTTATTGTGAAAAGTAATTTTATGCAACAATGTACTAGGTATTTAAACAATTATGCTTCCTAATGATTTATGAAAATATATTGCATACTGAGAAAATATACCTTAATTACCACTGTGAATAATATTTTATTGGCATTTTATTGGCCTTCTGCTCGGAAAAGTAACCAGATCTGGGAATGTGCTGAAGCTCCTGTAAGGGGGCTTTCATTTATTAGGGCATTTGGGGGGGGGGGCAGTGTTGGCAAGATAATTTTTTTGGGGGAGGGGGTGTTATGTTGTTTCGAGAAGCTTGGTAAGGGGTTTTTGAAATTTACAGAGGGCTTATTGGGGGGGGGGGGAGGTATTTAGTACTACTAATGTTGAAGACTTATACTTTTATATATGCAAGTGTGTCACTTTACATATGTTTTAATAGCATGAATTAAAGCTTTGCTCATTGCAGCTCATGAGTAATGGAAAGTAGGGGGATTACAAAATCTCAGATGAAGGAAAGGGGGGTTGTGAAATGTTTTATGTATCATGGGGGGCACATACATTGTGAGCACATACCTAGCAATTTTGCCAAACACCCCTCCCCCCACCCCCCTCTCCCCTTGCTCTCATAAATGAAAGCCCACTAATGGCTCCTGATGTCAAGCCATTTGATCAAATTTGATTGTACTGACACTATAGGGGTTTTATTAAATATATTAAAAGTATTATGGATATGAAGCATATTACATGGGTATCAAGCCTATCACACATCATAATGTATGAAAAGCATCATGGGTATCAAGCCTATGATGCAAGGATCATATATTAAAGGCATCATGGGTATCAAGCATATTTGTCACATTAGGATGATATATGTAAAGCATCCTGGGAATCAAGAGTATCACGTATCACTAGGATCATATATGTAAAGCATCATGGGGTATCAAGCATATCACACGTATCACAAGGATCATATATGTAAAGCATGGGTATCAAGAGTATCACACATATCACATGGATCATATATGTAAAGCATCATGGGGTATCAAGAGTATCACAAGGATCATATATGTAAAGCATCATGGGATATCAGGCATATCACGTATCACAAGGATCATATATGTAAAGCATCATGGTATCAAGCATATCACGTATCGCAAGGATCATATATGTAAAGCATCGTGGTATCAAGCATATCACGTATCGCAAGGATCATATATGTAAAGCATCATGGGGTATCAAGCATATCACACGTATCACAAGGATCATATATGTAACACATCATGGGGTATCAAGCATATCACACGTATCACTAGGATCATATATGTAAAGCATGGGTATCAAGAGTATCACATGGATCATATATGTAAACATCATGGGGTATCGCAAGGATCATATGTAAAGCATCATGGGGTATCAAGAATATCACGCGTATCACTAGGATCATATATGTAAAGCATGGGTATCAAGAGTATTACATGGATCATATATGTAAAGCATCATGGGGTATCGCAAGGATCATATGTAAAGCCATCATGGGGTATCAAGAATATCACACGTATCACTAGGATCATATGTAAAGCATCATGGATATCACTAGGATCATATATGTAAATCATCATCGTGTATCAAGCATATCACACGTATCACAAGGATCATATATAAGCATCATGGGGTATCAAGAGTATCACAAGGATCATATATGTAAAGCATCATCGGTATCAAGAGTATCACATCACTAGGATCATATATGTAAAGCATCATGGGGTATAAAGCATATCACACGTATCACAAGGATCATATATGTAAAGCATCATGGGGTATCAAGAGTATGACATATCACTAGGATCATATATGTAAAGCATCGTGGGGTATCAGGCATATCACGTATCACAAGGATCATATATGTAAAGCATCATGGTATCAAGCATATCACGTATCGCAAGGATCATATATGTAAAGCATCATGGGGTATCAGGCATATCACGTATCACAAGGATCATATATGTAAAGCATCATGGTATCAAGCATATCACAAGGATCATATATGTAAAGCATCATGGTATCAAGCATATCACGTATCGCAAGGATCATATATGTAAAGCATCATGGGGTATCAGTCATATCACGTATCACAAGGATCATATATGTAAAGCATCATGGTATCGAGCATATCACAAGGATCATATATGTAACACATCATGGGGTATCAAGCATATCACACGTATCACAAGGATCATATATGTAAACCATCATGGGGTATCAAGAGTATGACATATCACTAGGATCATATATGTAAAGCATCATGGGGTATCAGGCATATCACGTATCACAAGGATCATATATGTAAAGCATCATGGTATCAAGCATATCACAAGGATCATATATGTAAAGCATCATGGTATCAAGTATATCACGTATCGCAAGGATCATATATGTAAAGCATCATGGGGTATCAAGCATATCACGTATCGCAAGGATCATATATGTAAAGCATCATGGGGTATCAAGCATATCACACGTATCACAAGGATCATATATGTAACACATCATGGGGTATCAAGCATATCACACGTATCACTAGGATCATATATGTAAAGCATGGGTATCAAGAGTATCACATGGATCATATATGTAAACATCATGGGGTATCGCAAGGATCATATGTAAAGCATCATGGGGTATCAAGAATATCACGCGTATCACTAGGATCATATATGTAAAGCATGGGTATCAAGAGTATCACATGGATCATATATGTAAAGCATCATGGGGTATCGCAAGGATCATATGTAAAGCCATCATGGGGTATCAAGAATATCACACGTATCACTAGGATCATATGTAAAGCATCATGGATATCACTAGGATCATATATGTAAATCATCATCGTGTATCAAGCATATCACACGTATCACAAGGATCATATATAAGCATCATGGGGTATCAAGAGTATCACAAGGATCATATATGTAAAGCATCATCGGTATCAAGAGTATCACATCACTAGGATCATATATGTAAAGCATCATGGGGTATAAAGCATATCACACGTATCACAAGGATCATATATGTAAAGCATCATGGGGTATCAAGAGTATGACATATCACTAGGATCATATATGTAAAGCATCGTGGGGTATCAGGCATATCACGTATCACAAGGATCATATATGTAAAGCATCATGGTATCAAGCATATCACGTATCGCAAGGATCATATATGTAAAGCATCATGGGGTATCAGGCATATCACGTATCACAAGGATCATATATGTAAAGCATCATGGTATCAAGCATATCACAAGGATCATATATGTAAAGCATCATGGTATCAAGCATATCACGTATCGCAAGGATCATATATGTAAAGCATCATGGGGTATCAGTCATATCACGTATCACAAGGATCATATATGTAAAGCATCATGGTATCAAGCATATCACAAGGATCATATATGTAACACATCATGGGGTATCAAGCATATCACACGTATCACAAGGATCATATGTAAACCATCATGGGGTATCAAGAGTATGACATATCACTAGGATCATATATGTAAAGCATCATGGGGTATCAGGCATATCACGTATCACAAGGATCATATATGTAAAGCATCATGGTATCAAGCATATCACAAGGATCATATATGTAAAGCATCATGGTATCAAGTATATCACGTATCGCAAGGATCATATATGTAAAGCATCATGGGGTATCAAGCATATCACACGTATCACAAGGATCATATATGTAAAGGATCATGGGGTATCAATTTAGTATCACACGTATCACAAGGATTGTTATGTCCCTGACCGATACCAGTATACTTAATAATCAGATTCAACTCAACAACACATTTTAATACTCATGAACTAGATCCAATATGGCCGCCGCTTCCTCGCACATGGTCCATAATATCCAGCATGCTTAGCGAGCTAAAACACTACATCTCCCCTTTTCTCAAATGAATACTTCTATAACTCATACTAGTGTTTCTGAACATGCTGAAATTAAAGCTATGTAGTCATTCGTTGATTTCATACTCTAAATGAAACTTAACACTCAAAATCTGTGAAACTGGTTACAATCAAAATTCAGATATAAATGTAACACAACATAATGTTCGGTGTTCCTTTGAGAAGATCTGTCACGTTAGACAGCATAGTCCTTAAATCTCTCGGGCATCCTTCTTGTTCTCTGGGGTCGTCGTGAGGTGGGCTGTATCTCAGACTTTCCTTGCCCGTTTCCTTGGGACACACTAGATCCCTCACTGTTCGACGCTTGTACAGCTGTGGTTCCATACGAAGGTTCTGGTGTTTCCTTCACCTCTATCTCTTTGTGTAGGACATCATCAGCTTCAGCAACATACTTCTTTACGTGGCTTGTGTTTCTGGAGTATTGGCTTCCACCTTGACTTTCTATCACGACACTATTATCACTTTTGCTGACAACCAAGTGTGGGTTATGGTTAAACGTTGTGCTGAGCTTGTTTGTCTTGTCCTGCTTCACTAGCACCTGATCGCCTGCTTCAACACTTGAATAGCTAGCTCCGCGGCGTGCATCTGCATAATCTTTGGCCTTTGCTTTCTGTTCGGCATCTCGGTCATGTACTTCTTGGTCATAGCCATGATTAACACTCAAGTCTGGGATCTTCCCTCTCACCTTCCGGTTGGATAACAGCTCAGCGGGGCTCCTCCCTGTTGTATTGTGTGGCAGGCTTCTGTATGCTACCAAGTACTTCCTTAACTCCACTCTCCACGGCTTGTTTTCTGCTTGAGCAATTTGGAGTCTCTTCACCAGTGACCTATTTTGTCTTTCGACCTCGCCATTGGCCTGTGCCCACTTTGTAGTCACCTTGTACTCTTTGAACTCGCTTGACTTGAACTGGGGACCATTATCCGACTTGATCAGTAGTTATTGGTAAACCATGTCTACTGAAAGTGTTCTCTAAACACTCTATCACCTTCTCTGCAGTAGTGGACTGCATGATCTCAACCTCATAGAATCGGCTATAGTAATCCACAATTACCAGTAGTGAATGTACGGATGGAAGTGGTCCCATCAGGTCAATAGCCAAGTCTTGCCATGGTCCGTGTAGCAATGTAGTCGATTGAATTGGCTCTGGAGGATCTGGTCTTGCCACCAGCTGGCATCCGTGACATGCCCGGCAGTACCTCTCTGCTGCTTTATCCGCTCCTGGCCACCAAACTTTGGTTCGGAGGTTTTGCTTTGTGCCAACAACTCCCAGGTGTCCTTCATGTGCTAGAGCTAAAGTTCTTGGTCGTAGCTTGTTAGGAATGACAATACGTGTACCCCTGAGTACAAGTTGGCCGATGACACACAGCTCCCCAGAAACCGGCATGTATTGTTTACAACTGTTAAACTGACCTGTCGCAATACACTTCCTTACTTCAATCAGCTCCTCGTCCACTGCAGAGGCTTCTTCAATCTCACGGGTTGTGAGTGCCCTTGGGGTTGCATGCACTTATGGTGACAAATCTGACATACTCTTCTGCATCATGATTAGTGTGCCTGATCTTCTTCTGTAGCAGTCGTGATAATGGGTGTGCAAAGTTTCCTCGCCCTGGAGCATATACAAGACTAAACTCGTAAGGCTGTAATCTAAGGACCCTCTCTCTATTCGCGCACAAGGTCTTGACCGCGGACCATATATGGTCTCCAAAGGCTTGTGGTCTGTCTCCAGAATAAATCTCTTGCCATAAACGTATGCGTGTAATCTCTCACATGCCCATACCGTCCCCAATGCTTCCTTTTCAGTTACCTTTGCTCACATTCAGTTAGGCTACGGCTTGCATAACACACTGGTGTCCATGCTCCACCTTGTTCTTGCACAAGAACTGCTCCCAGACCAACAGGGCTGGCATCTGTAATGATCTTAGTTGTTGCACCCTTATCAAAATATGCCAATGTACATGCCTTTGCCATACTCTGCTTTAGCAATTCAAAGGGCTCCTTCTGTTGCGGTCCAGACTGGAACGGTGTTTCCTTCTTGGTCAATCTTCGCAATGGCTAGCTCTGACAATGTGGCAAAGTGAGGTATAAATCTGCTGCTGTAATTAGCCAATCCGAGGAAACTACGTACTTCTGTGGCACTGTTTGGCTCTTCTGCCTCTAGTATTGCTCTGACTCTATCCTCTGTAGGTCCAATACCTTTCTCTGATAGCAGCATTCCCATGAACACTAGTCGGTCCATGTTAAATGCACATTTCTCAGCATTCAGTGTGAGGCCACACTCTCGAAGGCGCTCTAGGGTTTGGTGAAGCCGCTGATCATGGGTTTCTGTATCTGGGCCATACACCACAATATCATCAGATAATTATGTTCTCTGCACCTTCGATGCCTGCAAGCACTGTTGCGATTTTGTGTTGGTACTGCTCACTTGCAGAGCTGACACCAAACAGTAAACGCTTGTACCGGAATATGCCTCCAGGTGTGACAAAGGTTGTGATTTCCCTTGATTCGGGGCTCAGTTCTAACTGATGGTACCCCCATTTGAGGTCCAGTTTAATGAAAACTTTAGAACCATTCATAGTGTGCAGTAACTCGTCTACTGTAGGTATGGGATATCGCCTACGCATGATCGCCTCATTCCTCATCTCCCCATTACTCTTTGGGACGATTACAACAGGGTTGACCCATGGGGTGGGACCCTCGACTGGTTCGATTATTTCCAGGTCTAACAGTTCTGCAACCTTATCTTGAACTTTCTTCCTAAGATTGAAAGGTACCGCCTATAGGGCTGTGCCACTGGTTTCACGGTGAGGTCCATGTCTAGGGTTATCTGCTTGGTATTCAGTTTACCAACCCCCTTAAATACTTCTGGGTAGTTCTGCCTCAAGTTATTGGCAACAGTAGTTACCATAGCAACATCAATGCCAATCCTTAACACTCCTAACTCGGTTGCAGTAGTCTTTCCGAGCAATGACATGTCTCTACCCTTAATGATTAGAAAATCAGCTTTCATAGACTTGCACTTGAAAGTTCCCTTGATTGTTCATGGCTGATTTGATGCATATGTGTACAGTTTTTTGTCAGCAGGGGCAGCCTGTGACTCACACTTCACTCTTTTTGCCTTTAGTTTTTCCCATGTGTCCTCATCAACAATATTACTATTGGCTCCGGACTCCACAAACATCTTTACATTTACCCCTCCTACACACACAGCAAGCATATTTGAATATTTTCCCTCTGTCACAGCAAATGCATAATCACACTGGGGATCCCTAGGTTGCTCTTCTATCTGGTTTGCATGCGGTTTTGTTTTACAAACTTTTTCAAAATGATCTTTTCCCCGACACTTCCTGCGCGTTTTGCCTTCGCAGGCCACTGTGGGTCACGACCAAAATGACCTGTTAATCCACATCTATAACAAGTTTTGTCTTTGCTTTGGAGTTTCCCATGTGTGTCTGCTCGGTTTGCAGTATTTTGGAGCTTTTGCACCCTTCTCAATCACACTGTTAACAGATTATAATCCATTCCCTTTCACGGAAAGTGCAGCTAATTGGATTTCAATTTTTTCACATTGTTCTGCGACCTCTAGTGTGCATTTCAGGTTCAGAGCTTGGCCTTCTTCAAGTAATTTACGCACTTGTTTAACTTGATTATCAGTGTCTCTTCCAAAATCACAATCCTTAGCTGCTTTCTTCAAGCGTGTAACAAATTGTTGAACGGTCTCACCTGATTTTTCTGTGACTTGGTGGAAGGTCTGTCGAGCGAACGCTGAGTTTACTTGTGGTACGAAATATCCGTTCAGCGCGTCAACTACTCCTTTGTAGTCTGTAGCGACTCCAGTTCCGGGCAGTGTTGTGAATATTTCTTGCACATCTGATCCGGCCATGTGTAGTAGTAATGCTCTCCGTCTTTGTTTGACTGTAGCAGCTGTTTCTTCACCGATGATAAGCCCTTTCCCATCGACGTACAGCTCGAAAGAATTCAACCATGTTGTCCACCTTGGTCCTAGAGTCGCTGGTTCCGTCGGAAAAGCAATCAAATTTTGGTAGCGCGTTTTTCTCCATCTCCAGCTCGAATTAACTTCAGTGCAAATATTCTTGGTTCTTTCTACTTTCTCGTCGCCAGTGTTATGTCCCTGACCGATACCAGTATACTTAATAGTCAGATTCAACTCAACAACACGTTTTAATACTCATGAACTAGATCCAATATGGCCGCCGCTTCCTCGCAGATGGTCCATAATATCCAGTATGCTTAGCGAGCTAAAACACTACAAGGATCATATATGTAACGCATCATGGGTATCAAGCATATCACACGTATCACAAGGATCATATGAAAAGCATCATGGATATTAAGGGTAATACGTATATATCGCGTATCACAAGAAAAGTATCATGGGTATCAAGCATACCATACGTATCTTAAAAGGGTTGTTTTTCGGAGGGGTTATTCTGCAGTACTCCGTACCGTCGTCTAATTAATGTTACCTGGTCGAGAGGTTAAAGCTATGTCAGTCTCACAATATTTTAGGGCTACTTGTACTCCCCGAACAGTTTTAATTTTAAATCAGAAAGTATTAGGAAATATGGCCTTTTGAAAAGATTTTGAGACTTAGGTGATGCGATATTGTGACTTGTTTGGCCTGGTTTTTTTACTGATGGCTGGAAGTTCGTCAAAAGCTAGACCTACATTACAGTTTTGAGTTCGAGCATGGTAAGTTATTAGAGTAAATGCAGCGAGTTGTTCGAGCGGGCTTGCTGTTCCATCTCAGAGAAGTTTCTTTAGAGATTACAGTTTAGGAAAAAATTACGTGCGAGGAGGCAAATAATGTACTAGCAAACAGAGAGTTGTCAGTTGGAACTGAAATTAAATGTGGTTGAATGCAGTAGCTTTGCGTTAGCCAATCAACGCTTCTAATACAACAGTGTGTTAAAAATCCAATTTTGATTCAATTCCTTTTGGTTTAGGCATGCTATCTTGTTTCGTTGCAATTACCGCTGTACTGTATTATGAGCGCCCGCTCTACGAAGCCATGCCGACAGCGCGCGTGAAGCACGAAGTTCCGAGAGAGAAAAAAGGGGTTTTCTCTCTCTCTCTCTCGACACTTGTACCCTGCAAGCAGAGCCTTGCTTACTTTGGTTTTCTAATCAGTGGAAGGAGACTAGAAAACCAAAGAAAATAATGCTCTGCTCGCAGGGTAGACCCTTCGTGCCTTGCGCACGCTGTCGGCACTACTTGCAACGGACGGCCTCGTGGTAGCTTCGTAAAACGGCCCCTCATCAGTTACAGTAAACAAATGTTACTATTCTGCTCTCTGTGGTTGTGTAGTGCTTCCGTTTCACAACGGCTGCTACAGGAGGCAAGACTTCGCGCCATTCTACGAAATACGCCAAGATCATTTCAGGGTCGGGATCATTTCGGGGCCGGTCTGGGAAATTTTCGTAATTCATGATTAGTATGCGATAAATAGTGGCAATAACTAGTTAACGCCACTTGCATACAAATCAGTGGATTGCGTATGTGCTCTCAAGCAGACAGTCATGTAAGTGCAATGACCCGGTATGAGAGCTCACTGTCGTATTTCTTTCTGGGTTAATCGGCCGTCAATATTACTCACGATGATAAATCCCATATCACACAAGTGGCCATTCATATGCATTAACCCTTACTCGTACCTTAATTTTATTTCCGTTTTTACCTAATATCATTTCTTTTAGCCTCCTCCGCAGCTAAAACATGTAAGAGTTGCCTGTGGAGGAGGCTACCTTTCTTTAACACTTTCCAAACATCGGTTGGTCGCACGTTTTGACCTTCGGTTACGGTTTTGACCTACGGCATTGAAGGACATAAAATAGGGGTTATGGACAAATTGTTACCTTTCCAATCAGAAGAGTCTAAAATGATCGACTGCATGTAGACTTTCTGCACATAACAATGAGAAGTCCGACGCTACGGCTAGCAAGACCTCACACGAAAAGCGCTCGGACTAGAATGCAGCCATGGACAGCTGTTTTGTCCTTATTGGGACTCGTTAGCATGGTACAGCAGACAATATGAGCTTGGTGAAACAGAACCTACTGCTCATAGCGCTCTCTGGGATCGCCACTTAAGAGGCTTGGTTAATGTGACACATTGATACGTCTGGCAAAAAGCCAAAAAACAAGCAACTATCAGCTTTAATTATTGTGTCGGTGGCAAAGAGAGGTTATATATCTGCTGGTCAAACCGACCTTAAACATTTTGACGAAACATGAATAGTCGGATCAATGAAGACCTTTATGGGCATAGAATGCACTGCTTACACCATCTTATCTACTATAGTACACAGGTTTTATGAAGAAGCCTGTTCCATATCAGGAAATCCAGGATGTGGACACCGTCAATAAGTGGGACACTGGACAACACTTCTACATCAAAATTAGTATTCCAGATGGATCTGTACTTCTTAGGGTAAGTATTATTAATGAATGTTTTCGTGGTTACACCTGCCACTTCTCCGTTGTTACGTGACCTCAATGGGTCTATGATCTAACCTTGTAAGAATGTTGATATGGAAATGACGATTGCCACGGTACTTGTAGTATGTAAAACTGTGAGAACGAGAGTGATTCGAATAAAGAACTAAGAATATAACTCTAAGTACATTGTGAGAGGAGCTTAAAAGCGACTAGGGGGATTCTAGTTGAGCCAAAAAAAAAACGCGAAATTCGTAACACTGGTGGCAGTTGGATTTTATCGTAACCGATTATTATACAGTAGATTTGAGATCAAGCGTGGTGAAGCGAAGGTGGTTGAACAAGCCCTGGACGGTAGACGGTAATGAACAGAGTGGGTTGAAATTTTCGGTTGTTGTCGTTTTATCGTGAAGTTGTACACCGTTGAAGTCGGTTTGCATGGTTAATATAGTTCGGCATCTTGTGAGAAAACAAGCGGGATTTAGTTTCCTTGAAGGATCTTTGAGAATGTGTAGTCTGTTGTTGTTCCCGGTGTTGTTCAGATTGAATTTATCATTTGTAAACATGCCTTTGACTTCGAGTAGTTAAGTTCGGTAGTAGTTCTGAATCGGGCGCAAGTATATATCACTGCAGCACAAGGGCCAACACGACCTATAGTCATTCCAGAGGCATTCTCAGCGGCGATAGACGAAGACTGGTCTTCGTGGCTCATGCATGTTTAACACTATGCCGAGCTAAATACATGTAATGAAAATTTCGTTCAGCGCTACAAACGCTACAGGGTTTGCTAGCTGCGGTGTGAACAAGTTACGGTGATCTCAAGGCGGCATCGGAAAGGAAGTTTTCTCCAGCCGAGAGGGTAGAGCTATACAAGGCCGAATTCCAAGCAAGGAAACGGGAGCCTGGTGAACGGCTTAGCAATTTTGCAAGTTCGGTACTCAAGTTGGCGAGGTCCGCGTACCCTGGAACGGGAGAAGAACTTGTAGACCAGCTGGTGGTAGAGGGGCAGCATGTTTTTATGTTGTTAGATACTGGTTATGTTGTTAGATACTGGTTCGTGTGTGATATTGATCAATCAATCAATCGATAGTTTATTTAACCACGTTATCGTCCAAGAGCTATACAACTCGTTCAAAATACGAAAGTGCATTCTTAACTAATACTTATAAGTAGCCTACATTTAAGTAATACAATATGTAAACCTAATTATATTTTAAGAAATCTAGAGATTTAGAAATGTACAACAAGGTAATGTTATGTTGTAATTAATTAATTATGTTAGATATCTAATATAATGTAACGTGCCGAGTTAACGTTTCTGTGCTGGCCTTCAACGGCCGGCCAGCACCGCGAACGACGCACACACCGAGTCACGAAGCAGAACTTATTTTATTCAGTTGTTCGGTCTCCTTTATACAAGAATAATTACATGTCTACGCGATCCACACCGGAAGTTCGAGGTATTTAACTATAAGGTCATCTAGGTGTGTACATGAGTCATAACCTTGATAAGATTACAAGGCTGTTCGTAGGTCACGTATATTAATGATCGTCACACTATTCCCTCTGTATGCAGTTTTCGTTCCGAAAACAGATCTAAGTTTACACAACTAAAAGTAGATATAAACATCTCTTGCGTGTCAGCTGGTCTTATAATTTGGCACAAAAGTGAATATCTTCAATCAAATAATCAACTTGAAAACCGACATAAAACAAAACTTACATTACTCAATATCAAGTTCGTAAACTATAAAGTTCTTTAGGTATACGCTGCTTCAATTTAGTATTGACTGTCGTCTGAATGCTCACAGGCTGCTCCAGCCACTCGGCTCTTACATTCGGTTCATCGCTTGCGTGCATGACTTGTCCGACCATTTTTTTTCGCGATTCCCTTCGGTTCATCGCTTGCGTGCATGACTTGTTCGACCATTTTTTTTGCACGATTCCCTCAGCACTTCTAACGGTATGAGGTTCTCCTCTCT
>JAOWCC010000019.1:86180934-86236650 GCA_030867875.1 Actinernus sp. WN-2022
GTTATAGAAATTCAGAGAGTTTGCGGTTCAGATTCCAATGTTTTTAAAGGGGTGCAAACATGGCGCGAAATACAGTGTTTGTATGTGAATCCGGTGCCAAATAATTTCAGTAAAATCGAATTTCTGAAATATTCACTGTCTGGTAAAAGACTATTTTAAAACTTATTAAAATTTGATGGATGTAGCTGCGCTGGAAAGCGTGCAATCGTGTACATTTGTCTGTAACAACGAGTCAAAGTCCGCGGGAAAATTGACAGAGAAATGTAAGGAAAACTGAAAACACGCTATCAGAAAAAAACTATTATAAAAAGAAATGTCTACAAACTCGAAGCATTCCCAGGCAGTCTTTGGTGATCGCTGACCTAAACCGGAGGCCACAGGGAACCCAACTAGGTCTGTCAGGTGCACGATGACGTACAGTATGTACATGTAGAAAGCGTTTGCTGTTTTATTATTTTCTTCAACATTTCGGCAAAGTTGCTTTCTAACGTTCCCTGCTAGCAGTCTCTCTCTGTCTACCTCTGCTAGCAGGGAACTTCGAACAATATCTTCTTCATGCGACGTGATCGCCTCGCTTTCGAGTGCCACAGGTAACCCATCCATGGAACTGAGTTACATGAGGAAAACAAAATGGCGAGTGTTGACAGTGTGATTCTCTCGTCAGGTTCGTCTAGGTTCGTACTCGTTGAAGGACTTACGTTCTGTAAGTATTAATCTTTAACTTATATTTACTATTCGCGACTATTCGCACTATTCGCGCTATTCGGTATTCGCTATTCGCTATTCGGGTTTTCCAGAAACCCACGTAATCATGGATAACTAACCAATCAAATTTGAAAGCAATCGCCTACATTGTAAAGTAATTACTTTTCAACACTCAATTGAAAACCGCTCTATGGTGACCTGCTTTATTAATGTATTAAATGTTGTTGTTGATTTGATGGCAAAGCTACATTTTACTTAAGCAATAGCCAGACCAACTATTTCAATGTGTTTACTGGCAAAATAAAGGATGTTGGGAGAACACAAGAAATGCTTGAAAATCGCAAGCCTTAAGTGCATGATTTTCAAGCATTTCAAGTGTTAATTCTCCTAACATCCCACTTGCTTTATTTTGTCAGTAAATACATTGAAATGTGTGGTCTATTGCTTTTATGATATAACTACGAGATAACGCAAGCAGGCATGCTAATTTCTCTGTGTTTACTGGCACAATAGACCATAGATATTTTAAGTCTATAAGCCAATCAGAGCGCTCATACTTTCTGGGTTTTATTATAACATACAATGAATACAATACAATAAAATGTATTATGGTCGAAATGTAGGATATGGTTTCCCATTACATCCAATTAAGCCAGAGGCCCATGTTAAAAAGCCTGACAGAAATTAAGATAATGTGATCATACTTTTTTGTAAAAACTAATATTATTATATAAAAATATTTAATAATAATAATAATATTTAATATTTATGGTGTGCAAATTTGCATGGGCATATGATCAAATGCGCAAATACAATGTGCATTATACATGTATGTATAGGGAATATTAAATACATGTATATAGATCAATATAGAAATCCTAGCTTAATTATCACCAACATTTCTAGTAATTAGTCTTACCTACATGTAATAAGAAATTCAACAATGATACTAATATTAAAATTACATAGTTAAATTGACAATATAATATGTTTTGATTAAGTTATACACTTACAACCAGACCTAAGTTTACTTAAGTCCAGTGTCTCTATTTTTTTACGAAACTCCTTAACTCTTTGACAACGGACTGTGTTTGAGCTCAATTGGTGAAATCCTGAGTGCTAACTAAACCCTCCCCCCTCAGTTCCAGTTTGGCTAGTCCGGGGTAATTAAATACTGCTGACTTGTTAAGCCAAGGGCTCAAACTTTCCTCACAATGCCATTCGGGAGAATTCTACGAAATCGTCGATGGTACGTATTGCAACTTCTGTAGGGTTTCCAATGAAATGTGCTCTAATTTTGGAGAAAAATGGCACTGTCAGATAGCTTGAGGACATCATTAAGTCTGAGGACAGCTGAAAAGTACTTGGTTTGCTTCTAGTAGGCTTTGTGAGGGGATTTCACAGGGTTTTCCTGTTGTGTTTGTGCTTTCAGACACAGGAAAAAATTCTTCAATGAAATCCTTGAAATCCTGCAGTTGGCAGTCTTTTACCCCTGCTCAACCTACTAGGATGTGTTTTTGTCACTTTAAAGCAATGGCTTGAGTCCAAATCACCGCTCTTGGTTGTAGGGGTAAAAGACTTATAAAAAAAATCCTACAGAAGTCCCAGAGGGGGGTTCCGTTGTGATTTTTTGTCCATTACCCAGCATGCAATTGGAGGTGGGTGCAGGAAACGCGGTGCAGAGAAATGCAGCGTCAAGAATAGCGTGGTTCACAGTCGCTTGGTGTGTTTTGTGCAAACAAACCTGGTGGTTGGAAAGATTAGAGAAGGTACTGTAACGCCTGAGTGCTGATTTTGTGTTTGCTTTTCATTTCAAGTGCGAATGGGAAGGATTTTTTGAGCCGATTTTCAGCTCCTCGAAATTCGTAAAATCGAAGAAACGAAAAACGATCGGCAAAACAAATGAGCTTTTCTCCAAAGTGGAAGAGCCAAGCGATCCCTGTTATAGCTCTAACTTTGAAGTCATTCATCCCTTCAAATAATATCGCAACATCGTCTTTCCAGCATGTCTAGATGTGATGCAATAGTTTTTCCAGTAATCGGTCACATAGGACCGATATTTGCAGGGTCCGTCGCCAAAGGGTTAATGTTATTAATGCTTTTAAAACTTATAGGCTACTGGTCCCATAAATGAGTTAATCTATAGGAAAATGAGTTATCATATACATGTAGTGACTAACTGTTATACATGTATGGTGGTGGCTCAAAATTATGGCTACTGCTCCTTCATTAGCTTAAATTTGGTTTGTGAGTTAGCAATGTATCGAGGACCTTTTTCCTTTATGCATTTAAAGAACAGGATAAGCGATTGTTCATATCTCCTATGCTGCAGTGAATGCATTGCACTTAGTGATAGGATCTGATTATAATCTATACTATTACCTAGATTTAAAAGAGTTATTAACGCATAATAATTGGCGGATTGAAGTTTTACATTAATTGTTTTGCTGATACCAAGAAACAACAGGCTGCAGTATTCAAGATGGGGAAGAATATAGGCCTTGTATAACATCAGAGAGACATCATTGGCACAAGTCGCTTATTAAGACGTCTTAAAGCTCCAATGTTCGTGTAGACCTCCTTCAGCATGTTTGATATGATCTTGATAAGACAAATTATTGTCTATAGTTACTCCTAGTATTTTAAGCGAGTCTTGTAAGACAATGGAAGAATCAATGACTTTTAGATTGAAGGCATAACTGGAGTTTCCATTAACTATGGCCTGAGTTAGTGTTGTTGATTTTAAAGTACATGTACAATGTAGTTAGGCGATAACCAGTAGGATAGCGTGTCTAAATTCCGATTCAGTATAAATTCAAATTGGTAACCTTAGTATATAGCTTAATTAGCTGCATAACTAGTTGTGTCATCGGCCTATAGTAGAATGGATGACGGATATATTCACTGAGTAATTCAGGTCATTTATAAAATATGTTAAAGAGAAGGGGACCCAGGAAACTACCCGAGGAACGCCGCAGTGGACTGGTAACCAATCGGAAATTGAATAGCCCCGTCATTGACACCATATTCTCTTAGTTTGGTGAGTAACAGATTATGGGAGATGGAGTCGAAGGCTTAAGATAAATCAATAGATACAAATCTCGTAATCTTCTCTTCATCTACATTCACCAATGCGATGACGAAAAACGTGGTAAATGCGGTAAACTATGGTCAATTTGTTAACTACAGTCTGTACAATACAGGGCTCCAAACAGACTCTTGAAACCTTCTGTAAGGTATTTTTATAAACAATATATATATTTTTTTATTACAGGAAGAAAATCATGATGATTCTGATGATTCATTGGGTGTATTGTCCTCTAGTGATGACCTCACTGACGTCACTAGTAATGATGAAGAGAGCTCTGTCTCGAGTAAACCCAAGTCCAAAAGGACTCTGGAATTTGGAGCAATAAAAAGAAGCAAGAAAGGCAGTAAAAAGGAATCGAAAAGTAAAAAAGTAAACAAAGATGAAGATACTTCAGAGGAAAGCATTGGAAAGAAGAAGGAATCTTTTTTCCACTTCGGTGAAGCTAAGAAAAGTAAGACGAAATCGATAAAGGATGCGTCGTCCGAGAATTCTACAGATTCCATAAGTCCGCATCGTAAGTCTAAGAAATCATTAAAGCACAAAGCTCAAGAGACTATTCATGAGTTGCCTGTAGAAGAGAGTGAGGACCAGCTTGATGAAAGTGTCGAATCGTCCGTATCATCCTCGATTCAGACAAGTCCGCTATATTCAGAAGTTGCTAAGAGTCACAAGCGAGGTTCGAAGAAGTCTAGTCTGAAACGAAGAGCGCAAGTTTCTCCTGAGGGGGGATCCCTCGATGAAGTTGATACCCCTCGAGAGCCGCTTCCACAAGTCCCGGATGATCCATCAGATTCAAGATTTGACGAAAACCAGAAGAAAGCATTCAAAGAGATCGAGAGACTGGGATTTGAGGGAATTTCCCAGAAGGTCGGGTTGAGTGATATTTCTGAAGATGACGAGGGTTACACAATGCCAAAAGTCCCGCAGCATTCTCGGGACAAACGCGGGCGAACCCAGTTTGAGCGCGATCAATTCAATGAGACTATTTCGGAAAGTTTTGCAATACCAGAAAATACACAAGCAGTTGAAGCAATTAGCTTTTCTCCCGCTGAGGGTGCTTTGGACAGTTTTACATTGCGTGAACAAAATCCCGAGGAATATAGAAAGAGCTTAGAGAGTTTGGAACAAATACGGCATAGTCAAACAGAGAGCTTAGAAAGACTTGAGCAAATAAGACAAGCGAATGAGAATTCATTTATGGAACAGCAGAAGCATTTAGAGAGGTTAATCGGCCAGCAGGAGACTGTGTATATACAGCAAACGGAACAGCAACGCGTGCAACAGAGACAGGGAGAAGAGCTTGTGCAACAACAGCAAAAGCTACAAGAACAGTTGAGGTTGTTGGAGAAGATCCAGCAAGAGAGACTGGTGGGAACGAGTCACACTAGTGCCGCTGGGACAGCCGGGACAGCCGGGACAGTAGTCATGAGTGATAGTGACGTCATGGTACAGAAAGAAATGCTCCAGCAACAGGAACAGATTCTTCGTATGCAGCAGCAACAGCAGAGGCAGTACGAGCAACAGCAGGAAAGAGTACTACTACAACAGGAGAGGCTCTGTGAGCAAATTAGACAGCTAGGTATGAGTTTTTTTTTATTTAAACAATATTTATTCGTACATTTACCCCAAGAGCTAACAGCTCATCGAGGGGGCTTACGTAAATTGAAATTATAATTCTTAAAAACCACGAAGAAGCAGACTAAAGAGAAAAGACAAAGCGACAGCAACAAGGGCAATTATATGAAGAATAAAAGATTGCTAAATTTATTAAAACGACCAGATTGTATTATATAGGCTTGAACAGCAACAAAAACTGCTGTGTTGGCTTCAAAATTTAGAGTTAATAAACCATTTAATAAAACATCTACTTGTTTTGATAAATTCAATATTACCCATATATGGCCTACATTTTGCATGTCTTGAGTGGTTTTAGTATGTACATACCGATGTTTTTCAATAAGCCGTTCGTTTGAAGATGCAATCGGCGAGGCTCATGAAGATCTTTTAAAAAGTCTTAGACAAACATATTCTTTACATGTTATATGTATAGTATACTTGTATGTTCTGTGTGTTCGCAGCTCGTGAACGAAATTGTTTCACAAAGGCAGCACCTTCTACTCAGTTATTTTAAGACCCTGAGTGTTGGTCCGGCCGGGGTTTGAACCCGCGACCTCCCGCACAACAGACCGGCGCTTAACCACTGAGCTAACCGGGAGGCGGTTAAACATTAGTGCATGAAATGGAGTAAAGATTTTCGTGGTCATTTTGGTATGACATAGGATTAGGGATTTGAGACCAGGGAGGCACATCCACATCTATACCCAAAATTCTGGGGAGGACTCCACTCTCCCTCAAAAATATGAGTTGGGCTGGTAAAGCTTGACAGGCACTCAGCCTTAAAGGCAGTAGTTTTTGTCAATCACTTGCCAGGGACTAGTTTATAAAAACGTTTTTGAGCACTGGCTGTGTTGGGTTGTGTTGTGTTGGGCCGTTGGATTGGGTTGTGTTGCATTGCGTTGGGTTGTGTTGGGTTGTATTGTGTTGAGTTAGGTTGTGCTGTGCTGGGTTGAGTTGAGTTGTTTGCGTGTTTCAGTGTGTCACTACCGTTCGTAAGGGCAAAGATACTTTAAAAGTTAAAAATCTCAGCTCAGAATTCTTTCTCTTGGCTCCAGATCCCCACTTTCTTGTTTATGTTTTCTCTAGTGTCTCTCAGTTTGGTCTAAATGAATACAACAGATTAGCTTAGCCGAGACTAATCTAAGAGCAAACCCTCGTTTGAACTTCTCTTTGGATAGAATTGAATGAATACTAAGGTCTAGAACAAGCCAGTGACGATTGTGTGTTAAGTGAAGTGACAGTCTGGCGAGACTGATAAACGTGAGGCCGACGTATTGTATAAAATATGGGTGATGTGATTAACAAATATATCTAATTTTGCATCTGTCCTCTTGGAGATGCACAGAGGAGGTTAAAACGTGACGAGTACAAATAAGTATATACCACGACACGTAGTGACCGTTGTTCTGGACACGCTTTTGACGTCATCTGTGCATCTGTAAGAGAGCCCATGGCAACATAACATCTATTGTCAGCGGTCTCACTGGTACGAATATATGAGAACCCACTTATTTGCATATTTACTTCATCGCAAGCCTACGGAGAGGACGACGCTCAGCTAGTACTCATCTCAACTCTCAGTATTCTCATTTGTACTCCCCGACCTCCGGGTCTCTCAACAAAGGTTTATTCTTCCCCTCCCGCCCTCCCGTTTCGTTTTTCTTGTACCTTGTCGAGAGTTCCTCCAGGTCTCCCCATATATTGGAGTACAAGTGAGACCGGTGTAGACTAGAATACTATTTGTTTTGTACAATAATGAGCGAGAAAAAGGAACAAAATAACGTTATGCTAAAAGTGATGTGACCTATAGCTGTACTTCTGGGCCCGCTTGTACGAAGCAAGGGTAAGCCGCCTTACCCCGGGGTTAAAGGGTAAACTGAACAGATTACAATTACAGATTTAGCGCTATCCTAGGGATAAGGTTACCCTTCGAACAACCGGGCCCAGTACTCTAATGCCACATGGCTATCGACCAATCAGATTGCGCGTTTATTGTGTAGTTTTATTTTCAATGCAGAGTATCAACAGAAGCAGCTTCAGTCTAACATCAGCAAGTTAAGCCCGAGAGACCACGAACTGGCGGAAATTCGTCAACAGGAACAGCAGATAGTGAACTTACTGAACGAACAGAAGGCCCATCAGCATCAGTATGAACAACTGCACCGGCTACAGCAACAACGGCTGGAAGATCAAGCCAGCCAATTCCAGCAGGAAAGACTGGTAATAAGCCACTTTCTAGATCATGCGCAATCACACCGCGCGGCAAAACTTCACGCGCATGCGCTTTTGATGAGCCGGTTGCGCGCGCGTCTCCTCAGTTTCCCGCCGAAACTAAAAGAAAACAGAGGCACATGTTTCTAATGTTAAGTACGTACGCGTATTTATGTGAAATCTTTCGCGAAAAACAAGAAAACTACTGAAAAGCTAAGCCTCAGACTTTAACAGGTTGAAGTTTTCTTCATTTGCAATTCACTGTGTGTTTACTATAAGTTATAAAATTATTTACTAAAAAAGTTTAAGAACTCGGAAACTTGTATTTGAACTTCAGAGCCTTCGTTCTTTCGGCCAGCGGAGCATAACGTTTTGCTGCGGTGCAATGCGCAATGTTCACGTGTTTTGTTTTAAACTGGCAGACCACCTGACTTATTGTTTAACATCTACTTGTCCACCAAATAAACATGAAACTGCGCTTGATTCTGAAACTGGTCTAGTTTTCACTGTAAATCAATGTGTGATTTTAAGAATATTTTAGAAATAGATCAGTTTATTCCATGCATGTCGTAAAAGAAATAGCCAATCAAAGAGCTCCAGATAAGTTACATATTTAACAATTACTCCCCGAAGTGGAGGTTCGCGGCAAGGTAAATAGCCATCGCTAGTCAGATACTGAGGGAAATAATTGTTTTAGTATCTGTATATACCACACAAGTGAAATATCCAGCCTCAAGTTAGTTCACAAAGTTCAAAAACCATTAACAAGTCAATTCTTTGCGCGCGAGACCGAAATAGTGAATAGTGCAGTATGAGTTTGATTAGCCCATCAGCGCGCGCGAAAAGCACTATTCTCTTGTGTGGTGTATACTAATCACCGATATTCCATGCTTTCTTCCCGTCATATCCTGTGTCGTCACGCCATATATTCCTGTAGAGACCGCCGGCATGGGATAAAACAGTTATGCTATTGAAATATCTTAGCGCTTCTTGATAACATCGTGATAAAACAAAGCGAGAGTCAGACGAAAGTTCAACGAATGTAACACCTTTTCATCAAAATATCAGGCCCTAGAACGCCAGCAACAAGATCTGAAGGTCAAAATTAAGGAACAAGAAGACAGAAGCAGACAACTGGAAAAGGAGTTGGAGGGCGTCTCTAACAAGGCTGCGAAGCCGCGCGATTACAAACGAAGAAGGGATTCCTCTGAATCTCAAGACACCTTGGATGATTCTCCAAAGACGAGAGAAAGAGCTGTCGTGCCTAAACACAGCGACCGAGTAGACGCTATGCCAACAAAGGGAAAAGATATCTCGCACCAGGCCAATCCTGTTTACTATTTGTCAGAGAGTCGGCTGGAATTATTAGAGTCGGAGAAATCGGCTCTCGCTGACTTGAATTCTTCTCTCCAAGAGGAGAACAGAGCACTGAAGCAACTGGCCGTGTCCCTACAAAAAGGAGCTGGTGAGTAATGTGCCACTCATTCGTAAATAGCGGCTATTATTTAAAAATTTGAAAGCAAATTATATACAGTGTTAAAGTGCCCATAACCCCATTTTGTTTTTATATCTTCACATAAATTGTTATAATATTTAGAGTAATTCTGCGAAAAAAGTTTTGTGTTTGCTTGAATTCTTGATTATCTACAACCTGTTGAAGTTTGTGAAAAGCGACCACGCTCTTTTCACGACCGAGCCACAGTACACTAATTAGAAGCATGGGCCTAGTACATCGTGCATTGTCACAGTCCACTAATTGCCCTATATCATTATGACGTCAAATCAAAACAATCTATTGTTTAAATGCTAAGGATCACGGTCGTGGGAGGGGGACAAAACAGCAACAACACAAAGGAAATCGCTATCAAATGCATTTTGTAGAACGTAGAATAGCGGTAACAGCCACCAAATACGGTAAATGTTGTGGGATAAACATTGATACAGCTGATATCTGGAATCCAGACAATTCGAAGTTAAATTTTCCTCAGCAGAGCAGATTTAGTTCAAAATTCTATTGTTCATGTCGATTCTGTCCCCCTCATAAACAAGCCGTGACGTCATAATGATATAGGGCAATTAGAAGCATTGGCCTAGTACAGCGTGCATTGTAAGATCAAGAATCCTTAACAATAGAACTTACAACAAGTGCTGGTGAACAATGGCTTTTTCCTGATCTTACGTCACTCGACCCAGTGCCTCAAACTGCGCGGTCGTGAAACAAAATGCGCGGAACTTTAATCACGATTTAAAATCAGGAATTATACCGATTTAACTCAATTTTCATCTAGACTTTGAAAATATATCATCCTAAAATGGGGTTAGGGGCCCTTCGGCAAGTTTAGGGTTGCCGCGAAGCTGTTAGGGACTGGAAGGGGCTATTTCACAGTGTGGGTCGGACGCAGTTATTTTCAGCGATGTTCCTGTCAACTGACGAACCTCGCACACGTGGGATGGTTAAAATGAAAGCAAATATCGAAAAATGACTAGAACATTTGTAGCCAATTAACAGCCACCAATCGAACATTGACTCCATATATGCGCAACACCATGACATGCATAGCTCTTGAGCTTGATCAGAATTTAAAAGGTTTGTAGGAAGTGAAACCAGTGAAGCTGCAAGACGTGAAGGTTTTACATATCGATAACAATGCTGCTAGTCCTAGCACTAGGGCTATCTTCATTGTATTGCAATCCCTTGAGACTGTTTTGTATATCGACCTGAACAATGCTGCTGGTCCTAGGACTAGGGTAAACCTCCCTTCATTTGTGTTCAGTACATACCGTATGTGTTCAGTACATACCGTATGTGTTCAGTACATACCGTATGTGTTCAGTACATACCGTATGTGTTCAGTACATACCGTATGTGTTCAGTACATACCGTATGTGTTCAGTACATAGCGTATGTGTTCAGTACATAGCGTATGTGTTCAGTACATAGCGTATGTGTTCAGTACATAGCGTATGTGTCTCACTCAGTGTCGTTTGTTATTTGTAGGAGGTTCGTCTATTGTACTACAACAACAAATCAAAGATTTACAGCAACAAAACAAGATACTACGGGAAACAGGTATTTGCTGTGAGGAAACCACGTGTTTTCTCATCAAAAAACTAATGACTGCAGCCAAACAACATTTTGTCATAGTCCATTTTACCTCCTTTGTGATTGGATAAATGGTTGTCACGTGACAGTCCACAAATCACATTATTTTCCAGGGAAATATGACCGCCGGAAAAGGCCTTTTGCATCAATTGATCACGTAACGATTTCCCCATAGCAACGCCTGTGTGGAGGGCAAGCCATTCTAGAATTCCTTGACAACGGAGAGAGCGTGAGAGACGCGAGCGTGAAACCTCAATACTAGAAGTTCTGCCGGGTCCTTTGTTATTCGTTTTCAGCCCAAATTCATCAGAACTAATTAGCTTTAAATCTTAAAGTTCAGAGTTAGAGGATTTTATTAAGAGCCGTAAGACGATCAGAAATAGCTTTCTGAAGCCAAAACCGAAACGGACTCTGCGAGTTACTCGCAACATGATGGCGGCCTCAACAGACAAAGGTAAGAAGCTGACTTCGGGAATGTACTTTTCTTCCACGCTTTAAATCGTTTTTATGTTCTAGAAAAATTATGTGATGATAGGAGATGTATCTATTACTCTACCATAGCCGAGGAGACGCTAGGAGACGCTGGTGTTGTATAAACTGGAACGCGTTACCACTGTTGTGTGCCACACATAAGCAGTAGTGATTCAGTCACGCTACAACGATGGACTTTCCTTTCATCGCAAAACTCCCCAGTAAAGACATGGGATTAAGGTCTCAGTGGATCACCAAAATTCGAAGTAACGAGGGGCTTTATTTCAAGATTACAGACTCTAGTGTTGCTGGTGATCTGGGGAAAAAAAAGAGAACCTGTCACATAGGAAAACCAGCTACCCAACAACCTATATCAGGTTGTTATTCGTACATCAGTCATCAGTTATCCCTGTAGCCTGTAACGAGTTCCAGTTCATATACAACACCAGCGTCTCCTCGGCTATGGTAGAGTAATAGATACATCTCCTGTCATCACATAATTTTTCTAGAACATAAAAACGATTTAAAGCGTGGAAGAAAAGTAGGGACATTCCCGAAGTCAGCTTCTTACCTGTTGTCTGTTGAGGCCGCCATCATGTTGCGAGTAACTCGCAGAGTCCGGTTCGGTTTTGGCTTCAGAAAGCTATTTCTGATCGTCTTACGGCTCTGATTTAAAGCTACATAGTTCTGATAAATTTGGGCTGAAAACGAATAACAAAGGAACCGGCAGAACTTCTAGTATTGAGGTTTCACGCTCGCGTCTCTCACGCTCTCTCTGTTATCAAGGAATGTTAGAATGGCTTGCCCTCCACACAGGCGTTGCTATGGGGAGATCGTCACGTGATCAATTGATGCAAAAGGCCTATTGAATGTGGCGGGCAATATTACAAGCAAAAACATTTGATGGAAATATGTTTTTTGGGCTAAATTTATTAAATTAGGGAAAGAGAACAAATGAAGATTAAAGGCCGCTTTAAAGACCCTGCATGTGTTCGAGCCCATGAATCATTGCGCCAATGTTTTGATTAGTTTGTTTATCAACAGTATCAACGGCCGCCTAGCTAGAAGGCTAGCTTTTTGTCTAACTCAAGTGCTCTTGATTGTTTATTAGTTTCATAAAAGAAGTACACATAGGCTTAGGGTAGCGAGCTTCTTAATTTCCAGCGGATTGAAGGCCCGATCAAGCCCATGAATTATCGCCGGATGGTTCGAATATAATTTGACCATCAGTACTCGGTAGGGAGTCTATCGATTCAAGTACGAGTGCGACTTTTCACAATCGAAGAGCAAACAAATACTCTTGCTAGCTTGTTTTCATGTCTCCAGCATTGCTTAGCTGCATTTGAAGATATCTACTTTCCTTGCGAATGAAATCGTCGTACTCGCACTCAAGTCACAGCGAAGAAACAGCTGGACTCGTGGACTTTGATACTGCGATCGTATTTTTGTAAGCAGGAGATAAAAATGGTGAAGGGCATTGCTTTCTTTGTACCATGGTTTCAGAGGTTTTCTCCGTTGATCTGAAGTTTCACACGTAAGTGATGGAGCTTCTGGAGCCGTGCGAAACTATAAATCTTCCGCGACTTTTGGAGCCGTGCGAAACTATAAATCTTCCGCGCCGCCTTGCTTGCTTTGTCTTTCCAACGAAACCGGCCGGTTCTTAGAGCAGCAAATCCCCGGGAAACTCGCATAGTAGTCCTTTTGAACCGCAAGTGTTCTCTTGTAAACCTACAGAACGCAAATGGTGGACTGCTGAAGGTTATTTGTTGATTCGCTTCGTCTCTCTCTGTAGTCTTTCTTCGGCTTCCTCTACTCGCCGCCCTAGACCGGGATTTCGAAGACATATTCGACGAAAGTTACATTTAAAACGGTAAATATACAAAATTTGAGATAAAAGAAAGTCATTTGAAGATAAAGATGTGGAAGTAAATACACGGTAGCCCAAAATAGAGATGGATTTCGAAAGATTCAATAATCACATGACAACAATGCCGATGTTTCTGATTTTCGTGACCCTCGAAAATCGGTTGCGTTCGCAACGATTCATGGGCTCGGACAAACCGGTCCCAGGAAGCGCTGAAATAGGGTACAGATTTTCTGGATCATCGGTCTGAAAAAAGGAATGTAAGATCATATATTTTGGTCTGAAATAGGGTCAGGGGTTTGAGGAAATATAATGTTAATATTAGGGCTTAAATTAATCGTAAATTCCCGACGTTTCGGTTATACAGCCTTCTAGGGGTTTGACACCTGTGCATCACACAGCCACCCAAAAGTCCGGGAGTACCCCCACCTCCCGGGCATTTTCAGTAGACACATGTACCCAATGGGTACCTATTTTTCTGTAGTTCACAGGTTGAATGTGGAACTAAGCCGATTCCAGTCGAAATATAGGCCAGTTTCGTTTGAGGTAAGTTAAAATGTCACAATAGAACAATGTTGGTGTCAAATGTGCAGTATACGCTTGAATTTTATCCATGAATGGTTGGTGTAAAGTTGTTGGTCACGCCCAAAGGCTTAAGATGCTCGAAGATTCGGTGAAAGTAAAGCGTTCCTTGAAATATCAAAAACAAAATTAGGTGGAACTCTGTAGACGTTGGTCACGCAGCATCCATGTTGCATCCCAGGCCAGAGTTCGTCGAAGCCCGATTAGCGTTAATCCTGAATTAATGTCAACCGAGGAGTTTGGTTCTCTTGGTAGAAGGTGTGTTTCTGTATTCTAGGATTACAAGTAGAAAGGTACTACTCGTTCCTCAACAAACAATGCGTTTTTAATCCCAGATCAGTAGTGCACGAGTTAGTAAATCGAGTTAAAGATTACCCTTAATCCTTGATTAGCTTAATCGGACTTTTAGGAACGGGGCCAAGGAGAATAAAAACCTTTGTTCTCGCACTTGGAAGTGCTTGTAGCCAAAATGGCCGTTGCGTGATGAAGGTCACTTCATAGTTCCACTATCGTAGAATTAGCTCCGCCTTCCCCCACCCTCAGTCCCAGGCGTTCTGTTTTTTCCTGAGTTGGTTAATGGGATCCCTGTGGTTTGTACTGTTTTTTGACGTCACAGCTCAATGTTGGGACTGAGATCAGCCATGACGTCACAAACCAGTACAAACCACAGGGATCCCATTAGCCCATCCGAAAAATTACCAGCCAGAATCCTTTGGGACTAGGCTGCCCCACCCCCTAGTTACTGCTGCTATTTCCCACTGTCCCACTTTTATTATTGAAAAAAAACATGGCTGACAAGACAGAGTTCAGCAATAGTCTCGTAACATTCCATTGGCACATGGATTTCCTGCCTGTCGATGAATTTCTTAAATCTTTGCAAAGAACTCAAATTTGTGTTCTCGTCTCCTTCTCATGAGCTGGTGGACACAGCTGCATTTTCCCGGAAACATTGTTGCCTTCAGATTGGTCTGAAGTGTTTTTGATTGACAGGCGTGGAACTGTGAACATAGAGCAGATTTCGTGGGACAAACTACGGCATGTCCGTAACCGTTGCTGTACTTTGATTGGATCAGCAGGATAAAATCAATGGGAAACCATTTCAACGTCACGGCATGTCGTACGGTAACCGTGCTGTAGTTTGTCAATCTGCTCTAGTTTGTCCCACCCATACGATATCTGCTCTATTCTTATGAGTGCTGTGTATTGTGTTTCAGGAGGTGGAAGGGTTAGCACTCCCCAGCAGTATCGAGTCTGCTCCGTGGCTGGTAGGTTATCATTGGCTCAGACCATCGTTTGTCCAGTCGTAGCGTAAAGAAGATTCTTTAAGAAATAGAAAACTCGAGTCAGAGGTTGGAAGAACGAAAAATAACAATAGCAACACGAACCCGAAGGGCGAGCGTTTCCACTGCTATTTCGAGTTCTTCCAATCTTCTACAAGTGTTTGTATAACTCTATGAGAACACGGGAAAATTTGTTCTATTTCCTTGATAAAATAAACGAGTAAAAACACGGAAAATGCTCGCTTTATTTGATCATCAAAACGTAAATTCTCCCAACTAGCTCAAGAGTTTTTTCAGGATCTCTTAATAATATAAATCCGCTAGAGATTTTGAAAACGCTATCACAATTTATGCGTTGGAAAGCGACAAGGAAAAGTTCGACATTTTTGCAAATATTCCGTTAGCCTGCGAACAGCAGGGAGAACGGCGATTTCATCGTTTCCGTTTCTCCCCATGTAGGGTCTGCGACTCAGAGCCCAAAACCGTGTCCGTGACGTCACTTCCAAATTTTTGGTAATTAGGTATTTATGCATAACGAATACGAAGTCAAAACAAGATGGCGATTGAAATGAGATTTCGAAGTGTAAAGTCCGTCGCAGAGGAAATTTCTCTCAAATTTGGAATCCCATCTCAAATGTGTCAAAGTTTGGAACTCAATTGATGAAAACCCAAAATCCAAAAGTCGGAGCTTTTCAGAGACTCCTTTATAATGAATTATTGATGAATGCCCTTTCATTACCATTACTATTTTAATTAACTATCAATATTATTAGCTTCCTTCCTATTCCTATCTTTATATATTTAATTTTGTAGTTTTATAATACTTATGTACTGTAGCTCAGTAAACATTGTTGTTCTTGTCCCCTGGCCTATCTTGTTCCAAGTTTTTCAAAGCAATTTTTAACGCTACTTAGCTCGAATAGCCCTCATGGTTAATCTAAGCAGCGCTTACTCCATCTAAGTCTTAAGTACCATTAGCAGCAGATTATTTTATTTTCCTATATTTTGTTAGTTTCTGTATTCTTCTTTGTAAATGTAAATGTATGAGTATAAATAAAAGCTTGATTGATTGATTGATTGATTGTCAAGGTCTCATCAAGTCTATTGGTCAATGAAACAAAATAAGTGACACGTGGCTGTAAAACTGTGGTGGATTTTTGCCGCCATCAATGCCAAGTCTGCGTGAGTATTTGGTCGCAGTCCTGAAGCAGTTATCTGTCATGTATTCTGACCGGCGTTGACAAAACCTTGAATGGAACGGACAAAGTACGAAACGGCTTGCAAAGCAGATGAGTATTTCGAAACTTGTATTTCAACAAATGAATCGTGTAAAATACATTTAAAATACCTAGATGCCTTTTGCATATTGAGTCAAAGCTCTCTAAGCGACCACTCTCGTAAGCGACCAGCTCTATTTACGACCACCCTCATGCACGAAACCCCGTTTAATGACTTTTCAATTTAAACTCTGTATTGAAGAAGCTGTGGTAAGCGATCACGGTTCCAGTAGTTACGGCCACATTTTTATTTCCCGAGGGTGGTCGCTTACAAGAGCGACAACTGTATAAAGAGTATAAGAAGCAAACCGCACGGCGATTGCCGGGTGCGAGGGGCAAATCTAGCCTTAAGCCTTTTTCGTATATTTCTCTTTGTAAGAGAAGTATAGCCTCCTTACTGTACTGTATAGCCTTATAAGGGACAGAAAAAGTCTGGAGCTAATAACATTGATAATTACAGATAACACTAATTCCTTGATCACAAACTCTAAGTGCGTTTTATTATCCACTTCGTTGAATGACACTGATATTGAAAAATCACAATCAAAATAGATGAACAGTTTGTATTAAGGTGACTATACGGGAATATTTTTTCTTACAATTTTCTCATTACCTCGTGAATCGCTGGTGAGGTTTTTGAATAAACCTGGATAAAAAATATTGTCAAGTGCCGTAAAATTCCGAAAATAAGCCCTCCCCCGAAAATAAGCCCCTAAATTTTAAAGGCAGAAACCCTCCCAAAATTAAGCCCTCCGAATTTTAGTATGATATTGATATTCGATATTTAACAATTATTCACCGAAGTGAAGGTGAATAGTGGTGGATATTTACCGAGCCGCTTTTTTTTAGTATATACCACGCTCCAGGTGAATAGCCAGCACCAAATAGTTATTTTATTTTCTGTCAAATGGACAAAAACTCGCGCGCGATGATCGCTGCTTTGCTCGGAGGTGAATATGAAATCATATTCACTGTTTGAGTAGCCAATCAGAGCGCGCGAAAAGTGATATTCACTGGTGTGGTATATACTAATATCGGATATTATCACGTTAGATGTCTATTAGATATCTAATTTATGAGATTGTGCATGGTGATTCTTTACACTGTTAAAGTTCTGCAATGTGCAACTCTTCTGCGTATAGTGATTATACAATACTAAGATTGTTATACATTACCTGTGGTATGACGTATTTTTCAGGGGGGGGGGGGGGTAGGGACAAGTGCCAAATCGTCGTATATTTTTTTGTAGAAAGTCGGCAAGTAAAGACCGGATCCCCATGACCCTCCCCTACATCTGCCACTGTACAGTTACAAAACCAGAAAGGTTACTCCATTCTTTTGCATTTGGAGTGAGTATTTAAGAATTTTAAAAGTTTATTCAAAGAACCTAATATACCAAAAAGTTTAATTTAAGCTTCGTTTTCAATCGAAACACATCAAGAAAGCGATCCAGGATGCGCTGGCTTCAGTTTATGCCATGAAGGTCGAGGATCGAGACGGACCTGATGTTGACGATCTTGAATGGAGAGGTTGCAGCATCAGTAAGGTTGCAGCATCAGCTCTTATGGAGTATCTGATAGAGGTATTTCTTTTTATATATTTAGCTCATTCTCAAAATTAACGAAATAGCGTGAAGGTTCCAATAACTTCCTATCACGATCAACTAGTAGAAACTCCCCCATGGTCAATTGTGAATCTGCACCAATAGTTAACTATAGCAGGAAGGCAGCGCTCAAGGCCGAAAACCGTGGTAATTTGAATTTAACAGGAAAATTGTAAATGTATAAATGTACACGTCGAATTTGCACATGCAATAGACCACAGTTTAAACTAATATAATAAGACCACTGGTGATAGTCACTTGCTATATAGAAATTGACACGACTTAAGGTGCGGACACACATAGCAACATCTTCGGCAACATCTCCGGCAACATCAGAGCATGCAACAAAAACACAAGCAAACACTTACATTCGTAGATAAAATATAATAATGAGCATTTGTCATAAACATACGATTTCCGGTAACGTTGCCAGGGGTGGTCACACGTAGTAATTGGCGCGGGTTGCCGGCGATGTTGCGAAAATATGGCTACGTGTGTCCGCACCTTTAGGACGTTTTCCATTTACTTCATTCAATTGATCATCCGGTTTTAAAATGGAACATTTGTTCTGGACAATTTTCTTCCAAACCACAGACGTGGCCCATGATTAGCTATAGAGTTTGGTTTGTCGGATTCATGAGTTAATTTGAGTAAAGCGCCTTTACCCTTATGGTATAATTTTTACGGTGTGTATGTATATCTTCCTCATTTAATATTTAGGTTCGATTTGACCTGATGCCACCAGAGGTTACATTTGGTTTCGATGAAGAGGAAAGTACAGCATCAACCACGGGCAACACAAATGTCGATGTCAATATCGAAAGCTCCGGCACTGGCTCTCTACCCCTTTGTCACAGGACAGGCTACAAGCTTATTATGACAACCAGCTACCCAAGTTTCCCGTCGGCTGTCAGAATAATATTAAGACCTTTCTAACTTATGGCCAAAACAGTATTAATTTAACCACTGTAATGCAAAGGCATTTAATGCCTGCATTAAATACCCCTGGAAAAATAAATAAATACGTTGCCTCGGCAGCAAAATATTTTATGAGAAAGATGGAGGACGCGGGGGGACTAGGTACAATTGAAGCTGCGGGTAAGAAAGCTATCAAATTTAACAAGCGAACATGGGAGGAGCTTGGTGAGTATTAAACGTCTGTGGTGTGAACGTTTCAGCGTACAAAAAAAATCAAGTCTTAGGTGGACAATTTATTGCTAGAGGCTCTGGATATAGACTGGATGAAATAGTCTTTATTTTGTATTTCATTCAGTAGATTACATTCTAATGTAAGCTTTAAAGTCATTGATTATAAAACGATGTTCATAATTAAAATCCAGTGGACTACTGAAAGACATTAAAAATGATATCTATATAGTCATTTGTACGTATTGATGATTTATGTTGAAAATATCCGATATTCGATGATATTTGTTTGATATTACACTATAAGATATATCTGATAATATCCGATATTTTGTAGACAGAATAAATTATCCAATGTTTTGTGGTAATACCTTTAATGAAAAATATCCGATATTCGATGATATTTGTTTGATATTAGACTATAAAAAATATCTGATATTATGTATAGACGGAATAAATTATCCGATATTTTGTGGCAATACCTTGAATGAAAAATATCCGATATTCGATTATATTTGTTTGATATTAGACAATATAAAAATATCTGATATTATCCGATATTCGATAGTCAGTCGATATCGCGCCTAAATGGATGGAGCTGAATGAGTGAATCGGTTAAAATCTCTGTTCAGACAATTAAAATCCCTGCTCAAATATTTACCTTAAATCCATGACTATGTAAGCGCTTCACTTGATCCTTCATGAGGGCAACAAGCGGAGTAACTTCAATAACAAATGCCTTTTTCTTCCAAAAGCCCGAACCTGGCCGCGAGTTGGTTTGAAGGGGCCGCGAGTTGGTTTGAAGGGGCCGCCAGTTGAAAATATCAGTGACCTTCCTGAGCCTGTTGGAAGGCTCACGAATACATATTTCCCAAGAATAAAGTTACATAAAACATTAAGCTGTTCACATTTGAGAGATGGGATTCCAAATTTGAGAGAAATTTCCTCTGCGACGGACTTTACACTTCGAAATCGCATTTCAATCGCCATCTTGTTTTGACTTCGTTAGAGCGGATTTCAATTGAGTGTCGGACGTGTTTTGGTTTTGCGTTTACTAAGCTCTCCTATTGGCTGAGAAAGAAAACCAACTAATCAGAATCCAAAGTAAAACCAAGCGCAAATTGGTTTTGGTTTTGCTTTGGTTTGTCATTGGCTCACAGGGAAGCCATTTATGAGTTACTTATGATTACTCGCTCCTATGATTGGCTGTGGGTAATTTGCGTTTGGTTTTACTACACTCAACTGAAAACCGCTCTATGCATAAATACCTAATTACCAAAAATTTGGAAGTGACGTCACGGACACGGTTTTGGGCTCTGAGTCGCAGACCCTACATGGGGAGAAGCGGAAACGATGAAATCGCCGTTTTTTCTCAAGTAGGGAATGCTGTTCGCAGGCTAATATTCCGTGTGTCGTGTTCGCAAAGTGCCCGAAGTTTCCCTGCCTTGTGGATTTATTTAGTAGCTGAAGCGAGAGCAGCAAAACATTGAGAAACAAACGCCTTGAACATCCTCATATCGCCCAGAAAAGCACATTAGGCCACATCAAAGTGTAAATAGTTTATTTCACTATACGTTTAAGGGTATTTGGGGATCATTCGACCAAATATGAGGATTTTTGGAGCCATTTAGCGAACTGTTTCGGTTATTTTACAGAAAACCAATCGAAACATACGATGACGTCACAGGATTCCCACTGCCTCGGTTGAGCTGCCTGTGATTTCGATAGAGTTATAGAAACATGGCTTTCAGCCAATCCGAGTGCGCGTAAAGTACTATCGAACCTATTAGGAATACTTTCAACTCGGTTTTGATGATTGTTAATAGACCCCTTTGCCGATAGCGCGGCAATGTTGAAAAGAACATTCTGAGATGTCCAGGGTGCAAAATATCTAGGCTCAACGAATCGTTTCATTGCAACGCTTCATTATCTTGCATGCATTGTTTTTGCCTCCTTGGAATTCCATAAAATTGTTTTCTTATCAAGACCGCGTTATCGGCAAAGACGTCTATTAGTCCCCTAGTGTTTGTTTAAGCACAGGCAGCCCAAGCTAATGATTTTTAGAAGGATTGTATGGGAAGTTTTAGAAAAATCTTAAACTGTACTAAAATGGTCAATAAAGTTATGAAGTCTTACCTGTGCATGTGTTGTGAAGTTGTTCCTCTTCATCAATGATGTGTTTATTTTAATTTGAGTCACTTCTGGAGTTTTTTCCTCCCCTACTATAAGAAAGGGAAGGCAGGAAACACGAGTCGCCATTAGTCCATGTGGTGACACTTCGAGGCCTCGTAATTTTTCGAAAATCCAAACTTTCAGCGTTTTACCTCTAGGAACCCTTTCTCACATTCCTCTAGCACTCATTTATTCGACCCATCGCTTATTTCCTTGCTTTGTAAGTAGTCAAATTCGACGGTTTCTGCAGCTAACCTAGCATGTACCGAACCGGGGTTCCATCACCTTAGCCTTCGTTGAATGTCTTTTCATCGGGAGCAGTGACGAACGAGTGCAGAAGGAATCCGACATCTCCTCTTGTTTTTTCGAGGAAATTCGAAGAACGAAGTCATTGTGCTCAATCGACCAACCGCTGAACGGTGGAATCAATCTCCTCGAAAAAACACGAGGAGGTTTCGGATTCCTTCGGCACTCGTTCGTCATTGCTCCCGAAGAAAAGCCGTTCAACGAAGGCTAATTTGGTCAGTAGAGTTTCAGATTTTTCTAAAAGTTCCCATACAATCCTTCTAAAAATCATTAGCTTGGGCTGCCTGTGGTTTAGCTAGTACTTGGCAAATTAACAACAACCAATCGAACATCGACCCCATACCTGTACAATACAATACTTTATTTACCCACGTTACACCTAAGACCTTGTCACAAACTCGTTCTAATGTGAACGTGAAAAACTCCTTTAGGTTGTAAGGTTTGATAAGAAATATATTAAACACCAATAAGTTCATATTGTTATTGAACTTGTCTCCAGGTAAACACGAGGTATCTGGCGCCTCTTTTTCTGGCTTATGACGACAGGCTAAAGGAAAGAGAAGATACGATCAAAACCTATGACGTAAGTGATTGTTGGTGTCGGCGCTTTTTGTATTTTTCATCTCCCGGTAAGCTAAGTGGTTAAGCGCCGGTCTGTCGTGCGGGAGGTCGCGGGTTCAAAAACCCCAGACAGACCAACACTCAGGGTCTCAAAATATCTGAGTAGAAGGTGCTACCTTTACATAATCCAACAGTAAACGGTTAAACCTTCTCGGATAAGGACGTAAAGCCGTAGGACTAAGTCAAGAGAGGGCCACGTGGAAGATTACTCAGCTACATGTTGTAGCGGTAAACGTGTTACCCTCTATAAATAAAGTGACTTTATTTTATGGGAAGCATAAAGCTGAACTCCATATTCCATTCATGTGTGGTCACCGTAAACTGTCACTAGTGCACGATATAAATCATTTTTTACAACAACTGCTCAGTTTCTCATTTTCTGATTGGCTTATTACCGTTGGAAATAAGAGGACATACGCCACCCCTGCTCCCCTAGGTGATACATGTATATTTGACGAATATTTATTGCTTCCTTTTAAGGAGGAGTTAAATTCTTTCAAAGCAAGAGTGATGGAAGTTGTCAAAGAGAACCAAGAGTTGCACATGGTAGGTAACAACCGGTGTTACAATTATAACAACAAAATAGCCGAGATATGCCTCACTTCCTACGTACAAAGGAATCAATACGAGGCTCCGTGCATAATGCTCAGTCGTTCGTGACAAACTACAGAAGTGTTGGTGTTTTATTAAAAAAGATCATAAGTGAATTGCAATCAATTTTACAATATAATACAAAAATAGAAAACAATTTTTACAGGGTATTTTAGAACTGGGCTACATGCAGTAAAATTGAAAAACTACTTACAAAGGTAAAGTTAATAAAACTATACGTATATCTACGTATAATTAAAAATGTAAACGTATAAACGCTGTGTATATACCAAGCTAATAGTTTGAGAAACACTAGGTGCCTAGGAGATAGTTGCTGTAGTCTTGTCACGAACGACTGAGCATTATGCACGGAGCCTCGTATTGATTCCTTTGTATATAGGAAGTGAGGCATATCTCGGAAGTGGGCTATTGTATTGGGAGGTTGAAGACGTGAATTTCGGAGATGCGGGTAAACCAGGACACCACCCTTTAAAATTGTTTTAGCAATGTAAATAACAGTGATTTAACAAAAACGTATGATAAACCTCTTTCGTATCGGAAATTTGTCGCCGAATGCGTCGACTACAGCAGGCTTACCACAGTCAGGGAAAAGTCAGGGGAAAACGATTTTTTTTTCAAGGTCAGGGAATTGGCAGGGAATTTAGGATTTAACGGTCAGAGAAATCCCAAATTTAAATGAAAAGTCAGGTTATTTTTATTTTCAAGTTTCACATTCCTATTTTTGGGATGTTTCAGTTCAATGTTGCTGTCCGAAAATAGCGATTGAATATTTGGAAAAAATACGAGCATGCGCTGGAGGTCAGTGAAAAATCAAGGAATGTTTTTCCTGCAAATCTGTGGGAACCCTATGCGGCCTTGTAAATGTAGCGTTAGAGGGGCAATGTCATGGTATTGCGCATGTGTGTGGAATCAAATGAATGTTTATGACTAGCGTCGCGTGTACACTGCGTGCCGGGGCACAGCGCCTGGCGGGCACCAATATGAACACGGGTTTTCGTTAGTGCGCATGTCAAATTTTGAGCACGGTACCCGAGCACCGGGTACAAGGTCACAACCTTGTACTCAGGCACTGGATCAGGCACGAGCACCAGGCTGCACAAAGGAGGATATGTCTATTGTCAAAGTCATGTGCTTCACATCGAGGTAACAAGAAGTTGAATCAGACAAAATATGTTTTGTTCTGTGAAGTGATATCTCTGCCGTACGCAAGAAACTAAAAATATTTTTAAATGAAGCTACTAGTAATTTAGTTCTCTGTTGTAAATCATGCACTTCGCGAAGGAAATGGAGGCTCAGCTCGAATAACCGTTAACTCTACATACGGTCCTCTACGCTACACATCAGTGTTAGCTGGTTCTTGAATAGAAAGGTAGACGCTTCATTCAAAGTCCTTATAGTTATAGCTTTAAATCGACTGTACTGTGTTGTCACTTCTGGAAAACACTGATCGAAACGGCCGACATCACTGGAGATAAACACAAGAAAACTAGGGTTGAATGTTTAAATAATGTCTGCAGATCACAACAGTAACAAAGCAATCATACGTAAAGTGTGGATTTACTAAGGAAACGAATAATACAGCACTTTATACCTTAATATGCCATGACACTAGTATAGTGCTGCATGTGTTCTCAAAGGCAACTTCTCGTCAAAAGAAAGCTTCGCGGGGGGCAAAACGGTTGATAATATGTTTTGCTTGCAATGCATGATGGGAAGACATGAATATCCTCCTTTAGGCTGCACATAATTTTCAGGCATTTTACCCACAAACCCCTGCTCTCATTTTCAATATGGAAGAAGGGTTGGGATGGTCGAAGGAGGAAGTAAACGCGTTAATGTGAACACTCTTTGGAACTGGGCACCAGTAGTATGAACGACCCACAGTATCGTGCCGGTGCTTGGGCACTTTACTCGGTCACCAAGTGTGAACCGGCGCGGCCTTAAGGTACGGACACACGCTGCAACATTGCGCGCAATATTGCCAGCAATTGTTGTTCACATCGTGCAATTTGTTGCGCGCAATGTTGCCAAAGTAGAACTCGATCCTGCTTCTGCGCGCGCAATGTTGCAGCGTGTGTCCGTACCTTAAGTGTAAATTATTGAACTGGATAGTTGACCGAGCCTTTTCCAAAATTTGCGATAGTCAGTAAAACAATATTCTTAAAACTGTTTTTTCTCCTAAAATTAGCCTGCGTAGCGGGCCCTAAAAGAGGAAAAGAGGGAAAGAAGAAAGGGAGAAGAGGGGGACTGGGGAAGAGGGAATAAGAGGGGGGAGGGGAGGGGAGGGGGGAAGGAAAGAAGGGAAGAAGGGAGGGCCTGCAACAGACCCCCGCAAAACCCGTATATTTCCGTACTCTCAGAGCACGGAAAATCCCCATTGGCTAAGAGACGTTAGACTGTCAATCAAGTGAAATTCGATGCTTCATAAGTTCATTACTCAAAATAACTATTTTCAAAAGTTGGTAGTTTTGTCGACAGCTGATTTTCCAGTTGCTCGTATTTATCGCAAAGACGAGAAACGCGAAGCAGGGCGGTGAGAAGAACGGTAATATCCTCGTGATTTCTCCGCTTACGAGTATTATGAAGGACCAGAGTTGTAAATTGGACACTGAACTGCTACCTCTCGTCAAAGGATTTTGTTAGAAAAAACTGCAAGCTGATCTGCATCACTCAATTTGAGGCAACTATCAAACTTGCTGTAACTTGTAAGTTCTAGCACTGTCAGTAACTCCTGAAACATAAACTTGTGTCGAAATATTGCATTAATAGCAGTTTTCCATCGGGATAAACAAATGTTTGTGATTATAAGTTGACTTTCCTGATCGAAGTTTCTTCGTACAGTCATTTTTCCCGATGGATAGGCAACAACAAGATCGTCCACGTTAAGTCTTGACAACATTCCAGGTTCGGTTGTGTGCGAAGAAACTGAGCGCTCCTGTTCTTCTGTACTTTCTGTAGCTTCGACATCGTATTCACGCGTGGAAAAAGAGACTTTCGACTGCCAGCGACAGTTGATTGCTTGCTCGTTGATTGTGCTGGAGACTGTACTCTTTTAGATTTTCTGGTTTGTGGACTTCGGCCTGGTGTCAAAGCATGACAGCCCTTTCTCTTCAGACGGATTCTGTGGTGCATTTAGCACTAAATGCTGTCGAAAGGGACTCCGTTCGGACCTCGATTAGAGGCGGCTGTTTTCGCAGGCTATGTCGAAACGGACTTAAATGCTGCAGTTAAATTCCTCAGTTTTCTTCGGCAATGATTGCATACAACCTGCGACAACTGGGGGAAATTAGAAACCGTAATTCCAATCTCCTGCAAACATTTCCCTACTGATAACAGTACCATAGTCTTCCTTTCTTGAAGAAGCACAGGTACCCAGGCTCATTATGCGTAAAACGGTTATTTCCCGGATATTTGAAATTACAGTAAATGTATGGAGTTTTAGTTCGAATGCCCGTTTGCTCTAAAATAAAATTCAATAAATCGTCAAAATATTCTTACCTGTCTCTTGTGTGTTCCTTTCAGTTTCTGTGAAGTTTCAAGCCATTCCGTTCAATATTGAGGAAGTTACAGGAATTTTGCTTCCCTTAGTATAATTATTGGGAAGGTAGCAAACTCTACGCCGATCAGCTGCAGAAAATCGCCTCGAATTCCCACAAAAATCCCGTACATCGCCAAAATTCCTTCAAATAACGGTTGCCCAAACACAGGTCCTTCACCACACTCAGCTTACCTTTTACTGGTTTACTTTAACGGGAGAAAAATGCCACGAGTTTGCAGTTTTCGAGTTTCGCGGATGTTCAATTCGGACTCGCCTGCAACGAGGCGACAAACAGTAGACCGTCCCCTACCCAGTGAATTTTACACTCCGCTGTGCCATCGTTTCATCTACCAATCGGAATCGATCATTGCATCGGCTTGTTACCCAAAGTTCACGGGCTCAGACCTCATACATATATATATATACCTTATTTTGAAAGTGGTATTTCAACAAATGGTTCTATGGTAAAGTGGTTTACATCATGCGTTTTTGATCCAACGACCGGAGTTCGAGTCCTACACCTCCTTTCTCAGTTTTATTTTTATTCTTTTCCTCTATTTTAAGCTATTAGAGCCGCCTTCTACACTACTATAAAATCGAGGTCGTGACCAAGTTGGGTTGAGAGCCAATACACAACAATGTTTTATTTATTTTAGTGTAGAAGGCGGCTCTAATAGCTTAAAATAGAGGAAAAGAATAAAAATAAAACTGAGAAAGGAGAAAAAGAAGTAAAAAAATTAATTAGTGCCTGGTGTAGGACTCGAACTCCGGTCGTTGGATCAAAAGCGCATGATGTAAACCACTTTACCATAGAACCGTTTGTTGAAATACCGTTTTCAAAATAAGGTATATATATGTATGAGGTCTGAGCCCGTGAACTTTGGGTAACAAGCCGATGCGATGATCGATTCCGATTGGTAGATGAAACAATGGCACAGCGGAGTGTCAAATTCACTGGGTAGGGGACGGTCTACTGTTTGTCGCCTCGTTGCAGGCGAGATCGAATTGACATGGTAGGGGACGGTCTACTGTTTGTCGCGTCGTTGCAGGCGAGATCGAATTGAACATCTGCGAAACTCGAAAACTGCAAACTCGTGGCATTTTTCTCCCGTTAAAGTAAAGCAGTAAAAGGGAAGCTGAGTGTGGTGAAGGACCTGTGTTTGGGCAACCGTTATTTGAAGGAATTTTGGCGATGTACGGGATTTTTGTGGGAATTTGAGGCGATTTTCTGCAGCTGATCGGCGTAGAGTTTGCTACCTTCCCAATAATTATACTAAGGGAAGGAAAATTCCTGTAACTCCCTCAATATTGAACGGAAAGGCTTGAAACTTCACAGAAACTGAAAGGAACACACAAGGGACAGTTAAGAATATTTTGACGATTTATTGAATTTTATTTTAGAACAAACGGGCATTCGAACTAAAACTCCATACATTTACTGTAATTTCAAATATCCGGGAAATAACCGTTTTACGCATAATGAGCCTGGGGTACCTGTGGAAGAAGGTTTAAACAAGTTGTAAAAAGACTCATATCTCGAATGCTTCTTTAGTTCCACAGCCGTTAGGTTATTCGAAGATTTTTCTTGCAAAGGCGACAACACTCGTTTGGATTATTTTCGATTCGTTTCCTTCCTCTACTGGTTAGATTTTATTATAGCTGGAGGAATATTTTCTTTTGACGCCATAATATTTCTTTTACCCCGGGAATTCGTGCACGTGCATTTGTTGTGACAGTAACCGGAAATGTTAAAAACAAAATGTTTACTCGATATGATTGGACGGTTTTGACAGATGAGATAATTACTTAATTGGAGGTGGAAATGAGTTTTGCGGGGGTCTGTTGCAGGCCTTCCCTTCTTTCCTTCCCTTCTCCCCTCCTCTTCCTCCCTCTTCTCCAGGCCCCCTCTTCTCCCTTTCTTCTTTCCCTCCTTTAGGGCCCGCTACGCAGGCTACCTAAAATCTGCCCTGTCTTTGGTTCAACCTCCGGCCTGTCAAAGAAATAATGTTTGACTAAGGTCTGTTCAGGTAAAAATCTTCGGTTTTGAAGACCCACGCTCGGAGTTTAAATTAAGTATCACTCTTTTATTTAAAAATCGAAGGACAAGTCACACAGAGCGAATATGTGAACTCCTCTCAAATCGCTTATTGAACTTAGTGGTAAACACCACAGGTAACCCATCATAACACCACTCGATGTGCTCACGTATCGTTCATGTTTATTTATGCAGAGACTGAACAAGGCCAAACCAGATGCACTGGATATCGATGAATGGTGAGTTAGTGCAGCTGCGTTGTTGTCGATATGTAAAACAGTCTCGAGGGATTACAATACAATGAAGATAGCCCTAGTACTAGGACCAGCAGCATTGTTGTCGATATGTAAAACAGTCTCGAGGGATTACAATACAATGAAGATAGCTCTAGTGCTAGGACCAACAGCATTGTTGTCGATTTGTGAATCAGTCTCGAGGGATTACAATACAATGAAGATAGCCCTAGTACTAGGACCAGCAGCATTCGACGTTTTTACTTGATTCTGCTTATATTTTCACAAATGGTACATAATCTGTTGGTGCAACTAGGAGCCCATAGACCAGTTCGCGGTAAAATCCGACATTTTGAAAGGGGTGCAAACATGGCGCGAAATACAGTGTTTGTATGGTAATCTGGGAATCCGATGCCAAATAAAATCCGTAAAATCGAATTTCTGAAATATTCTTCAGATACAAACTTAAGATACCAGGTAAAAGATTAACATATCGAAATTTGAGGGATGTAGCTGTGCTGGGAAGCGTGCAATCGTGTTTTCAGTTTTCCATACATTGTCTGTAAAAACGAGTCGAATTTCGCGTGAAAATCTAAGGTATGCAGGAGCTATGTTATGGAGACATTTGTACAATAAGACAAGCATGTCCTGAACTCTTCAGGATCCTATTATTATTATTATTATTGTCCTCATCATTATTTTAAAAATCGTATTATTTTCATTATTATTATTCCAGGCAGCAGCTCCAGGAGCAAGCCAAACTTGTGGTTGAGGAGAATGCATTGTTAATGGAACAACAAGACATACAGCAAAGAAAAATGAAGGAAATGCAGCGTTTACATGGACAAGACGGTACAAAGAGAAAACTTGGCTTATTTCATTTGAAAAGATTCAGCTCCGTAGCCCCAAAATCTCTCCCTCCCTAGTCCTCCCCTTCTCCCTCCCTTCCCCTCCCTACGTGGTATACGTTATATACGTTATATACGTTAGACGATGTGTCAATATAGAACTCGGTTATTTATTTACAATGCTTTCATCATGTATCAGAGAATAACTATCACAATATACACCCTTCCCACGAGGCGGCCATCTTGGAATAAACCTATTGTTAATGCTTACCATACCAATCTGGCTTTAGGCCTGGCCATTCCACCTGTACTGCCCTCCTAGACGTCTCAGACTATATTCTGAAGAACATCGATAACGGAAACCTCATCGGAACAGTATTCTTAGACCTTAGCAAGGCCTTTGAAATGATTAACCATTCCACTCTTAAGGTTAAACTTGCCAACATTGGTGTTAAAGGACACGCCTTGGACTGGTTCGACAACTATCTCTCTAATAGAACTCAGTCTGTCATTATTAATGGAACTCTATCTGATACTATAGAAATAACACTAGGAGTACCTCAAGTGTCGGTCTTGGGGCCATTACTATTTATTATTTTCATCAATGATCTACCACATAATGTTCACCATTGTAAGGTAGTAATATATGCCGATGATACTGCTCTCTTTTTTGCTGATAAGGATGTTCAGATTATACAATCTGTACTTCAGGATGAACTTAGTGCTCTTAGTAGATGGTTTACTGATAACGAATTAATTGTAAATTGTACTAAAACTAAAGTTATGTTATTTGGTTCTAATCGACGTTTAGCAAGATCACAGAAGCCTTCTTTGTCATTATCAGGAACACTATTAGAACTACCAGAGACTGTTAAGTATCTAGGTTTGTCTTTCGATGCTACAATGAACTGGCATGAGCATATTGATGTCATTGCTTCTAAAGTATCTCGTAGACTTAACCTCCTTGGGAGGATCCGGAAATATCTTAATGTCGACACTTGTAAGCTTCTGCATGGAACTCTCATTCAGCCGCTGTATGAATACTGTGATGTAATCTGGTCTAATGTGGATAAAATTAACCTTGATAGACTCCTGAGGTTACAGAAGAGAGGAGCGCGCATCATACTCCGGAGGAAAATCCGAGAAGAACGCACAGAGCAGTTATTCAGAGAGCTTGGTTGGGTCCCCTTACTTGATCGATGGCACTTTCATAAATGTCTTACTGTCTTTAAATGTTTGAATGGACTTTGTCCACCTTATCTTAGGAATTTGTTTTCTCGTAATTCTGATGTCCATAATTACAATACTCGCAATAGGTCTAATCTCCATATGGTTAAAATATCCTCTAAATCTGGTTATAGATCCTTTGCCTATTCAGCAGCTAAGTTTTATAACAGTCTCAGTTCAACCATTAAGAGCTCTCATTCTATCAGAACCTTCAGCGCCAATTACTGGTTGGACTCGTCTGCCAGATCATTATAGTTTATCATTATAGTTTATTGTTATTATTTTATCAGTAGTTTAACATTATTATTATTATTATTATTATATATAGTTACTTATTAGTAGTTAGGTTAGTTTTTTATCTTAGATATGATTGCTTGTCTGTATTTATTGTTATGTTTGTATTTGTATTATATCTTAGACGCACAGCTTCAATGTAAATAAGTGTTAGCTTTTTTGAATTCTGTGCATAATAAAGTATCTATCTATCTATCTATCTACCCAGCCTCGGTCTCAAACGTGTTTAACCGAGGCTGGGTAAACATTAACAATAGGTTTATTCCGAGATGGCCGCCGCGTAGGAGTTTGAGCAGCGAGGACGGTAATACCAATGACGACGGGAGAAAACAATGTGCTTAATTACAAAATACAATATCTGTATGTGAAAATTTGAGCAGCCGTAGACATTTCAGTCGTTCTCTCCTAAAACACGCTCTGCTGAGTACGTTGACAAATATATTTGCCCTAATTTTGTTCGGCATGTAAGACCCTCCGTGTGCATTTTATTTTATTGAAAAACACGTGAAACGTAAGTGCAACGATTAAAAAGAAGCAAAAAGTTTGGTGTAAGTCGACAGAGCAACTTTTTCAGCCACGTCGTCATCGCTGTATTACTATCTTCAAATGCTTAAATAGCATGGTGGAATTAAAGAAGAATCACGACTTTCATACATATAATACACGCCGTCGGCACAATCTACATTTACCATTCGCACGTAGGAATTGGGGACAACAGAAGTTTACCTACCATGTTCTGTTAGACTGGAACTCTTTAGACTCTGAAGTTATACAATCAACTACATTATCAATTTTTAAATCTTACTGGCACATAACTTAATTTCATAATAATCCTTGTTCTATTTCTATTTTATTTCAACCATTTATCTTTTCTGTTTTCCATATATTAGTGAAATATATATTTTTAATACAGGACCTCCCTGAAAATCACAAATTGTGAGTGGAGCTTTCCTGTCAAAATATTATTATTATTATGTTGTGCCACTGTCCAAGAAGCTTTATTTTCTCCAGATTGAACTCTTTTCAAGTTCGATGCACATCAACATCCCTTATTGACGGTGTTGCGAATATTCAACCGATAACCGTTGTAATCATTTACAGTTTCGAAGCTGTCGAGACGTATTGCCAAGTTAGAATCAGAAAAGAGACGGCTAGAAACAGAAACGGAGGACCTAAATCGTAACCATGGTAACCTAATACGGAAGTACGAGGGATTGGTTGCTGAGAACGAGAAGAGAATCAGCCTCGAGGAACATTTGGCCGTGATGGACGAGTGTAGAAGGTAACTAAATACCGAAGCAGTGGAAATGACCCTGCAAAATCAGGTAAATCAACTTTATTTAACGTCGGTGACTCGTGACAGTCTGGTGACTGATAAACTTGAGGCCGACGTGGGACTGTATTCCGACGTATTCCGTGATTGGATCATATTTACAGAAACAAAACAACAGGCTTCAGGGACAAACTTCTATATTTGGTCTGGTTAAGCCCATACCGCGCCAAAACGTTACACTCCGTTGGCTGAAAGAACGAAGGCTCTGGAGTTCAAATACAAGTTTGAAAGAAACTGGGAAGACGCGCGCGCGACCGGCTCATCAAACGCTCATGCGCGTGACATTTTGCCGCGGTGAATTACCTGTCAAATATAGAAGTTTGTCCCGATTTTTGAAATATCGAATGTGGTGTAATGGGAAGCCATTTGAATGTCACGGCATTGTGCTTTTTATGTTTCCTTACTATTTATGTGCTCGTCGCAGTTTTTTATTATTTTTAATTTGTATTTATTTGAACATTTGTTTTTCACATCTTGAATAAAAATATGTATGTATGTAAACGTGTTGTCACTTGATCTTAACAGTGTTCTGGAAGACATGAAGGAAAAGAAGAAAACCGAAGCAGTGGAAATGACCCTGCAAAATCAGGTAAATCAACTTTATTTAACGTCGGTGACTCGTGACAGTCTGGTGACTGATAAACTTGAGGCCGACGTGGGACTGTATTCCGACGTATTCCGAGATTTGAAATTCTAACATTTGTAGTTCAAGAACAAGAGTTTCACATAGGCAGGGCCATCCTGTACCGCTCGAAACGAGCCACAGCATTGGCTTACCCAACAATTATACAAAAAAATACGAAAACAATAGAGCTACCGTATAATGGGTGCAATCAGAATACAGGTCTCTAGCGGTACAGGATTACTGTCTACTCAGGTATTTTATGTCCCTGAATGGTTGGTCCAACCAGGATTTTGAACCCTCGACCTCCCCTACATCAGCCCGCCGACTGAACTAACCCGGAGGCGGTGAAACCACCAAAACACTTGTACCATAATGTATCCGTTAGGTTTCTGGTTGTTTCTAATTTATATAACGGGAAGTTTACGTAATAGTGAGCGAGTGAGTGGGTGAACGAGATAGTAAGCGAGCAAGCGAGTGCATGGTTGCCACAGAGATCAGAAAATTCCCTGACTTTTCCCTGGCTGAACTTCAATTTTCCCTGCCCAAATACACGAAGTATATAATCATATAACAACGGCCTCCAGCTACTCCTTACAGCCCGTCCTTTCCACCCATTTATTACCAAGTTGATCTTTGATTCTTCTCTTTAGCCATTCCTTCAAACAACACTCTCAAAATTTCAATTTTCTCTGACTTTTCCCTGACTTCTAGTCAAATACCAGTTTTCCCTGACCGAGATCAAAATTCCTTGACTTTTCCCATACCTTTAAAAAACCATTTCCTGACCTTTCCCTGACCTGTGGCAACCCTGAAGTGGGTGGGCGAGTGGATAGGTAAGCGAGTGGGTGGGGTAGATACGTGAGAACTCCCCTAGTTGACGGCTTCCTGGTAATCGCTAGTGGTGACCAGAAACAGACAGCGGCGTTATCACCCCTCCTCTTGTATCAGTAGATATTTCAAAATATTGATTCTGCGACCCTACACATTATTGGTATCTGTTGATGCAGGCTATCCAGAACGAAAAACAGAACCTTGCAGCCAACTTTGCAGGTATGTACTTTAGATGCCCTTTATACATAGCGACAAAACACTGTTTAGCCTCGACATGGGGTTTTATCACGCGGTGGCCATGTTGGTTTGTAACAATAGGTTGTGCCCTTTAACCTCGCACCGGTGCAGTTTTAGAACGAGATTAACTGGCGAAAACAAAGCTTTTTATTCTCCTGGGACTCAACATGGCCGCCTTGTGATAAAATCACGTAGTCAACTACAACTGAAGATTTCAAGGGATTGGATCAACAAGAAACACTGTCATTGGTTGCTTTTTGGTCACGTGGCAGTCATCAAATAATTATAACAGTATATGTAGTTATGATATAAAATCATGTTTGCCGCGTAGCACTAGTTAAGCGTAAAGAATGTGATGTAAAGTGATAAGCTGTAGTGCTAAGTGTGCACGCCGTACGAGGGAAAGAGAAAAGTCTCTCACCCAAGTGGGACTCGAACCTAACGACCTCCAGGTTACATGTCTGGCGCTCTACCAACTGAGCTATCAAGTCAGATGAGAGCAATCGTGGGTATTGGTGCGTTTTATGGGGTCACGGCGATTATATATGTATATGTAGTTATGATATAAAATCATGTTTGCCGCGTAGCACTAGTAAGTGTAAGTGTAATTATAACAGTAGCCCGGCATGTGATCATATCGTGACAGAAGGTGGCATGATATTTCGCTCACACACGGCGTCGCTGGCTATCTGCTTTAACGAGTTCCTGTATAAATGGGTTTGCCCCTCCCCTTTTCACAATTTTCAACTCGAATTTGCAATTCAAATTGCCAAGCAGCGAAGAGAGTCAGCAAGTGTTCAGTTCTCTCCTGTTTAGAATGCCAGATTTTAAAGTTTAAAATTAAACTGAAGCCACACAAAAATTAACAGACGGAAAATAGTCGTTCATTGATGTCTGCCAATGGTATTTTATGACTGTTTACAAACTCCGCAGCCCTTACTCTGAAGTTTAAGACATTACCCGAGACTGTTTCACTGCACAAGTTCACTACATGCGAAGCAATAAAATATTGGCGAATAGATACAAATGAAGAATACACTCAGAGATTACTTCCCACAATGTTATGGGACATAATTGAACCTTACAAGTTGAAAAATAGTTGGATAACTGAGATAATTAACATAATAGATGATAACTGCTTGTCACGTGCAGAAGAGATGTGCACTCTGCGACGTTTGATTGGTAACTGACCCCAGGGCTCCCCTTTTTATACCTAACTTCGCGTTTAAAGTAAGCCCCAGCTGTTGGACTACAAAATGCCGTTAAAGTGCCTATAACCCTTTTGCAATTTTGATAGCTTATGAACCTCGGAACAGTTTTGAGTACTTCTGTGAAGAAAGTTTTGGTTTAAAGTGAATACTCTATGTTCTACGCTTGTTTAAAATCGTGTAAATGTGACCTTTTGTGACCTTTCCTGACCCATGACCGCGTAAGTAAAAGCCTGGGTCGAAACCTGTATGTACGTCACCTCATTAATGCATTATTCTCCATAGCGCCTTTCTATCACAACAACATCGATGCATAGAAAATATACACAGTTTGTGAGTTGTTAGTAAAGAGAAAAGTCATTTTAGTCAACATGTTAAGTATTTCTTAAAATGATTGCAAAGCCGAATTAATTATATGATGTCAAGATGACGTACATACAGGTATCGACCCAGGTTTTTGCTTACGCGGTCATGGATCAGGGAAGGTCACATTTACACGATTTCAAACAAGCGTAGAACATAGAGTATTCACTCAAAACCAAAACTTTCTTCACAGAAGTACTCAAAACTCTTCGAAGGTTTGTAAGCAATAAAAATTGCAAAAGGGTTATAGGCACTTTAAATTGTTGGCAACATGGTCTAATTTGAATATTTGTTGAAACAATTGGATATTTGTTGAAACAATTGGAAAATATGTTTTAGTCTTTGAATTTTTTTTAGTAAAAGCTATTTTGGGCTTTGAATTTCGCGGCCGCCGCCATCTTGTATCTGATGCCGTTTTACGAGGGGCTGAATGGGGTTAACTGATAACTGAGAAATGGCCAAAAATATTACTGTTAACTGAGAATTTTACCTTTTTTTAGCTGTTAGCTGATATTTGTGAGATAGCTGTTACCTGATATTTCATTATTTTTTATTAAAATGACGTAACGTCACATGCTATTATTGGCTTTTCGGATGGTTTTCGACAGATTTGATCCAGTTGATAATAGTCAAATATTAAATATGACACATCAGAGTTATCTGATACTAGAAAAATCTATTGAATAGACAAAATGTAGTGTTTGATGTTGAATTAGCGGTTATTATTCATTTCATACCAGCAAATATGTATTCAAATCAGGTTAGGGTAGTCTTTTTATATAACTTAACTGATAACAGCAAAATTTAACTGATAACTGATAAATAGCTAAAAATTTAGCTGTTAACTGATATTGGTACCCCCCCATTCAGCCCCTCTTTTACGGCGGTCTCTATTGTAAAAAAAACAATAGCTCTTTTATCGTGTAACAATAGACAGTGCTAATAAAACTAGTAATGCACTAAATGAACAAGCCTCACGACCATTTTGATCAGAGATAAAAAAAATTAACTTCCTTGTAGTGCAGTGTACAGTCATTAGAACGTTTTCAGTTGCTGGACCTAAACTCTGGAACGTATTAGAGAATGCACATCAATTACTTTATTAAAACTAAACTTAAGACCTACCTTTTCAAGAAAGCTTTTTTATAATTAGAAGTTTCGTTATATTTGACATAGTATTTTTATCATTATATTATTGTCTTATTTTTAACTTAATTTTAATTGACCATTTTTTTTATTGACCTTTTTAATTGATATATCGGTATTATTCATTTTAACTACCTTAGTATTGTAAAGCGGCATGAATAATTAGTGGATAATGGCGCTATAAAAATAAGTATTATTATTATTGTCTCGGGAGTTGTTTGTGATTGATTTTGTTGCTAATCTTGTCTCCTTCATTCCGCTTTCTTCTTTGGTTCTGTTAATCTGTTCTTCAGCTAGTTTCTGTGGAAATTATTTGCCAGTGACATTCATCATATATTCAACGTTCGTGGAAGATGTTTACCGTAAAATTCCGTTTCGCCTTCAAATTATATCGTTATTGTACTATGGAACGTCGATATTCTCGGGAAAACTAACTATTTCCCTCGGGTCCAGTTATTAACAGTAAACAAATAGTTCTTTTATCTGGAAAAGGATTGCGAACCTCGACATATTTTTTCTCTTCCATATTATTTTGTTCTGCTACTATATTGATGCTTTTAGCACCCATTTATCATAGATGCAAACGCTCGGGTGTCCCAGCTTGAAAGGGAACTAGAAGCATTCAGAAAGTCTCAAAGGTTAGTGGTATCTAGTTCCTGGTCTGTTCAATGGCGGTTTTACATATCCTGGGTGTCAGAGGCTCGAATTGGGAAATAAAAGGTGAAGAGGCGCGAGAGGTCACGTGACGCATTCAATCAATCACGCGCGAGAGAAAATATTTGATGGGTAAAAACAGCTATATTCAAAGATACTACAACGACTGCGTTCCAGAGTCGAGAGAGACTGGAGACGAGGAGAGAAGAAAAAGAAGAGCCTCTGGTGTGATCCGTTGAGAATCTCACTTCCATGAGAACATGAGGTTTAGAATTTGAACCTCGTCCCTGATTGGATAATCTACTCATTACCAGGCGAAACCGTGAGTGCTGGATGTTACGGTAATATTCATTGGCTTAAAGTTTAGTTTGTATCCAGTATTTGTAGAGATATTCTTCATTTTGTGATTTGTCTCCAAGGCTGTGCAAACAATATGACGTCATAGGTCATCTTATTTGCATATTACAAAAACCTGAATATCTCTGAAACGAGAAGAGATGTTGACAAACGGAAAATTTCATTATTCCTCATTTCGAAAGCATCTTAAAGGGGCTATGTCATGGTACTGCGCATGTATCGAGTAATCGCTCGTTTAGTGGCCGTTAATTGGATACAAACAGTTAAACTTCCCTCCCTCAATGCTTGATTGAAAGGATTTTCAATATTTTCCCTGGAGACTGTTTATATGCACTGTTTGTTAGTCATTTTTGCATAGTTGTTTTCATTTTAAGCATCCCACATGGCCGAGAGGTTCGTTAGTTCATATCAAAATCGGTGGAAATAACTCTTTCCGGCCCGGAAAAACGAATGTAAAGTTTTACCGTGACACAGCCCCCTTAACATTAGCTCAACTTAATTTTCGCTTCATATGCACTTTAAACTTGGTTCGCACTAGCCATAACCCATAACCATAATCTCTTATGTTCGTTGTTTTTAATGCGAATGCTCTTTAACTTAAGTAACATAAGCATGCGCAGTGCAATTATTTGGTGTTTGAAGGGACCTTTAACTGACATGGCGTCTCTCTTCGAACGCCGCCATTTTAGAAATGAGGCAAACAACGAGATTAGTTGGCACTAGTTTTTTATTGGCCAGGAACCTATCGTGTTCCGATTACGATTATGCCGTTATGTTCAATCACGTTCGCACTTGAAACCTAGACGACATAATCGTAAACATAAGAACATGGTCGATCATTTTCTTATGTTTGATTATGTCGGCCTTATGATTATGTTCCGAGTGGTTCGCGCTACGACATAAGCGACATAAGGTCCCTATATGTTTGTGCTTAGGGCTACGATTATGATCCCAGTTATGTCGCTAGCAAAACCGGTTTGACGTGTTTTCTTGATTTGAAACCCAGCGCATGGAAGTGAGATTCTCAACTCTCGCCTCTTCTCTCTCTCTCGCCTTTGTCGCTTTGGGCCTTTTATTTCTTCGAGCTAGCACCCAGAGTATGTTTTACTTGACCTAGCGACCGAAAGAACCGTTAATTCATACGTTTTTAATCGATAAATCCAACCACTGATGCAAAACACGTGGCACAGTCCCTTACGTGGTGAAGTATGCTCACTTCTATTACACCTGAGAATGTTGGCGCATGCAATTTTGAAGTTCGTGGTTGCATAACTTATAGGAAAAGTGAAATATTTTGAAGTTGCATTTTAAAAGTTATAAAAACCATTTACGACAAACTACCTAACATCGCTAAAATAATTATACGTACTCAGTTGCTTCCCCGGTTGTGTCGATTCACTTTAGGCTCTCTGCACCCGAGAACCTTGTAACCACTTAATTTGATCTTTTTTATACCAAAGAAGTGTCTGACAACGCATTTGAGAACATGTTTTCAAAACAATTTAAAATGAAACGTTGGATATCGTTCTACTAATGCACTGTGCATGTTAAAATGATCTGTTGTAGGAAATCTGAGCGTAAGGCCTTATTCCTGGAGCGCAAGCTGGAACACATACAGGAGAGAGAAATAACAGCGCAAGAGACACTGTCTGAAGTGCTCAAAGTGGTGGGTTACTAGTAGTTGTATTTTACTGTGTTGAATAGCAACAGTTCACACTAGCAACACAAGTATAAGCAACATACGCAGACTCAGTGCCGTGATTGTGAGATAAGAACAAGTGCCGCTTATGATCAATACATTACTGCGTCTGTTGCTTGTACTTATGTCGCTAGTGTGAACCACGCTTTTAGAGCGCCTTTTATGTTCATGCGACTCGGACTTTCTCTAGAGTTCAGTTGGAGTTTTGTCATCCATCAATCGAATGAGCCTTCATACCTCGATTTTCATCGGATACCCAGTCAAACGGTTTCAACATCGGTTCAATATCGGTTCAACGTTGGTTCAATATCGGTTCAACGTTGGTTCAATATCGTTAGAACATCGGTTCATCATTTGTTGAAGCCGATATTAAAACCGTTTGAAATGGCGTGAAACAATGTTGAAAGGTGTTGAAAGATACTGAAAGCAAGTTGGAGAGAATTTGACTTCGTTTAAAAACCATTTCAAACGGTTTCAAGATCGGTTTCAACAAATTTTGTTTTACCGACGTTGAAACCGTTTAAAATTTGAATCGAGACAAACTGTATATTTGTTTGGCATGAATGGATTAGGCGCCAAAGTGGCGAATTTAAATCAAGCTGGATTGACTAACGGCCACATAACGACCAGGACAATTCACATCACGGATTGTGCAATCTCATACGAAAAGCGCTGTAAGGACTTACCAAATAAGGATTTGTCTCAGACCCAACCTACCCACGAATACTTTAGGCTTCTATCAAACAAAGTACGTGCTACGTATTACCAAGAGACCATCACCTGGTCTCTTGGTATTATGCAGCATGAATTACCTAGAATAGAATTACCTAGCACTGTAGTAAATGCTGATACAATTAGCGGTTTTCGTACCGGGGCACTTGATCGGCTAGTATCTGCACAATCATGAAGACACATAATTATTTTAGTCCTCGACTGTTGAAGCCGACATTAAACATAAACATTCATACATGTTTATTTATTGTTTATCTAGATATTTATGTCTGTATAGATGTCTTACGTATCTATCTACTTATTTATTTATTGACTTATTTTTATTATTTCCTTACTTCAATGAGCAATTGAATAATGTTAATGTAGTAAAGTAGCGCCTTGGTGTCCTAAACAAGTATTAAACAGAAAAATAAAGCCTCTTCATATCCCTTTGAAGTAAAACTATTATTGTATTGTGTTACAGGCAGAAAGGACGGCTGATGAGCGCGACAGCTATGAACAGTTCGTAAGTACAGTCTTACCTTGACGTGTATTTCGGGTCTTTCTAGGTGTATCAACGTCCTGAAATTCAGGACAATGAATAACTCTATTGTTTTCTTTCGTTCTTTGTATTTCAGGGTATTGTTTTGCTGTAGTTCATTGTATTCTGGGGTTAGGGTTCTTTGTATTTCAGGATATTGTTTTGCTGTAGTTCATTGTCGTTGATACACCTAGAAAGAGCCTGTATTTCCTTCAGTTTCATGAGGGTGTTAAAGGACACTGTCAATAGAATTGAACCTTCAAGTTTCTTTATAACAAAACTACGAAAAAACACCGTGAAATATAAGAGAAATACCACGTGAATGTCCTGCTATGCTTTTCTAAGGTTTTCTATAGAGGATGGCAAAGATTAAAGTGGATTACAAAAGCTCATTGTAGAAACTTGATTTCGGTTACAGTGAACCATATCAATAAAATAGCAAGCAAAAGTGTCGTTTTGAACTTCCCGCGGCCTCTTCCATATTAGGAAAATTCCATATTCCATATTTGGAAGAGCGGCAAGGAAATTCAAAATGGCGGTCCCAGACCTCTAAATTGACACTCGTTGTTTGATATGCGATTTCAAGTTGCTCTAAATTAGTCTTAAAAGCTGTATTTGTCAGACATCCACTCGAATCTTTACCATCCTTCGTCAAAATTGTCCCAAATTTCCTAGTATGTGGAAAGGATACTCTGCTAATCTGAGTAGTTATGTTTATCTTTCTTCATGAGACAGTTTATCATTTGGGGACTGCAACGCGAAAACGTTTCCTAAGCCGAAACGCGGTGCAATTCTTGGTGAAACCTGGCTAGCAACGCCAGTGCAGTGTACTTCCACGAAAATATTCCACCGTCTAAAGCGGCTTTAATCCTGTTTCTCTGCGTTAATCTTCTTTAATAAGTTCTCTATCCGCTCTCCTGTATTCCAGGCAAAGTCGCAGAAATTTGAACAAAAGCAAGCTGCGTCAATAATACGGCGAGGTGATCAGAGTATCGTAGGACTACAAGAGAAATTGAAGGTAGCTGACATTCAGTCTCATATTAACGCAGCCGATGAACCGCTTTTTAATAGAACCAAGGTTTAAAGTTGTATTTTTATGCCTCTTACGTGATTGGTTATCAGCGAGTTAGTATTAGCAGAAAATGTTTGAAAGTCCCTGAAACAGAGCATTTGAATGGCATATTTGCCTCGCATGCCACACAATTGGTTCAAAGAAGTCTGTATGTTACGTAACAGCACGTGAATGGCTTGCCCTTGCCTCACATACGCCGGTTTCTTAAAAACGCTTCCTATGTGGTTTACTTTTGTCCTTTCCAGAGTTTGATTGACAGATTAACTAAATAGACAGCCATCAGGCCAACTCAAGCAAACTCCCTAACAAAGTACCACAAGGAATCGAATTACAATACACTTGTAACGTTACTTTGCAGGAAAGCAAAAAGAAATCAAGTCGAAAGATGGCAAACGTGACAGGAAGGTTAGGATTAATGTTACCATAGTAGTATAGTAGGGACCGAAATAGCCTTCTTTTTTGCTGTCTAATTAATTTGTTGTGGACTGAAATATCTCCTGGTGAAGTTATCCATATTACTCGAGTGACGTTTGTTTTCGTTTTGTTGGTGTGGAGTTGAGGTAGGAGGATTACATCATCTTCGGATAACCTCTGTAGGGATTATACAAACAACAAACCATAAAGCACGATTTTCATTTGGGAAAGAATGCTCACGCACTTGTTTTTTGGTGATCAGTAACATGTTACTCCTTCATTGGATGGAATTTAGTACTTCTTAAAAAGATCAAGGATAAGGAATCTCCTTCCCCTCCCCTCTGTTTGAACCCCAACATCGACCTTTTATCAAACCTTACATTGAACGTGTATCAACCAAAATGGTCGCCCGGAAACATTACCTCGCTAAATCGGACTAGACTACTTAAAGTTTGATTTGCTGTGATTTTCTCCTTATGTTTACTGCTTTCACGTTGTTAGGGCATTCATTTATTATGCATTATTTGCACAAGGGTGCATCGTGCAGAATGAGTGGTCATTGCTTTCTCTGTTGTACAATATTTAGGCCGAATTAACACTTGAATAGGATCATTGTTTAAAAGCGGCTGAATATGATCATCAGGGTCTGGTGGTTCAAAGGGTGGGTAACTCTATCCACTGGATAACTCCTTATCCAGTAGATAAAATAAGCTAGTTTGGTTAGTACTTATTCACTGGATAAGGACTTATTGACCGTAGTAGAACCAAAACCAAAGCAATCACAGGCATCCCAGACCTCCTATATTTCCTATAATTTGTATAGGATCCTATAGAGCCTATATTTCAAGAAATTCTCCTATATTTCCTATAAATAGGATGTATGCTGAGTGATACATTTATATTTTGCACTTTTTAGCATTTTTGTTGTGAATAAGCAAAATTCTTTCCTATCAAAAAAACAAAACAGGTTTGATCAAACACATTAAAAGTTCACATGTTTTAAAAATGGTGTGTTTATTGTTTACTATTTATTGTTTGAAAGCTATTTTAGCTCCTATAAAGTGCCTATATTTTGGGGAAAAATCCTATATGTAAGGGTTAGAGACTGCTTGTGAGTGCTTTATCGACAAATACAGGCACGCGCTGACTGTACGATGAACGAAAAATAATGAATACTGCATGAGGCCAAAGGCCGAATGCAGTATGAAGTAATTTTGAGTTAATCGTACAGTCCGCAGCAAGTGACTGTATTTTGCCGATAAAGCACAAAGATAAAGTCTCTAACCCTTTTAATATTCAAACTGAGTGCAAGCTGTCAGCCGTGATTTCAATTGAAATCAGTTGTCAATAACAATTTCATAAAGAAGTCGAATATTTCGCATGAATTTTAAAAATCATTTTAATAGACAATGAATAAAAACAGAAGTAGATAACTTTGAAAAGAATAATTTACTTTGGCGTTCGGTCAGTTTAGTTGACGCCTTGCGAGTATGTTTGTACATTTAACTCGACAACGTTTCTCTTGGAGCCATGTATTCAAATATCAGCTTAACTCCTAGATAGTCTGCTTTCTTCAATAATGAGTAAATAAAAAATCCTGGATTTTCGAACCATCCACTGAATTCTCACTTAATTTTCTCCTCTTATTGACAGAGTAAGGTCTCGGAAATAAAATCCATTTCTTAAAGGAACAGTGCCACGGTAATGCGCACGCGTAACACGTGATTATTAATAATGAGAAAGACAATAGAAAATCACGCTGTTAATGACACGTCACGTCAAAACTCAACTGATCTGGAACGACCTTTGGAATTTTCGCTAGCACGAAATCTAGGGTTAATAGTTTTGTAATTTGCATCAGTTGAGAAGTTCAGGATTTTGAATCGTATAAACTTCCCAATGGACCATGAGATAGTGCTTCGAAGATCTACATGTATGGTATTCGGGATAATAGTTTAGGAATCCACTCGGCAATGCCGACTCATAAACAAACAACAACTTCTGTGTGAATTATAATATTTCATTCTACTGCAGTTTCGCGAAGTGAAAGCGAAACTACGGGGAAACTAACGTTCTCACTTCATAGCTTTGTGATTTTAGGATGAGTTGTTGTACAATTATAAGAGCGCTTCCACTACAAAATCGGGTAAGATTGCTAAATAGCGAGGCCTTGAACTGTACCGAACGAAGGCCGTGTTGACACTTCAATAAATACACGCGAATCATAGTACATTCAGCGACTTACAAGCAGAGTAAATGTCTCCCCTACATTCTCACTGTCTCCAAGTTTCCAAGGCCGTTCATTGTCTCCCTCTCAAATGCTTTGGACGAAACTACCAGGAGACGGAAGCTTTCTTCTGTAGCCATTAATTCCTCCGCTCGACGAACCGTCCAAGGGCACTGAATTCAGAGTCAAAAATACTCGCAAAAATTACGGAGACGAACGAAATACCATCTTAAATCCTAGGATATAAAACTAAATTACTATTCTAAATAGGTATAAGGTCAAATGAAACTTAGGCAAAGCCGATGGAAGAGGATTTCTTTCACGTATCAAATCTCTCCCCATCTTTTGATTTCTGGACAACCCAACCAAAATTCAAACATTCGCACATGCGTACTAAGGATGGCACTGTTCCTTTAAGTAAGACTACTAGAGTGTTGTAGAAACTTTTGTTCACTCCGGCGGACACATCAGTGTTGACTTGTAAAGTTGTACTTCCAGCACTCGCAAATCAGCCATTTCCAACGAGCGATTATGCAAATGTTCGCCTTAAAATATATATCTTCTGTCACACAGGCAACAGAGTTCAATCCTGCCGTTACCTTTCTAGTAATTGTCTGCATTTTTACTTTTTAATATGCGATTGTAATGAGGTTTTCCAAGCCGTCCAAACACGTAACTAAGCGAAGGACTAGGTCTCCCTTTCCCTAGGTAAGAGAGGTCAATACCGAGTGCTGTGGTCACCAATAATGCACGCTCATTAGCCAATCACATGCTTGGATTTTGTACAATGCACGAAATTTGAACATTAATTTCCTATATTTAGAACTTGCACAGCCTATATTTCCTATCAAATTTGTCCAAAAAGTGGCTGGGATGTATGCAATCACAACGAACCAATCACGAAATATAGTAAATACCGATTGGTTTCACTGGCACGAGAAAGCAACCAATCAGGAGGAAAAGTAAACGTGACGGACCAAAACCACGATTGGGTTTACTCTGGAATTTGATTCGCTGACTGATTACAAAACATTTTCACAGCCAATAGAAAAGCTAAGTAAATGCAAAACCAAAGCAATCACCGAAATAGTTATCCACCCTTTCAACAACCGGACCCAGATAAGTCATTCTACGCATGGATAACGCGAGTCTTTATGATCTTTTGGAGTGCATCACCTGACAGAGGATTTCTTTGTGTCTTTATATTGTTTCCTTTCGCAATGTTAACGTTTAATCCTACTCCACTCCATGCCGGCAAGATTTGCAATTTTTAAAGCTGCTTTTTGACGTGAGCAGGCCCGGGCTCTCATTAGCTAGAACTCTACTATCCGAGCAACTCTTATGCCTGGTTTAGCATAACACAAGCAACATACGCAGACAACACAGTATTGCATTGATCATTAGCGACGCTTGTTCTTATCTCACACCTGTGAGCAGAACAACTACTGCTGATGATAATTCTGTTGTGATAACCAGGGCCCGGGTTCATGAAAAGCCCATTAGTGCTAATCCAGGATATCCAAAGCACGATTAGCACTAATCTAGTGTTAAACTGAGGATTAGAGAGAGTCAATACCGAATTTGGTTGTTACAGCTGTAGAAATTACCGAGTAACCAATGAAACTCGTGTTTAACAACTAATCAGTAGTATATCTAGGCATTAAATAATGCTCAGTTGAGAAGTCAGTAAGTACGCGTAGGGTTAAGCCTAGATTAGTTAATGTAGAGATAATCGATCTTCCAGTAACAGCTTTTTAGAGCGGTTTTCGATTGAGTGTCGTAAAACCAAAGTAATCACAGAACCAATCACGAGCAAGTAAAAACACAATGAGCCAATCACGAACTGAAGTAATTCACGTTTGGTTTTACTTGAACCAATCACGAGGAAATGTAAACACAATCGTGGATGACGCGACGATTGATGGCGTGATGGACCAAAACACGTTTGGTTTTAGTTTAGCACTTGATTGGCTGATAATCACAAACCAATTTCCACAGCCAATAGGAAAACTGGGCAAACGCAAAACCAAAGTAATCACGGATTGCTTTTATTAGACACTCAATCGAAATTCCGCTCTGAGGATTAGATAGCTCTAAACCCTGGTTTAGTTTAATCGGTCTTTTACGAACCTGGGCCAGGCTTTAAACATGTATTCATAAGCGGTGTTTATAATAGGCTATTGTACCTGTTCGTCTGGATGTTGTTTTGCAGGCTCCAGGAAAAGGACAAAGAAATTAACAAGCTAAAAGATCATTACGAGACTGAGGTGAACAATCTGCGTGCTCTGCTCCGAGACAAACAGAAACAACTTGAATCCATGTTAGGCGAGAGAAGGTAAGTGGAGTTAACACATCTTATTTACGCATATCGTACAATTATTCACTGCAGTCTCAGTGCATATGTAAGAGTTAATACCGAGAACTGAGGCATTGAGCCCTATACAACCCAAGGGCATTAGGCCCCGAAGGTTAGGGCGTATGCCGAGGTTCGAGGTATTTAACTACAAACGGAGCCGTTCTAAATAACCCATCACATATTTTCTCTCGCGCGCGATTGGTGGAATGCCGCGTCACGTGACCCGATATTTTCTCTCCGCCAGACGACCATGTCAGCCATGTGAGCGTAAGCACGCGTCAAAGAAAATATGCCCTGATATTTGTCCTTGGACATGATCTGATCCTCGAAGCTCACAGTTTCCCTTGAGTTTCGCTCTCGGGAACTGTTCTCTTCTCGGAATAGAAAATATCCGCTGACGAGATATCAGGGCATATTTCGACGTCACAAATAGGTTATTTTTCTATTCACCTTCCAGCTTGGAGACAAAGAATTCACTTGTTATTGGCTTTTATAACTGTTTGAACTAATTTGAGGCTGGGTATTTCACTTGTGTGGCATATACTAAAACAATTATTTCCCTCAGTGTCGGTAACTAGCGGTGGATATTTACCTTGCCGCTTTGCGACTCGGTAAATATCCACCACTGGTCACCTTCACTTCAGGGAATAATTGTTAAATATGCACTGAGAATATCAAAGAAACTTAAAACGAGACTAGTGATAGAGCCCGGGATGGCGCAGTGGTTAAGCGCTTCGCCTCTCACCTCTGTGGCCCGGGTTCGATCCCCGGACTTGGCGCCATATGCGAGTCGAGTTTGTTTATATCTCGCCCTTGTTCCGAGGGTTTTTCTCCGGATCCTCCGGTTTTCCTCCCTCCGCAAAAATCAACATGCTCAATTCCAATTCCATCTGAGGATTAGCCTGTTTAGGTTCCGTTAGAAATTCAGTTGTTTTTCCTGGACATGTGCTGGGTCATTCAAACATTTTGACTGTTTTCCGAAAAAGAATTGTTATTGTCAGTTTCTCTGATATGGAACTTTGAAACTATTCCAATACAACTGTCCACCAGTGTCAATACATATAGATGAATCGTAAATGCTGTACTTGCAACAATTACTATGCGAGATTCATGTGAAGGTGAGCTTACTCAGTTAGAGTGTTTCAATGTGTTGTAAACAGTTTATTGGTTGATTGTTTAAATTATTGTTACAAGTTTGGTTAACTGTCAGCCTCCCAAAAACAGGCTATTATCCCAAAGACAGGCGCCTGATTAAAAACTGCAGACCCATTTAATTAATAAACGTTGACGTAAAAATAGGCTCAAAGGTAATTGCAAAAAGATTAGAATAGGTCCTTCCAAAAATTATAAACTTTAATCAGAATTATGCATTTGTAAAAGGTCGTACCATTTTTGACGCGGCAAGAACAATAGATGATTTACTATCCTTAACAACAGCAAATCATATCAACTCGCTTTTGACTACGATTGATTTTGAAAAAGCTTTTAACTCAGTTAATCAACTTTTTCTAAGAAAAACTCTACAAACTTTAAATTTCGGACCGTCCCTTATTGCTTGGATTGATACATTTTACAAGAACATTACAAGTAGTATTATGAATAATGGTTTTGCCACTCCCTTTTTCTTTTATGCTTGTCTTAGAGACTTTAGCAATCTGCATTAGAAATGAAAGAAGCATTAGAGGAATAACAGTGGATGGCCATGAAATAAAGATTGTTATATTCGCTGATGACCTGACTGCATTTTTTAGAGATAAGGAATCTTATTCATCTTTGATGACTATCGTTCGAGAATTCGGCCTGTATTCTGGTTTGAAATAACGGAGATTTCTTGTCTTGGTTCGATGCAAATTTGGGAGTTAAAGAAATCAAATCAGCGGTGAAAATACTTGGGATTTATTTTACTTACGATCAAGCTCTCTCAAAGAAACTTAATTTTGATTATATAATTAATTCGTTAAAAAGCATTTTAAGAGGATGGAAATGGATAGGTCTTACTCTAATAGGGAAAATACAAATAATCAAAACATTTGCCATTCCGAAAATATTGTATCCTTTAGCTCATATATCATGTGATAAGAGCTTTATTAAGGAAATAAATCAAATTTTATATGAGTTTATTTGGAAAGGTAAAGATAAGGTAAAGAGACTTGCACTAGTAAACACCATTGAGAATGGAGGTTTAGCGATGCCTGATTTGAATCGTTTATAGAAACGCAAAGAATTATATGCGTTAAAAGGTTCAGTTTTACAAGATGAACCGGGTTTCTGGAAAATCATTCTTAATCACTATCTAAAAAAAGTCGGTGGCAAATTTTTATTTCATTGTAACTTTGAGTACTCTAAACTTCCACTAGACTTGCCTAAATACTACAAAGAATGTTTGATATCCTGGTCTAAGTTAAATAATGAAGAGCCCTTACATGTTGAAGATTTTGCAAACCAGATATTCTGGAATAATAGATTTATTTGTGTCAACAAAAAATCCGTTTATATTAATAATCTAAAGTGCAAAGGCTTCGTTAAAATCGGCGATCTGTTTGATGAGGTGGATTGAAATGAAGATTTAATTTGGCAAATCTTAGTGCTAATGAATTATTTTATTTGAGAGCTGTTTATGATGCTCTTCTAACTAAATGGGGAAAAAAAGAGTTAAAATCAAATCCTCGTCAAATTTACTTGTTTACAGAACCTCTACAGCCTTTAGATTTTTATCTAACAAACAATAACGAAACCTTTCTGATAAGTAAAGCATCTTCAAAAATAATTTACAAATGTTTTGTAAATTGTAAGTCTACTCTCCCCACTGCTAAACTCTATTTCGATTCTCGTTATGCCCACGCAAATATGGCGCTTTGGTAAAATAGAGTCTCCTCTCTGTTCTTTTTGTCATTCGGAAGAGGAAACGGTTGAACACCTATTCTTTCACTGTATATTTGTTGAGCGTCTTTGGCAAACAGTATTTCATTTTTTACGGAAGCACAATCTTGTTTTGAATCCTTTTTCTGAACAAGTGGTCATATTAGGAGTTACAAACTTATCTGATGATTATCACTTGGTAAACCACGTTATCTTGTTAGCAAAGAGATTTGTTTATAAATGTACATTCAAGGGAGTGCCTCCAACATTCTCGGCCTTTAGTAATAAAATTAAATTTGTGTATGACATAGAATTATAACCTGCCATTTCGATAAATGGAATAAACTTCCTTTCTTGTTTACTAAACGTAGTGATGACGCCGTAACCAGTTTGAATGATTAATCTGCTGTTATATTAGTAGTAAGCGTCTTGCTCTGTATACCTTTTTGTTTTTCTTTCCAACATGTGTTGAATGTATTTATTATTATTTTCTTTCTTTTAATATATATATTGTAATGTTAAAAAAAGAAATATTCGTGTAATTTATTTGTTTAATATAAAATAAAATATGTGAAAAAACAAAAACAAAAAACAATTACTTTGTCCTTCTTCTTCTTTCTCACTCTTAACTCCGTACTTTTCTTTAGAATCTTTGATCAAGAACACCGTACTTTTCTTTAGAATCTTTGATCAAGAACACCGTACTTTTCTTTAGAATCTTTGATCAAAAACACCGTACTTTTCTTTAGAATCTTTGATCAAGAACTCGACATGGTGTGGAAGAAAGCAGCAGAGGATAACAAATACATGAAAGATGCAGTGCAGGAGAGGAATCGGAGCCATCAACTATCGCCTGAAAACAGTTGACGAATCAATACACGTCAATCACCCACCAATGCATTTAACAAAATATTATTTGACTATTACGGACAGTGCAACTACTATATCCGGGGCCACTTAGACAACGAGAACAGAGCATTCCAACTTACTAATCCTATCGTCACTGAAAAGACTGACCACCAAATTTTCCTTTTATCAGATCAAGGCTTGAGCAAGATGGAATGATATGGTCTTGTGCTCGACACTGATTGGCTCAAATAACCGAAGTTGGAATGCGATGTGCTCTGTGTCTATTTTGTTTGGACCCCCCCCAAAAAAAGATCGAATCCCTGTCATTCTGTTTCGATTTGGCGACGTTAGAATAAGTGTGGTGCAATGACTAAAGCGTGTCGGCGGTTCTGCGTTTTCCTTTCCCTCGCTGGACTGGTTTACGTTTGGAATAAAATGGTAACTGTTAGCTTGATATTTTACTTGATAACGTAAGGAAAATATATTTACAACAAATTTCGAAATCCACTAAACATTAACATTGTACATACTAAGACAAACCAATTATTAAATCTGGCCGACAAGAAAATAAATAGTCATCACGTAAAATACAGCATTTACAACTTATTCATACTTTGGAAAATGTACAATAGTTGATACCTTGAAAATTGTACATTGTTTTTTTATGGTATACATAAGCGTGTAAAAATGTAAAAACAAATAAAGGAGTGATATCAGAAGGTTCGGTCTTTTGTGAGTCTTTAAGCGACTCTGAAGAGAAAATACGCCGCTAGGCAGGCTAGAAATACTGTTATACCATGTTCTCCGAGGCACATTTAAACCACTAATTTTCCTTGATGGCAGGGACATTTAGTCGGGGCTATTGTCTTCGAAACCCGGAAATTTAGAAATATGCATTGTTGGGAAATTTTTAAATTCCTAAATTTCCCAGCATGCGTAATGGCGAAAATTAGAAGACAATGCAGGCTGGGCATGAGAGGGTCAAAAACATCAACTTCTGCTCCCTTTAACACGACTAGCCCTCCGCTCCCGGGTTAAAAAATTGAACCCGAACTGACCTGTCTTCATCATAACCTTCAATGTAATCCACATGTGGAATGACCTATTTCAATCTGCACCTTCTCTTCATTTCTTCCATGTGGGACACTTAAAACCATAAACATGACGTAATTAATCCATTGATGCACTTTGAATATTTAGTCAACTGCACAATTACATTGTATTTTAGTGTTATTCCTCTCCAAAAAACACCACCACCCCAGCGGAAGCCAGGTCATTCAAGTCAAGTATTAAACGAAACGTTTTCGAAAGCAACTCAACTGCGACGTCTTTAGTTTAGGCAGAGAAAACTAAACTTCTCAGAGATTTGTCAAACTTGTACCATGGTATTTCGGGGCATTAGTGATTTACATTGCCCCGCGAGCCTCGGCAAGATTTGTAAAAGTCCCTCGGCCGCTTGCCTGCGAATATAGCCGAGAGAGACGGGCCACGTTTTGATTGTGGTTCCCGATGCGCGACGGCTGTATTCGCAGGCTACTCGGCCGCTTCCACAAATCTTACCCCGGCTCGCGGGGCAATTTAAATCACTAATACCCCTCATGCCATGGTATAACTTATAACAATACTGATTTGCTTTTAAAGTGCCACTACGATCGCCTCCCGGTTAGCTGTGGTTAAGCTCCGGTCTGTTGAGCGGGAGATCGCGCGTTCAAACCCCGGCCGGACCAACACTCAGGGTCTTAACATAACGGAGTAGAAGGTGTCACCTTTGTGAAACAAAGGACGTAAAATCGTAGGACTCCCGTCGGCCTCGAGTTTATCAGTCTCACTAGACTGTCACGAGTTACCGACGTTAAATCAATTTACTTTACTTTACGATCATACTTTTGCGTATTTGCAAAGTAAAGTTGCTAAATTTTTTCCTGCAAAATTCATAGTTTAATTTGGTCCTTTGGTTATATTTTTTCACTGATTTGGATATTTTCGACACTGCCGTTTTGGAAGACAAAAAAGTAGGAAAGAAAATGGTCGATTTTCGTCGTAGTGGCACTTTAAAGCCGTATTTATCATCCAAGCGAATCTTTGCCATCTTTCATGAAAATTATGTTCTCCAGTGTACCTGGAAAGCATACTCTGCTAATCTGAGTAGACTGCTAGCAATCATTTCAGACCACCTGACTTTTCCCTTGAGTAATGCGTTTTTGTTTTTCTGTATCCCAGGAGGAAAGGTACCAATTTCTAAAATTGGAAAACAAAGCACTGAATCCTCTGGAGAACTATCACGTGATCTGAAATGGGGCAACAAACAGGCAAGCTGAAAGGGTCTATTCCCTTCTATTCCTCATTTTTTTTAGAACGGCTAAACATGGTTCAAGATGGCTAACGATGGCTACACATGGTTCAACATAGTTCAACATGACTGGGTTTAGAACATTCTAAAAAAGTACGGAATAGAAGGAACTTGCTAGCAGTCTATAATCCGAATAGTTATTTAATGGGCTGCTGTATAAAGGTAACTCATACCATGCTAGCAGAAGCCCCACTGATAAGGGCTGCTGTATAAAGGTAACTCATACCATGTAGCAGAAGTACCAGTGGCAATGGGCTGCTGTATAAAGGTAACTCATACCATGCTAGCAGAAGCCCCACTGATAAGGGGGGAAAGACTTCATGTTATGGCACACCACGATTCCCAGAGTTAAACTAGGCCACTACAAAAGTACAAAATTCTCTATTATAGTTCAGATGTATTTAGAGGCGTTCTAAAATTATTTGGAATTGAAAATGGTTAGGTGTTTTTTTTATTTGGGGGTTAGGTTTGGAATGAATCGTGGTGTGGACATAGCATGAAGTCTCTGCCGATAAGGGCTGCTGTATAAAGGTAACTCATACCATGCTAGCAGAAGCTCCGACTGGTAATGGGCTGCTGTATAAAGGTAACTCATGCATACCATGCTAGCAGAAACTCCACGGGTAATGGGCTGCTGTATAAAGGTAACTCATACCATGCTAGCAGAAACTCCACGGGTAATGGGCTGCTGTATAAAGGTAACTCATACCATGCTAGCAGAAGCTCCGACTGGTAATGGGCTGCTGTATAAAGGTAACTCGTACCATGCTAGCAGAAACTCCACGGGTATGGGCTGCTGTATAAAGGTAACTCATACCATGCTAGCAGAAGCTCCGACTGGTAATCGGGGCTGCTGTATAAAGGTAACTCATGCATACCATGCTAGCAGAAGCTCCGACTGGTAATGGGCTGCTGTATAAAGGTAATTCATGCATACCATGCTAGCAGAAACTCCACGGGTAATGGGCTGCTGTATAAAGGTAACTCGTACCATGCTATGAGTTACCTTTAAACAGCAGCCCATTACCCGTGGAGTTTCTGCTAGCATGGTACGAGTTACCTTTATACAGCAGCCCATTACCCGTGGAGTTTCTGCTAGCATGGTATGCATGAATTACCTTTATACAGCAGCCCATTACCAGTCGGAGCTTCTGCTAGCATGGTACGAGTTACCTTTATACAGCAGCCCATTACCCGTGGAGTTTCTGCTACCATGCTAGCAGAAGCTCCGACTGGTAATGGGCTGCTGTATAAAGGTAACTCATGCATACCATGCTAGCAGAAACTCCACGGGTAATGGGCTGCTGTATAAAGGTAACTCATACCATGCTAGCAGAAGCTCCGACTGGTAATGGGCTGCTGTATAAAGGTAACTCATGCATACCATGCTAGCAGAAACTCCACGGGTAATGGGCTGCTGTATATAAAGGTAACTCGTACCATGCTAGCAGAAACTCCACGGGTAATGGGCTGCTGTATAAAGGTAACTCGTACCATGCTAGCAGAAGCTCCGACTGGTAATGGGCTGCTGTATAAAGGTAATTCATGCATACCATGCTAGCAGAAACTCCACGGGTAATGGGCTGCTGTATAAAGGTAACTCGTACCATGCTAGCAGAAACTCCACGGGTAATGGGCTGCTGTACAAAGGTAACTCATACCATGCTGGCGTCAATGCGCAGATGGCCTCCACATGTGATTTCTTAGAGATCTTGAAAGGTAACCAAGCCTCAGCCTCGCATGGACGCTGGGGTTCACAATTGATTATCATGCTAACTAGGTAGAAGCCTCTAAGCTTTCTCAACTCCAGTCTCGATATCACTAAAGCTTGGTTATCTTTCAAAACGGCGGTCAAAAACTACGAATTGGACTCTCGGTGTAATCTGGAGCATGTGGTTACGGATAGATGGGATATACCATTTAATGGCTATCCATCTCAGCTCGATGCTTCTCGCAGCCTCGTGTTTATCCGTGAAATTTCTGGCCTGATAAACAAAAATGGTCCAAGCAAGCACGGTTCTAGCGCGAATCTGACCATGAAATGAAAATTACGCGATGTATGGTAATAAGGGAATACACATCATTATGCAAATAATGTTACCATGGAAACAACACACTTGGCCCCAGGCTCCTTTCACCTTGAACATTGCGTTTTTCTGTACGTGTTTCTCCAGCGATTTAACCGGTCGAAGAATGTCCGCAGTTAAGCGATTTGATTGGTCGAACAAAATCAAAAACTTTCGATCCACTCTGAATTCAAGCTTTAGCAGTTTCTTCTCTCTTCCGAGGTTTAAAAACCACTTTAGACCGCAAATTACCCCCTTTTACTCTTCCATTTGGCGAGGCACTAATAAGACCTGGATGTTTATGAAGTGCTTTCTCGATATAACATCTAACGTTACAAAAACCAGCAGAAACGCTGTTTGAAATAGGGGGAAATTACGCTATAACTTTGAACTAGCGCACTATCGCGACGTTTGCGTGTGTGAGATGGATTACCCTGTTTCCACTGACGGCGGTCTTAAAAATTCGTGTCAGTACGATCGGTAATATTTCATGCTTGGCTGATATAGAAATAGTATTCATTCGAAAGCTGAACAATTTATTCAAATGTAAAATACTCACTTGCTTAATGAGATGTAGATTTAGCCTAAGCATGTTCTCTTATAATCCACAAGATAACTCTTCACCGAGAAATAGGGGACACACGTGACATTTGCATAATATTTCGGCTTGGCATTTATCGATGTCAGATACATCTGACAATTAAAAATAAATTGAAATGCCGTGGAATAAAATAAACTGGGTCAGATACATTTTCACAAGCATTGGGAATTCCATCCAGTCATAATGTTCCGCAATTCAACTGAGAAATATTTATTTGAAGGCACCCTTTACTTCAGTAGTCTCCTTCACAGCCGTTGTGTGTGTCGTCGCGCAACGCTTCTCCCCACTAGCGGGGAGAAGCGTTGCGTGACGACACTAATAACGGTGCGAAGGAGACTATTACTTCAGGTAACCATAATTGATAAATATTTTAATATCTGT